>JARHVA010001540.1:600000-947500 GCA_037957365.1 Torreya grandis | reverse complement strand
TTATTAGTAAAAGCTTGTATCTTATATTATCAAATAAATTTGGAGTTTATTTAGTATATAATGACTTAGTAGAATTATGTTTATCAATTCAGGGACTAAGTATGTTTAAAGGTTGAGGTATGATTATATCAATTGACTGTATATATAATTGTATAAGGAATTTATAAATTTGAGATAAAAGAAACTAATTCATAATATAGACGAGTTCTTAGTCTCTGTGCAAATTGATTTTGATAATACAAAAAATTTGGATTGGTTGTTGGTTATCAATTGTGGACTATGTAAACTTGGAATTGAGAAACATAGTCACAAATTTCACAATGTTTGATATAAATGACTGTGTATGTCTTGACCATATTTATATGAAAAATAATTAAGCATTATTATGAATCCATTTGATTTGAGTAATTTGAATAAATGGATTTGGTGTGTAAATGGTTAACTATGTATGAATAGTGAATCACATGAAATTCTCTATGTTTTAATTAAACAAGTACAATGGGATTTATCTAGTTTATAAAAATGGCTATGGGTCTATTTTATTAAGTGGATGTATATGTTATGTATACGGAATACTCTAAGTCATTATACATTGGATGTCTTCTTAGAATATACCATATAAAATAAAGTATTTGTCCTCTATTTAAATCGTATTTGAGAGTTATAAATATATATATATATACATGGTATAAGATATTTGTGAGTGTTTATGTAATAAAACTAGAAATGATTCTATCATTTATATATGTATGTACGTATACACGTTCATGGTTGTGTTATGTTTGAAAACATTATTATCATAACAAATGTGAAAATGGGTGTTTGTATATATTTTAATTTTTGTATAAAAGAATTAATATAAATAATGTTAAGATGGTTTTTGGACTAAATTTTTTTACATATGTGGAATATGAACAATTAAATAAGCTTATGTTATAATGATTGTTTCAGGGATAAAATAACATTATAAGTTACTTTGTGATCAAGTAACTAATAGCTTATATATGATCATTACTCAGATGGTATGTTATATTAAAGATTATTTTTTATTTTATTTATTATTATATAATAAACTAGATGATATTGGATTCAATACATCACATTTCACAGACTAAATGTTTGTATTTAATATTTTTGTACTTAGCATATTTTTATCATCTAAATGGAAATATTTTGAATGAATCTATTAGTTTTTATATTATTAATATTTTAACTGAATCTTACATTCATGACTCTAAATGAGTAGTGGACAGATTCCACTAGCTTAATTAGCACCATCAATGTAAGATGAGGAATAATCTTATTGAGTGGTGTGTATGAAATTGACTAATCTTAGAGATCATTAATTATGGAAAGCTTTAGCCAAATCAATATTTTAATTAAACATTGTCATTTCATATGTTGATATAGTTTTCATATTTATGAAATATCATGTTAGAATAAATTTATTTATGATACACATTATATATTAGATATATACAACACATGGGTTTTGGTTAGTCACTCTAGATTCCCGCACCATCATTATCTACCCATCTATAAAGGGAGGGTCATCCCTTTATTGAGAGATAGTGCAAGAGATCTATGGTCTGTGGTTGGTGTGAAAAAACACTCGAATGATGTTCTCCCTCTTGGTTGGAGTACTACACTTGAGATTACATAGTGATACTTGAGCCATGGAGACTCTTGAGTCATGGAGACACATGCTCTGTGGATCTTTGTATAATGTATTACCATTTGAGATATTATTTTATTGCTAAAAATTATAATATTTATTCATTGTACTTCTACAGCAGTGGATATAATGTTGTATCAGTCATGGTTGAATTTGTATTATTTTATTAATGATTTAGATATAGCATTTATTATTTATTTAATAGTTGTCATGATTGTTATATTTGTTTATGGTGATTCTTAGCTAAGTAGATTAGTTATAAACCTATTGGTTAACAAAATGAATGTAGTTAATTAAATATCACTAATTAGATTTCTCGTGATGAAATTTGTAAGATGAATATGTGTAATTATTTTTTTTTTAAATTACTATATTTCGGTAAAACCTAGTAGGGTTGTTACATTGTGGTATTAGAGTTTAGGCTTAAACTCTAGGACTTAATATATCAACTAATAAAAAAATTTGATAAATAAGAAGAAAAATGGTGTGTGTTAGACTAGAAGGTGAGGGTACTTTGAATATTAAACCCTTTGTTGATCTAAATTATTTTATCGCTAAGCAAGATGCAAAGTTGGACTAAATTCTCATGACCATGCAAGAGACTAGGGACTGAATCATGGCCCTTGAACAAGAAGTGCATGACCATGAAGAGGAGAATGCTCAGAAGGAACCTGAAGAGTATCCTAATGAGTAAAAACATCCTCAAGAGTAGAGGCATGATAAAGTGTCATAAGATACGAGAGATCGAGTAGCTAAAGAGTTGGCACATGATATGAAAAAGGTAAATCCACCCAAGTTCGATGGACTTATATTGGGAGATGAAGTTAAAGTGTGTATGATATAAATAGAGAAATATTTTGAGATTTAGAATTATTCTAAATTCATGAAATTAGTCTGGGGAGCTTATCATCTTATTAGTGAAGCAACAACTTGGTGGGCCAATAAGAAGCTCGAGATAAACCTCGACTCAACCACAACCACTTGGGAATAGTTTATGATGTTTTTAGATCACAATGACTTCCATAATTGTACTTTAATCAAAAGATTACATATTTTTAGAACCTTAAGCAAGGGGATTTATCAATGAATGAATACTTGGAGCAATTCAAATCCTTAAGTAAGTAACTAAATATTAGGTGCATGAGAGGTTTATAATCAAAAAATTCATCATGGGATTAAAACCCCAAATTAGATGTGAATTATATGTGCATGGTCCAATTACCATGGATCAAGTGTTCAAGAAGGTGGTCAAGTAGGAACAGAAACTAAAATATTTTACCCAAGTAAGAGATAAGTTCCAAAAGAAATTTGAAAGAAGAACTGGAAGCAGAGGAGTGGAGACTCCAAGAGTCAGTTTAAGAATCAAAATACCAAGTTTAACAATGGTTCAAGGAATAAGAAACTTGATAATGGTTTCAAGGGAAACTAATAGTCTGATAAGAAAGGACTGGTTGGAGGTTGATTCATATGTAGAGGTGACCATTATATGTGAGAATGTCCTCAGGACAAGTCAAAGAACAAAGGTTTTGTTTCTCAATAAGGTACATTCTAGCAGTGGATTCATATATCTATTGATAATCACCAGGATAAGTATCAAGTTTTGTCCATAAAACTATCATGTATTTTGTTAGATCATTCAATTTTTATTTTGATTGACATGGGAGCTACAAAATGTCTCATTACTCCTATAATGCTTAGAAAATTGTCTATAAAATTTAGAGTAATGACAAATGCATGGTTAGTACATTATGGGAATGATTCAAAGATCAAAGTTTATAAGTGTTTAGTCAAAGTAGAGATTAGGTTACCTAAATTCACTACAATATTGGATCTTTTTATAGAACCATTGGGGTCATATGATATGATCCTAGGAGTCAATTGGCTTGAGAATCATAAAGCCAAGGTTGACTATTATTTAAATAAGATTGAGTGTCAATATGATTTTGGAAATTAGATATAAATTAAGGGAGAGAAAAGGGAGTTGAAGCAAAGGTAAATTTCTATAATTTAACTCAAGAAAGCTCAAAGGGAGGTATGTTAGGCATTTGTTATTAAGATAAATGAGATGGAGGAATCTAAAAAACAATCTATCAAATATTATCCTTTTCTAAGAAACTTTCATGACATGTTTATAGAAAAAGTACAAGGATTACCACCCAAACATGACTGATATATTGATTGATATCATACTTGGATTAGAATCGATGTCTAAGCTACCATGTAGAATGATAACCATCGAATTGGTTGAGTTAAAGCCATAATTTTAGGAGTTATTATTGAAAGGGATGATTTAATCAAGTGTATCACCTTGGGGTGCACTAGTTGTCTTCATCAAGAAGAAAGATGGCACTTTTTGCCTGTGTATAGATTACAAGATGTTGAATAAATAAACAATCAAGAATAGATATATATTGCCACACATTGATGATCTTTTTGATCAAATGTGAGGGGAAACAATCTTTTCTAAGATTGATCTTAGAGCAAGGTATCATCAGTTGAGAATATATGAAGAGGATATTTTAAAAATATCTTTTAGACCTTTATATGGGCACTACGAGTTCATAGTGTTACCATTTGGATTGACAAATGCTCCAACCACATTTATGAGTCTTATGAATAGTGTGTTTAGAGATTAACTAGATAATTATATTTTAGTATTTCTTGATGACATTCTCATTTATTAAAAGGATGAGGAAGAGCACTTGTAGCATCTAGAACTAGTTTTGTAGTTTTTGTGAAAGCATAAGTTGAATGGCAAGTTGTCTAAATGAACATTTTCCAAAATAAAGTGCATTATTTGGGACATATTATCTTTTTGGATGTTATTTTAGTGGATCTATCAAAGATAAGATCCATAATGGAATGGATAGAACCTAATAAAGTGCATGAGTTAAGTAATTTCATGGGATTAGAAAGCTATTATAGAAAATTTATTCAAATTTCTCTAAGATAGCTAATCTAATTACCTCTCTTCATCAGAAGAATCAAAGTTTCATCTAGTTAGATAAGTATGAGATAGACTTTCAAAAATTGAAAAGGAAGCTTACTTCAACACTAGTGCTAAAAGTTCTTGATTCTAACTGTCAATTCTCAATGATCATCGATGCATTTGGGGATAGACTTTGACGAGTTTTTATGCAGGATGGCTAAGTGATAGTCTATGAGTCTAGGAAACTAAAGCTTATGAGGTGAATTATGCCCCTCATGACCTAAAACTTGTGACAATTGTGCATGATTGCAAGTTTGGAGACATTATTTTTTAGAGAAATTATTTTGGATCTATCAAAGATAAGATCCATAATGGAATGGATAGAACCTAATAAAGTGCATGAGTTAAGTAATTTCATGGGATTAGAAAGCTATTATAGAAAATTTATTCAAATTTCTCTAAGATAGCTAATCTAATTACCTCTCTTCATCAGAAGAATCAGAGTTTCATCTAGTTAGATAAGTATGAGATAGACTTTCAAAAATTGAAAAGGAAGCTTACTTCAACACTAGTGCTAAAAGTTCTTGATTCTAACTGTCAATTCTCAATGATCATCGATGCATTTGGGGATAGACTTTGACGAGTTTTTATGCAGGATGGCTAAGTGATAGTCTATGAGTCTAGGAAACTAAAGCTTATGAGGTGAATTATGCCCCTCATGACCTAAAACTTGTGACAATTGTGCATGATTGCAAGTTTGGAGACATTATTTTTTAGAGAAATTATTTGAGCTCAAGATTGATAACTTGGGACTCAAGTACATCTTCACCCAATCAAACCTGAATGTTCATCAAAGATGATGGTTATAGTTCTTATCTAATTATGATTTTGATATTAATTTTATCAAAGGTAATGAGAATAGAGTAGTTAATGCTCTAATCCATAGAAGGTACATATCAGTCATGGTTACTATCATGAGTAATTTATGAGATTAGGTAATCAAATTATTACCAAGAGATGAATTCTATGATCAAGATAGGAAAGCATTGTCTGAGAATGCTCAAAATTCAAGGTATAAGGGATTCAAGATATAGAGTGATGGTCTTTTATGGTACAATGGTAGGATGTATGGGACTGATAGAGAGAATTTGAGGATCATGGTGCTAAATTAATTGCATAATTCCCCATCTTTAGGACATCTAGGAGTAACCAAGCTCATGGTTGAGCTTAAACCACTCTATTTATAGAAAGGAATCAAGAGAGATGCAGTAGAGTTTATGTCTCATTCTCTAAAATGTTATCATGTGAAAGTTGAACATGTGTATCTAATTAGATTGATATATCCACATGATATATCATGCTATAAGTGGAAAATGATTAGCATGAAATTTTTCCAAGGGTTGCCATTATCATAGAACCAACATGATATGATCTTGGTTGTAGTTGACAAACTAACCAAGGTAGCCCACTTCATACTAGGAAACTTGATAGATGATGCACTTATTCTTGTGAAGAGATTTGTAAATAAAATATAATGATAGCATGGTTTTATAGAGAAGATCATTTCAGATCAAGATTCAAGGATGACTTCTAGGTTTTGGTTGACTTTGAATTCAAATCTGGGTACATAGTTGAATTTCAGCACTATTTATCACCCACAAATAGATGGACAAATAGAGAGAATTAGCTAGGTTTTAGAAGATATACTTCATATGTATTCTATGGATCAATAACATAATTGGGAGGAGTACCTTCCATTGGTTGAGTTTGCTTATAATAACTCATATCAATCAGCACTAAAAATGAATCCATTTGAAGCATTATATGAAAGGAGGTGTATAATACCAATCAGTTAGGGAAAGTGAGTATTTATACCTAAGATGCTTTCTTAAATGGAAGAACAAGTCAAGACAATCAGTCAGAGATTGGTCAAGACCAATGATAGACAAAAAAGTTATGTTGATTTGAAGAGAATAGTTAGGCAATATTATGTAGGTGATAAAGTGTTTCTGTGAGTTAAGCCCCAAAAAAGCTCAGTTAAATTTGGTAAATCAATAAAAATTTCATGAAGATATATGGGACACTTTAAGGTTTTGTAATTGATCAATCCTATAGCGTATAGTCTTGCATTACCACTAGCTCTAGCTCTTTTGTATAATGTCTTCCATGTGTTCTATATTTAAAAGTATGTTGTTGATCCTTCACTCATGTTAGATTGGAATGATTTGTAGGTTTTCGATCTTGGGGTGGTCATGGTAGAAATAATCAAAATAATTGACACTCACAAACTTAGTTTGCTTAATAGAGAAGTGTCACAATGCAAGGTCTAGTAGGACCAATATTCTAAGGATAGTGCCACTTGGGAGAGTTATGATGAGTTTTACATGCTATTTCTACATTTGTTTATTTGATTTAATCTTGCATATTATATTATTTTCTACTGAATGATGTTTTGAAATTTAAAATTTGTGTTTGAATTTATGTCATCAGGATGATGATTAGCTTTACGGGGTAAGGATGTCACATCCTGAATTCTCTCTAAGCTGAATAACCTATTTAATTTGTAGATTATTATGATTGTTAGTTGATTGAGATTTGTCATATGTTGATTATGGGATAGTTATATGTTGTTTAATTTACATGATTAGTTTTATATGAGATAGAAGTACTTTAAATTTTATGCATTATGATCATGTTTATTAATTATACATTATTATTCTATGGATATAACTATTTTTTGGGCTAACTATCTTTATTGTCTTGAGGTGGATGTAGGATAGATTTATCCCTTAGAGTGTGAAGGAGGGAGAGCATCATCAGAGAGGGTGGCTTAGATGAAGACATTGGGGGCTGATAGAGAACAAAATCAAAAACCCATGCACATACCACAATAGTATTTCATATTTTATGATTAATTGCTTTAGATAGATACCTGTAGCATGTTTTGTGTTACTTTTCATTTAAGTGATTGTTAATATGTTTTCTAGTGTGATCTTGATTTCTATTGATGATCATGATGATTTTTTTGAGTGATTTCACTAATTTGGTGGTTGTACATAGCTTATCTTGTATGATGTAATTGTTTGGTTGAATGAGTGAATCTGTATATGTTTTACTTGCCTCACTGCCTTATCGGGTACATTTGTGTAGTATAATGATGTGATGTTATGTATGCATTGCTATAATAAGTATAAACAGATTAATTTATTGTTATTTGATCTATAGGATTAAGGTAATAATAATAATTAAAAGATTATTATTATAATATATGTATATCCTAATGTCAAAAGATATTGATAGCATTGTTTGAAAATATCATTGTATTTGATTAGTGTTGACCAAAGGTTTAATATTCATAATATATTATACAATTAATATATTTTTAAATGACTAAGGGAAATCATTGTGTTTGCATAGTGTTTGTTTGTGGATGACAAGGTAATAATTAATAGTCTTTTAAATCCTATATATTATAACCATGTTATATAGTCATTATGTTAATTAAATAGTCAATTTTGCATGGAAAGATAGTGATTATTGACTAGTCAAGGGTCGATATTGCATGGAATAATAGTTGGGATTATGACTGTCATTTATTTGGTTTTGGATAGCCTAAGTGAAGTTGATGTTTAAGTCAATGGCATGCATATTTTATAGAATATATATAATGATTTTTTTATAAAATCATTGGAAATTTTGAGATGATTAAGGTTTCTAATCACTCATTGACTTTGGAATAACCATCATTCTTACAAAAATAATGATGAATTTTAGTTGTTGGTTGTATGGTGATGGACTGTAGCTAAGTGGGAGTTTTGTTGACTTATTTTTGCATGCATATTTTCAGTAAGTTTAGTCAGTCATGAATGAATGAGAAGGTGGAGGTGAGTAAGGTGATGAAATTAAATAAAAGAAAGGTGAAGGAGGACTAAGAGGCATGTAAACGGGGGTTAGCATATAGAAAGATAAAAATAAGAATAAATTTGACCTAAAAAAGGAAGGGATTCATCTTTATTGGAAAAAATAATTGTTTGTTTCAGGTTGGTACTATACTTAAATTCATGTGTGATAATATTTGTTGGATTTCTGAGAAGAATTGATTTGGGTAATGGGTTTTTATTTGTTTTTGAATGAATTATAAAAATAGAAGGGGTTGTATCTAAGGCCCTGTAGAAGGCTCGGCCTCCACAGAACCCTACATCCAACCCCATAACCCAAAGGAAAAGGGGTAGGGTTTTAGGTGTTCACCATGTTTGTATACACCTATGTAAAAGCTCTATCTTAACCCTTTATCTATTCAAAAATCCTGAAGAATGCATTGACTAGTTATTACATTTTAAAGGCATACTAAAAGGTCTTATGTTTTGGTTTTGGTTTTGGTTTTGTTGAATTAGTATACAAGCATAATCTTAATGCTTAATTTAGAAAATCTTATTTAGGTTACAAGAGGTCAATTGGGTTTAAACTTAACTTGGATTTCTGGGTGAAATACATATTGACTGTGTATATATATTTAGTTGGAATTTTTTGTTATAAATATGTTATGGGCTTTCAACACATATTGACTGTATAAATACATTATATGTTTTAACACATATTGACTGTATAAATACATTATGTGTTTTAACACATATTGACTATGTAATTTTATTTATTCATTGTCTTTAAAACTTATGGATTGTGTATTTGAATATATTTATACACAGACATATATATACATGTGTGTGTGTGTGTGTGTGTGTGTGTGTGTGTGTGTGTGTGTGTGTGTATTCGGGCATAAGGCTATATATATATATATATATATATATATATATATATATATATATATACATAGATACAAATGATAAATGAAAGGTCAGGGTTTCATTTGAATTCTGTTGGTAAAGATTTAGCAAGGTTTGATACAGGTATGGATATATACTCAGTGTTATTACTAAAATCTTGTAGATTGTATTATCAAATAAATTTGGAGTTTATTTAGTATATAATGACTTGGTGGAATTGCGTTTATAAATTCAAGAATAGTATGTTTAAAGGCTAAGTTAAAATTATATCATTTGACTATATATATAATTATATAAGGAGTTTATAAATCTAAGATAAAGGAAACCAATTCATAGTATAGATGAGTTCTTAGTCTATGTGCAAATTCATTTTGATAATACAATAAATTTGGACTAGTTACTAGTTATCAACTATGGTCTGTGTAAACTTGGAATTGAGAAACATAGTCACAAATTTCACAATGTTTGATATAAATGATTGTGTGCATGTCTTGACCATATTTATATGAAAAATAATTAAATGTTATTATGAATCGATTTGATTTGAGTAATTTGAATAAATATATTTGGTGTGTAAATGGTTGACTACGTATGAATAGTGAATCACATGAAATTCTTTGTGTTTTAATTAAACAAGTACATTGTGAATTATTTGGTTTATAAAAGGGGTTGTGGGACTATTTTATTAACTATATGTATATGTTATGTATATAGAATACTCTAAGTCATTAGATAGTGAATGTCTTTTTAGAATATACCATATATAATAAAGTATTTGTACTATATTGAAATCATAATTGAGACTTATAAAAATATAAATATACATGGTATAAGTTATTCATGTATGTTTATGTAATCAAAGTGGAAATGATTATACCATTTGTGTATGTGTATGTTCATGATTGTGTTATGTTTAAAAACATTATTATCGTAACAGGTGTGAAAATGGGTACTTGTATATATTTTGATGTTTGTATAAAAGCATTAATTTAAAGCATGTTAAGATTGTTTTTGGACTGACTTTTGTTACATATGTGGAATATGAACAAACTAATAAGCTTGTATTATAATTATTATTTCAGAGATGAAATAGCATTATAAGTAACTTTTTGATTAAGTAACTGATAGTTTAGATATGATCATTATCGAGATGGTATGTTATATTAAGGACTATTTTTTATTTTGTTTATTATTTTGTAATAAACTAGATGATAATGGATTCAGTGCATTACATTTGACGGATTAAATATGTGTATTTAATATTTCTATTCTTAGCATGTTTTTATTAGTGAAATGGAAATATTTTGAATGAATCTATTGGTTTTTATATTATTAATATTTTAATTGAATCTCACATTCATGACTCTAAATAAGTAGTGGACAGATTTCTCTATCTTAATTAGCACCATCAATGCAAGATGAGGAATAATTTGATTGAGTGGTGTGTATGAAATTGACTGATCCTAGAGATCATTAATTATTAAAATCTTTGACCAAAGTAATATTTTAATTAAACATTTTCAATTCATATGTTGATATAGTTTTTATATTTGTGTGATATCATGTTAGAATGGATTTCTTTATGATACACATTATGTATTAGATATCTACAACACAGGTTCTGGTTAGTTACTCTAGATTTTTACACCATCATTATCTACCCTTCTATGAAGGGAGGCCCATCCCCTTGTTGGGAGATGGTGTGGGGGATCTATGGTCCATGGTTGGTGTGGAAAAGCACTTGATTGATGCTCTCCCTCTTAGCTGGAGTACTACACTAAAAATTACACTTGAGATTACAAAGTGATACTTGAGTCATGGAGACTCATGCTCTATGGAGCTTTATATAATGTATTACTATTTGAGATATTATTTTATTGCTAAAAACTATAATATTTATTCATTTTAATTCTATAACAGTGGTCGTAATGTTGTATCAGCCATGATTAAATTTATACTATTTCATTAATGATTTAGATGCAATATTTATTATTTATTCAGCAATGTTCATGATTTTTATATTTGTTCATGGTGATCCTTAGATAAGTGGATTAGTTATAAACCTACTAGTTAACTAAATGAATGCAATTAGTTAAAGATCACTAATTAGATTTCTCATGGTGAAATCTGTAAGATGAATATGCATAATTATTTTTTGTAAATTACTATATTATGATAAAACCCAATGGGGTTGCTACATAACCTAAAAACATAGCTGTAGGTGCTCCCATAAAATAAGAATAAACCCACAAAGGGGACACTACCACCACCTCGAAGACACTACACAAACATGGTGTTATTATCCATACTAGACACTACTGTCTAGCAAGCAAACGAACACTAAAATCATGTTGATGACACTCAAAACTACTCAAGTTTCAACTTTCATAACCCAAATCATTTACGATAGTTATTTTTTAGATAAGTCTATATATGTGCCTATTTATTGTTATTTTTAGAAAGTCAAATGCTATAAAAAAAAATAGTACTTAATTATTGCATATTTATTTGACTAATTTGGACATCTCATCCCTTTAATTTAAACATAGTATTTACAATAGTTAAACCCTAAAAGGCTAAATCATTGTTCAATGCATAGATTTTTCTCCATCAGTGGGGAATTATTGAAAGAGGTAACAACTAGGGTAGTATCCAAAGAGGCTAGAAGTTGACTAGTCTATTGTAATTGTGTCATAATAAGCTATTTATTTTGGGTATGATCTACATGTTGCCCTTTTCTTTTATTTGATGATTTTGCAATTTGGCTAGAAGTTTGAACAAGGACATGTTTGTGACTGGAAGTCAATTTGGGATGTATCTCCACTATTTGAACATGGCTATGCACCTCTTTTGTTTTGAGTGGCACCTCATTGTATATAGGTTGATACAATTCATTTTCTTGGATTCCATTATCTTGTAAGGACCCAAATGGATCATAAAATAATTCTCCCTTAAAATGAGCTTTATACACAACCCCACTTGTATATCTAGGCATTTTGGAATCAATGATCTTCATATTAAATCAAGATAAGAGATTTGAACTAGTTTGATTTGAGAATGTGTAAATATTTACTTATCAATTTAAAATGGATGTTGGATTTGGGAAATAATTTAAATCCAAGTGAAATTTTGAAATGTTTGCCAGAATATTTCTTGATCAAATTAGAAAGTCCAATGTAAGCTCGTCGAAGTAGAATGTCAATGTAGAATAATGTTTGATTTGAATTATTTTTCCAAAAGTTGTAATCAAATATTCGAAGGGTCAAGGATGTTTTTTTAATGTCCCTCGACTAAATTGAATCTTAAATTCTTGAAGAATGCTTGGTTTTGACTTAAATTTTGATTTTAAATTAAATTTTGAATTTTAAAGTAAAGTTGATGAGAAAGTTGACTTTAACTGACTTTTAAATTTTGACTTTGTTTGACTTTATAAATTTGACTTCATTTGACTTTTAAAAGTTGACTTAATTTAAATTTCAAAAGTTGAAATTTGAAAGTTGACCTTGTTTAACTTGTGGATTAGAATTACAGTCTTTGGTTCAAAATGAACTTGATTTAGATTTTGAAGGAGAATTGAGTTGCGGTTCAAATGAACCCAATTTATATTTTTTTTGAAATGGATAGTGTAATGGCACAATGGGGATAAATTACCATACCAAATGGGTAGCGTATTGCTTAGAATGGAATAAAGATGACCCAAAAGTTGGGTAGAGTAATGCCTTATCATGTGAGTTTATATTGGTAATGTTTGGGACCTAGGATATTTCTAAGTTATTTGATGCATATGATATGTCATAAAAAATTTGGACAAGATAAAAAATAATTAGCTACACATATTTAGAATAATCCCTATCTTTAGTGGAATAATGGGTGTGTAGTGCAACTGTAGTCCACATAAATACCTTACTTGAAGTGGTGACAAATTAGTTTCACCTAACCCTCACTTAAAATGGTACACCATGAAATATTGGGGGAATTTGGTTTCCCTCACACTACAATTTTCTCATGGCCGAAGGTCTTAATCTAAAATTTTAACATGGATTTTACAAATGGCCCCCAATATACCTTACAGTGCATGGGGCTCAAAATTCTTTGAAGAAAAATAAATAATAAGAAGTTTACAAGAGGGTCTATTCACTCCATAATATTTTAGTCATAAAGGTATCAGTGAAGTGATATCAAAAATATGAACTCTAAGGGTGAGGTCTGATAGCGTAGCATTTGAGTTAAACCCCTTGTTGTTATGAAACCCTTTATGGGGAATTTTGTTATGCTCTTAATGAAAACTACCATAAATTTATATCCCCTGTTAAATTCATGGGAATAGTATGTACATCAAGAGATAAAACCCTGGGTTTTACACCCTAAAAACTCATAAGAAGGATATGAAATACATCCGATGTAATCAACAAAGAATAAAAATAAGATAACAATAATTTATGTTTTTTTGGTCACCCATGATCCCTAAAGGGGGCAAGGGGAGAGCATATGCATGATAAACTATAATAAAGTAAAAAAATCAAACATGTTAGTAATGAAAGAAAATCAAACATGTTTTTTTGAGCACCAAATGTAAGTGTTGGTTTTGTTTAATTGCACTAACATAAAGTGTTCAAAATGATTGATTTGTGTAAAAACCATGTATTTATCAAGCGAACCTATAAAAACCAAGTAATATTTTCTATTGTGGTCTTTGGAAAGTATGGGAAGTTGAAAATTTGTATGTTAAGCTCTTGAGAAAAATAAACTATGTGATCCCACCATTTAGCAAGGCGATCTTGTCATTTAGCAGGACTATCCTATCATTCTGTAGAGAATAAATAATGAAAAAGAAACAAGGGATTTTGTTGATTAGCAAGGCAATATCAATGATTAGTAGGGTGATGTCTCTAATATATAGGGTGATAACATCATTAAACAAGGCATTCCTATTTATATAATAATTTACAAATAGGAAGAAAACAAAGACCCTTACCTTTACGATATTGCTTTTTAGCCAGGTTGATTTCACTAGTACATATGGTATTATCATTGATTTGTAGGGAAATCCCATCATTATGGTTTTTCAATATCATAATTTATAAGTTGAATGGATAAAATAGCATTCCTATCGATACACAAAATGTTACCACTAAAATGCAGAGCATTCATATCGATACACAGAACAATGTCATTTTCTTGAAAAACACTGAGAGATAGAAAATTTATATCATCATTACACATGTAAATATATATGATAATGGAGAGAGATCATGATGAAATAGAGTAATAATATAAAAACATAGAAAATTAAAAAAGGGGTTTTTATGAGGAGAAAAGTGAAACTAAGCTAAAAATGAGAATTTCAAAATTAGAAGATGGCATATTATCAAAAGGATTGTGGTGTGCATCAGGTACCACCAGGCGTGCCAAATTTAAACACATGATTGAAAAGGGGGTTAGTTTGTGTTAGAATGTAAAACAATCATAAAACAATAAGTAACATCACACCCTAGGCATGATCCTCTGATTGGGCAAGGTCTAGGAGAATGTAAATAAAATATAAAACCCAATGGATTCATTCACCAAGATGGATTATAAGAATGTTTATGCCTAGATTATATCACTAGGATTCTTTGTCAATATCGCAACTTCATGTGGACAGCATCTCCCCTTGACTACTTGTGATTTGGTTAAAGAGTGGAAGAAATTTTGAAGCTTTTATTTTATTTATACAACATAAATTTGTACCAAAAAACTTATCTATAATAGAAAATAAGCCTTGTATTTATAGAATTTTTAGATTGATTTTGACCATCATATAAGGATCGAGATGTGTGGTTAAAATTTATTCTAATTTGAAGAGTTAATACCATTAATATTTAGGGCTTGAGTCTGCATTAACTGGGCATGGGTTTAGTTTTTTGATATTTTCTTGCATTTATGCTAATGCTTGACAACTTTCCATGTGATGTCATGATGATGTCATGATTTTAGATACTTGAATCCACTTGCCATGTCAATGGAGGAATAATTTAATTAATTAATTTAGAAAATATAAAATTATAAAAGCTATGGAATCTCCATATTAGAAGAAGATTAGGTTAATTAACTTAATGCAAAGTGATGATTTTTGAAATTTAAATAATTGTTCAACTTAATTAATTTAAAACATCCCTTGCACAATTTTAATATGACTCAAGATGAATTAATCCAAGTTAATAATTATATACGATGCATTTCCCAAATTAAGGATGCCCCAATGTGTTTTAAAATATGCACATTAAGTGTGGGAGTAAATTTGGGTGTTTTAATGATTTATGCCCTAATTTATGCATTGTTAAAGAAAGTCCTTTTGATTACAAATTTGACATGATAATGATGAAATCAAGGTGTCTATATAAATAATCAACTAAAATTTATCTATAAATACAAAACACCCCAAAGGTTATTGTAGACACCAAAAATTTGCACATGATAGTTTTGAATGTCTTAATTCCCCTAGACCACCTCAAGACCCCCTTGGGAACAACCATTGGCCTCTCGATCACAAAACAAACCTAACCCACATAACTCTAGTATGATTTACCAACTGACTAAACCTATCTCTTTAACTCAACTTGACGTTGACCTTTGACCATTGACAGTCACCCTGACTATCAATAGTTAGGTTCCACCATTTGAACCACTTAACTTTCACATCACTCTAACTTTCTTTTCTATAATTAAATTATCTAATTTATGTGTGATCCAATGCATGAATGAGTTATATTTAGATATCAAGTCGAACCTCTTGTTAATGTATTGTTGTACCTCTCCTTCCTTCCTATAAGAAGAGAGGAGCAAGAGGTGAAAAAGGATCTAGAATCAATCAATCATCTTGCAACTATCAAGAGATTTTACATCTAGAGTTTCTTTTGCAAGTGTTCTTTCAGTAATCTAGCCATCATGATATATAACCAAAGTGCTATCATCCATCAACTAATAGCCAAGTATCGTTACTCTACCAAAATTGCACCAGACTCCATCAACGAGCCTATCAGTGATCCTCATCAACCGTTCATCCGATCAACCATTGACAAGCTCAATATCTATTTTTAATTATTTATTCACTTTATTTGTATTTCACAATCAACCTAGCCCAATCCAACCTCTCAAAATTCCATTTTATAACCCCATCTAAATAGCCTTTTATTATCTAGGCCTAACCCATAGTAACTATCAACAGTCACTTTGACCATCGACAGTCTGTCCCAACCATCGACAATTGCCTCATCCATCGACAGTCACCTCAATCATCGATGATCACCTCAATCACCAATGGTCACTGTGGCACAAAATAATAGTGATCTATTTTTACCCACTTACCCTCAACCAAATCCAACTTTCTTTTCTTGACCTATTCATAGAGCCCCAACCTATTTTTTTAATCACACCCAACCTATTTAGCATTAGTATTGACTCACATATTACTATAATTAGTCATGTTAGTCAATTTATTTATCAAGAATTTCTTGTATTCAATTTTAGTATCTTCTATGATTTATGCAAGTACTTTATCTTTCAATTTTTGAACTTAATTATTTAATAAGCATGGATTGACAGCCTCTAAAGAAGCTCATACTTATTAGATCTAGCTTGCTAGGCAATCCACCCAACCATCTATCTAACCAACCATCTACTTCAGTGTTGTCTTATTTGTAAATCATTCCTCCCAAGCCAAAGAGGAGCTTTCTATAATCATTTGATGCAATGTGTGCACAACCAAACAATTTTTTCAATCATACATGTATCTAGTTTCTTTCTTATTCCTTAGATTATAAGCTGAAATTCTTTAAAATATTCTAGCATGCTCGGTGGGACCCTTGAATATCTACATGGGTTTATTTTGTTTAGATATATATGCTCTTCTCCCTATTTTGTGCTCATAAATGAAATTAAAATTTCTTTTGGGCTTAAAATTTATTGCACACATTGGTTTCTTGAAATTTTAGCTCACATAGTTAAATTAAAGCAAAGTAATTTGATCATAGCATCACTTCTATCACATATACAAATTAAACAACCTAAAACAATCAAACATCAAAACAACTTAACACAAGGATTGATTAGGATTTCATCATCTAGCAGTCACTTTACCCTTTCTCAATGATCCTACTTGGAGGTCATTACCAAGGGGAGAAGCATCTTAGCTCTATGGTTGAGTATAAACTCTAGAAATCAGTATATACTGGGTAAGCACCCAACACCCTTATCACTATGGTGTGTGAAGTGAGGTGGTAGGTGCCAATACCAATCCATGTATTGATTTCCAATATAGATCCTTTTGAGAGCCTAAACACCACATAAAACCAACCATAGACTTCTTTTTTATTACCTATTATATAAGCCAATTTCAGTCACATAGTTCTTAAATCTTAAGGCATAAATCAAAAGAGAGACTAAAAATAAATTTAGGACTTAGCATACTTGTTAGTGTGTGTTTGATTTCCTTTCTCATTTCTTATCTTCTCTCTATTTGAGTGGTGAGATTATTGTTTGTATTCTCTGTCCCTTATCTTGCATGGTTCTAACTCATCAACAATGAAAAAACCTAGTAGAAAAGAACCCATCACTAAACCAATCAACCTCTTCTACCTCATCATCCATGGAGTATATCTCTCAACCAGAAGACTCTCTTCATCCTTCATGAATTACTTCTTTCCCTCAAGTATTTCCCCAAGGTGATATAGACTTTGCCACCTTCTTAGATAACAATCATGTGGCCCTTCAGCATTACCTTAACACCATGCCTCACCATACCCTTGATTTAGTTCCACCTATGGATCCACCTAATGGCATGCCTTCCCACCTTATGGGGAACACTTATATTGCCATGGTCACCACCCAACCATTAACCACCCAATCATCTTCATCTACAAATAATCCCTTTGATGATGTTATGGAAAACCAACCTACCCAACCTACCAACACCCTTACACCTTCCACCCCCACCAACTCCTCTACCCTAGGAGCAACCCAACCATTAACCACCTATACTCCCCTCACCATGTGGATACCTAATGCTAGCATTGTCAAGCTTCCTCAGGCTACCCCCAATCCATTAGTCACTACCCCAGTTCAAAATCTTATGGTGTCTATACCTTCTACCTTACCACCGATCAGTACAAAGGTCATCACATTTCCTTTAGTTACAAACCCAACCACAACTCCTACCCAACCCACCTTAACCTCTCAATAGGTTCTCATCACACCCAACCTAAGTTACATCCCTAACCCATAAGGGTATGTACCTTTACCCACTACCCAACCACCTACATCCACCTACCCCTACATGGCATCCACCCAACCACCTATGTCCACATATCAAAATGTGGTAGCTCCTTAACCTCCTACCAATTATCAATATGTCACCCAATCATAACAATAACATGCACCTTATAACCTTTTGGATGTGCAACCCTAAATGGATCTAATGAAAATCCTCATGGATAAAATGACTAGATTACATTCATCCATCTCTGGTGCTCAATTTTTATCATATGACCAAATCTACAATGAAACCATTCATCCATTTGTCTCTATCATACCATATCCTCCTCAATGAGAGCTTCCCAAGTTTTCAAAATTTTAAAGTAGGACCCCAACATCACCTCAAGGCATTTAGGCATTCATGTTATTTGGTTACCTATGATGATGTTGTCTTTTTTGTACCTTCCCCATGTCCATGTCTGGTCTAACACTAGATTGATATAGTACCATCATAAAACACTCTCTCTTCTCCTTCACCTAGCTGGCCCAAACTTTCTTAGATCACTTTTCAATAAACATCTCCAAGAAATTTTCCATCACTAACCTTTACTCTATCCAGCAATTTAATGATGAATCTATTATTGATTTTTTAGCTCGTTGGAGGATGTTAATCAATCAAATTTCCTTATTTTTACCCCAACCTGAACTGATAAAACTTTTTGCTCGGGTATGTACCAAGCACATATCTTCTTCATTGTGTGTTTAGAGCTTCATAACCTTTGATGAATATTTTACCATGGTGCATAAGCTATAAAATAGATCCATCAATGAAGGAAAGTTAAAGTTTAAAAACAAAAACTCTACCTATAAAATCAATGAGGCCTCTTCCTCCAAACCAATACCAATGCCAAAAGCATAGGAAATGTGAATGTGGTTGTCCTTAAGACTGTCCATCCACCAAACTCTTCTAACTCCTCGAAATAAAACATGAGGAATCAAAACTGAAACAATCAAAAGTAATTTACTCCACTTGGGGAATCTTATGCTTTAGTCTTGCAGAAGTTGTTGAAAGCAAATATCATACAACTTCCTCCCATCAAAACCCCTTAACAATTTGATTCTTCTCATCCTACACCTGACTTGCACAATGAGAATG
This sequence comes from Torreya grandis, assembly GCA_037957365.1. Taxonomy (NCBI): domain Eukaryota; kingdom Viridiplantae; phylum Streptophyta; class Pinopsida; order Cupressales; family Taxaceae; genus Torreya; species Torreya grandis. The sequence goes on along the minus strand of JARHVA010001540.1, from coordinate 927,725 downwards.
AACTATGTGCTTTCCATCGAGTAGTTGGGCATGATGTTAGTAGGTGTAATACCTTCAAAAACATTGTACAAACCCTCATTAACAAGGGGGAGCTTGTGTTGAACAAACCCAACACACCTCTGAACCAAGCCCTTGACATTTTTAGATAACCTTTTCCCAATAATCCACCTACCAAAATTGATATCAACAAAGCTGAGTCTTCTCATGACACTCATACCATCAATATGGTTCTTGACATGCTCATTGTTGAAGAGCCTACCACCCAAGCTACCTGTTCTTTTCCCTCTCCACTTATTGAGATAGTGGAATTACCTTATCTTCCTTTGGATACCCAAACTATGGAAGTAACATTTTCACCTCCTCTACTTCTTGATGTATTGGAGTCATCAACCCCTCCTTTAACTGATATACTTGAGCAAGCAACCATCACCACTTTATCTTCTCCCTCAATTACCAAATAATTCACCCCTCCTTTGGAGATCATTCCCAAGTAAGAGATCACCATATTTGCACCTCCTATTTATGAAACACCTATCCAAACCTTACATCCTTTGATTGAGGAAAAGGATGAGGCTACTATTCCCCTTTCTCAACCTATGGGTTTATATTTTGATCCCATTGCACAAGGAATAAAACCAGTTTATAAACCATTCTCTAGACTAGTTCAGAGATTGGAGTTTGTCTCTGAACTTGACACTGATTGAGCCACCTTTAGGAAAAAATTGGGGATCCCTTACATCACTAAATAGGAACCTCTAACCACATCTTTGATAAACTAACTCAACACTTCTATCATCCAACCCGTTATCGTATCAATTGAATCAATAAAAACCTCTACCGACCCAACCATTTCTCAACCATCTAAAGCAACCAAATCCCAAATAACCAACTCATCCTCTATCACTTCAACCAAACCAACTAAAAACCTTGGTGTCTTCCCTATGTATATCTTTAATCATCCATCCTTGAAACTAGAGCTAACTTCACAAAACCCATCAACTAAACACCAGACCAAATCAACCAAGGAGGTAAATCCATCAAAAATCTAGAAGGCCAAACTTCTACCTCCCTAAACCTTGCCCTCTATCTTGGGGCCTCATCCCTCTAATTTGATTAAGAACCCAACTATCTCAACCAAAACCTAACCACTACCTTTTCTTATGTTATCACTCTTGCTTTATGACATACCCATCTTTACCGCACCATCTATAGCCAACCTAGATACCTTGACATCTCATATCTCTAACTCATCAACTCCCTTATCTAAACCAAAATCATCAATTAAAAATGCCACCTTACCCAAGACATCTACCACCAAGCCTATTTCTAAAATGACTTCCATCTCACCAACCAAGGCCAAAACCTCTAAACCCTCTCTACCTTTAGTATAGTCTTACTCAACTATTTTCCAAAGTTATTGCAAGATTTTTTATTGACCTAACCTCCTATCAGACTATTTGACCCTCTTTATCTAAAACCCATTTGGTATAATGACTGCCAAGTGTGCTCCTATCACAAGACACATAGGCATGGCATGGAGAAATGTAAAGCTCTCCAAACCATAATCCATCAGCTCTATAGTGAGGATGATCTATTATCAGATGAACCTCTCTTAATCCTACTACCAAACCAACTAGCAACAACCAATACCTAATGCCTACCTACTCTCCCACTCTTACCTCATATTGAGGGGGAACCAAACTAATCGCATACCACCACTCTTCCCTCTATCCATACTATCCATGTGGTCACATGATCAAACACTCAACAAAAGGATAAGGGGAAGGAAAAAGTGTCCATCCCATGGACATACCCATCTTCCACCTCCCAACCAAGTCAAATTCAAGCACCTTCAAATTTATTTAAACCCAAGGTATCTATCTTAGGTACATTTCAAAGCAACCCCTCTAAATCAATGACAAGAGTGGTTCTCAAACAACTTCATCAAACCTTGGGAAAGATGAGCCTATACAAAAACATTTATACTTCAACTCATCCTTGCCAAGCAATGATAGAGATATTGAAATCAATAGAGGTCTAACCTAAAGACCCTCAACCTCTGACAACCTTTGTTGGTGCTCTCCAAATTTCCAACTTTATCAAATTCAAGAATTTGGAAATACCTTCTATCCACCTTGATGACCCAGATCCCCCTCTTTTCATCTCTACCTACATCAACCAAACCTACATCAAATGAGTTATGATTGATGGGGGAGTCAATATTAACATCATCTCCTCTTATGCCCATGATCAACTTAAACTACCAAACAATGTCATATCCAAAACCTCAATCATCCTTCAATCCTTCAATGACAACATGGACACTACTTTGAAATTTTTTATCCTTCACATTTTCTTAGGACCTCGCACACTCACAGAACTCTTCTATGTAGTGGAAGGTAAATTTTAGTATAATGTTTTGCTAGGATGACTTTGGATTTGCTCCATGGTTTGTGTACCCTCTACCCTTCATCATTGCATGAAATTTGAGCACAAAGGTTAAGTTTTCACTATAAAATTTAACCCAAGTCCCTTTTCATCATGCAACATGACTTATCAACCCAACAACATCCTCCTACCCCCATCTAACATACCCTCGTCTGCCAAAGACAAGCCTTCAACTAGAACAAATGAAGTCATAACTTCTTCTATCGATGAGGTACCTACTAGCTAATCAATCCCATTGGATCAAATCCCCACCCTAGTAACCATCCCTATGACCCATCCTGAGATGATAGGAGATGACTCCCCTATCATTAATACCATTCAATGTCAGGATGATGATTCCATTCTCACCTATCTTGGTGTACCAAATTCTTCCATCCACAAATCTCTTCCTCTTAAGACTTTTAATATTCTAAATTAATCCACCATGGATATCAACTAGGGCACTCTAGATAACCCCCGCATTGTCAAAATTGACTAATCGCTAAATTTTGAAGAGCTTCGAGACTTCCCATCCATCCTTTAAGACCGTAGCATAGCAATTGCTTGGTATTATAGTGATATGCCAAGAATTAACCCCTCCATCACTACCCACAACATAGTCACCAACTATGATGCCAATCTTGTTAAGCAAAAACTTTGATGAATGCACCCTCACATAGCATTTCTTGTCACAGAAGAGCTTTAGCATCTCCTTTCCATCAATTTCATTTAACCCATTGATTATCCCCAATGGGTCTCAAATGTCATACCTATCACCAAAGCCATAGGAGGACTACACATTTATGTAGACTTTCATGACCTCAACTTTGCTTTCTCAAAAGACAACTTCTCTTTACCAAGCATTAACCAACCAGTTAATCTTATAGCCAGCCATGAGATGTTATCTCTCATGGACAGATTCTTGAGATACAATTAGATTATAATTACCTCCAAAAAAATCAACATAAAACCACCTTTATCACCCCATGGGGGACCTTCTACTATAAGGTCATGCCTTTTCGAATAAATAATGTTGGTGCAACCTACCAACATGCTATGACTTACATCTTCCATGACCTTATCCAAAAAATCATTGAGGACTATGTGGATGACCTTTTTGGGAAATCTAATTATCATAAGTATCATTTGACCAATCTCAAGATTATCTTTTAGTGCATCATCCATTACCATATACACCTTAACCCTAAGAAGTGCATTTTTGGGGTCTTGTCAGGAAAACTCCTTGGCTTTATTGTCTCCCTTCAGGGGATCGAATTTGATCCTACCAAGATCAAAGAAATTCTTGACATATTTCCCCCAATCAACCTTAAACAACTCCACAACCTGTAGGGGAAGCTCCAATCCATTTGTCACTTTATCTCAAAGCTCTCGGATTGATGCCAACCCTTCCATCACATCTTGAAGAAGGATGTCTCTTTTAGGTGGAGTGATGACTCTCAAAAGGCATTTGATTCACTTAAAAAGTACCTTTTGTCTCCACCTATCATGACCCCTCCCAAGGATGATCAACCTTTCTAACTTTATATCTATACCACTGACCACTTCTTAGGGGCAATGCTTGTTCATTAGGATTAACAACACAAAGAGTAATTCATCTACTACATTAGATGAACACTTGTAGAATATGAGACTTGGTACACCCATACTAAGAAACTCTACCTAACATTGCTCTTTATGGCCACCAAAATTTGCCACTACCTCCTTAACCACAAAACCTATGTCATAACCAATACTAACCCACTCAAGTATATACACTCTAAGCCATACCAAAATAATATATGGCCAAGTGACTCATGCTCTTAGCTGAGTTTGACCTTGAGTTTCTTCAGTAAAATTCAATTAAAGGGTGATTCATTGCCAACCAATTAGTTGAAGCACCTTTAAAATACAACTAACCTCCTCCTTCTGAGTCTCTTAATGAGTCCATTATGGCCCTCAAGCAAACTTCACTTATCAAGGGACCATGTTTTTTGATGGATCAAAGTGTCACCATGGTTTAGGAGTCAGTATCATCTTTATTCCCCTTTATGGTGAACCTCTTCCTTTATCTTCCAAGATATATTTTGAATGTACCAACAATATGGCTGAATATGAAGCCCTATTCATAGGCCTTCAAACTGAATTAGCCTTGGGATTCAAAATGTCAACATCTTTGGCAACTCTCAAATAGTGGTCAATCAAATCAATGGCTCTTACCAGTGTAAGAATGATGTTTTTCAATAGTACAAACAACTATTTGACGACCTCTTAACATTATTTGAACACTACAATATTCAATCCACCCCATGATCTACTAATAATTTTGTTGGCACCATGGCTTCCCTCACCTTTTATATCTTATTTGCACTCTCTGACCATAAGCTATCTATCATTATCCACAGACTTACCCATCCCTCTTATGTCAAACCAAATTCTCCCACCATATTTAATGTGGAGACCCAACCTGACCTCTATTATCAGTAGACCTTAAACTATCTTAACCTTGCCATCATTCCTTCTATTCTTTCCAAGAATGTTTGAAGAGTGTTTATACAGAGTACCTCATATTATACCATTATGTGGGAAATTATTTATAAACATGACTTTCATGGTCTCCTCTTGTGTTGCCTATGTAGTCATGAAGCCTCTCATACTATCAAGGAAATGCATGATGGGATCTATGGAGGATACTTTAGTGGCCTTGTCATGGCTAATTGCATCCTTCACCTTGACTATTACTAGCCTACCCTTAACCAAGACTACTATGATTATGTAAACAGTGTGGTCAATGTCAATAATACACCAATTTACATCATGCATCTAACCATAGTATTTGTGTATCCACTGATTTATGGCCCTTCTCATAATTGGGTCTAGACCTTATTAGTGAAATTAACATGCATTCTTCATAGTGACACCATTTCTTATCATCACTACAACTGAGTAATTTACCAAATGGGTAGAGGCTATTCCTCTTGTCTCAACCAAAGCTAAAAATATTATCGACTTCATCAATCATCATATCATCTACCATTTCAGTATTCCTCACAAATTCATCGCCAACAATGGAAAATATTTTGAAAACAAACAAGTCCAAGGTCTTTATGATGCATTCAGTATCAAGTGAATTTTTTCATCACCCTATCACTCTCAAATGAATGGATAGGAAGAAGCCTCTAACAAAACTCTTAACAACATGCTCACTAGAATGGTCAATGCATCTAGTTGGGATTGGCATTTGCACATCCCCTTCACTTTATGGGCATATCATACTAGCATCTAAACCCCTATGTGTGCTACCCCATTCTTTTTTGTCTTTAGCACAAAGGTTGTTTTACCTCTCAAAGTCCAAATCCCATCTCTTTGCATATCTTTTTAATATCTCATTTTGAAAGATGATTATCATCAGTATTATTTAGCCCATATTGAGCTACTTGATGAGCATCGTTTAATCACCCTCACCCATATTCATGTCTATCAAGAGCATATCAAATGTGCCTATGATAAACACCTTAGAGTATGAGAATTTAACATTGAATACCTCATCTAAAAGGAAAACCAACATGTCACCAATATGGAGAAAAGCAAGTATGTCAAGTTTGCTTTCAATTGGCTTGGACCTTAAATCATAACCCACAAGCATGGATCAGGAGCTTATCGGTTATCTTTTCTTGAAGGAAACCCAAAACTTGATCCCCTCAATGCTTCACATCTACATCCTTTCATTTGTTAAAAGGGATCAAACTCACCTTTTTTCTAAACTTAAGCTCATCCCTTCCTTTCAACCACATTCATCTCCCTATTTTAGGGGCAATTGATTAAAACTTAATCATGTGATTATCTGTCACAATCATAGGCTAATGTTGAACAATGGGTATCACAGCTCTACCCATGTCATGATCTTCATGGTACTTTATATCCCTTTTATAGGATGGATTCCCATTATCATTGTCACCTAAAGCTCTTTACACCTAATCATCCTTCTTGTGCTTTTATTTTTGCCTTCATAAAGCTCAACCTTTAAGCCTATATAAACAAGTCTATGTCAAGCAAAATCAAATGAGAATAGATAATGTCATAACCAAAAATAATCATGAGTCATTCCTAGCATTATAGACTGCTCGCTTGAAGGATAGTTCCTATAAAGATATCAAAATTGCTCAAATTAAGGTACAATGCTCCCTTAAAGGACAACTATCAAAGGTAGTAAACAAAGCACACAAACTTAGACCACTCCCTTGAAGGATGGTTGAGTAAAACATTTATCAAAAGCATAATAATTTCATGGAATCTTCCTACATCGATCAACTTCCCATAAATAACAACAAAGCAAAAGACCCATTATCAAAATCAAAAGAAAAGAAAACTAATCTTGAAAGCTACAATCAGCTCTCATAAGTAATATAATTTGGAAGCTGTAATCAGCTTCCATAAGTAGACCTCCTGCATCAATTGGTCTACACCTTACATGACATGGACTTGTTTATACTGACTCTTTGATGACCTACAGAAGAGGCAAGCTAGTCTCCCAAAAAGGTTCCATTCCCATCTCCCCTTTTACACTATAAACAAGGGATTTTTGAGTTCACTTAACATTATGTGATCATGATAACTTCTTAACCAATTAATGAACACTAATGTGAAGCATTCTAAGTACCAATATTCCTTAAGCCAATCCAACTTTAGTTTTTATTTTAGTCCTTGCTAAATAATAAGCATCGTGACCTCTTATTATCCTCTCATAACTGGTTGATATATTCACTTAGATGTTTGTTTCTTGATTATCTCCTCTTTCTCACATCTAGTGTTGTTATTCAATTTCCTTTATGTGTTTTACCTTAAGCACAATGACCATGACTATAACCGTATCACATCATATCAGCATATATCATGAATAAAAATAGACATCATTAGCATAAACCATAATCATCACTCTCATCATCATAATCAACATCATAGCATCCATGAATAATAAATCAATAAACCATTTTTTACCACATGTCTAAATCTAAATAAGGAAGCATATACTCATCACATTTTAGCATGAACAAACATCATCATAAACATAAATATCATAAAGCATCATCATGAACATAAATAAAAGACATCTCATCACATACCTAGAATAGATGAATCTATATAAATGTCATCATGATCCTACCAGTATCCACATCATAACCATAATCATTATAACATCATCAATGATCAATATGAACATCACATCATCAACATTAAAGTAAACAATAAACCATGAGCAATATATAATGAGTATATCTATAAATTATGAGTCTATCATCAATAACATCATAATGTATACAAAAATATACGTGTCTCTCTCCCAAAATATATATCTCACCACATCATCTTGCAAGCTAGTATCAAAATGATATACAACAAAATGTATTATCTCATAACTATGCCCTTAGGCCACCACTATATTTGGGGCACTGCTACCTCCTAGTGTTTATCCTCTTGAGGTACCTACCTATCCCCGTACGGAAGCAACCCACTAACCTAGTGTCACCATGCTAGCACCACCTACTAAACTAGCTCTGTACTCACCCCATTAGGGCTCATCAGGATAACATCTCAAGACTATGACCTCATAGTAGTATAGCTCCTCCACTGTGGCTAGGTAGCATGCTATGGGAATAGTACTTGGTGGTCATACAAATGTTATGAATATTCCTTTGGTATGTCTCAAAGAGTCTATGTCTTAGATAATAAAGGCTAGTGTAGCCCTAGCCTGATCTCTATCACTTGTAACTATGGCTACCAGACCCTATGCCACTACCAATTAACCCTATAAAACTACCACTTAAGCATGTGTCATAGCTAGTGCTTCTTATACCTGTGTTTACTAACCTCTACCAGCTGGTTCGATATCCTTCAATTGCCTATCACCATCATCACCCCCAAAGTTGGTCGCTACATATAGTGTATGGTACAATGTAGGGTACCCATCTATAAATCTAGCATCATCTATCTCAACCCTAGCTAACAACTCCTCATGATCAAAAAAACCTATACAGGTTATGGCTCTAAAAGTAAAATCTCTGCATCTTCTCACCTATATCTTAAGAATGGACTCAGAATCCCCTATCCCAAACCAAACTATCACCACACCTTATCAAATGGGATGAGCTCTATCTCACCATCCCTCCTACCAAAAATCCACCAGCTCTACAAGGATAGTGTATGCCTCTTGTATCCAGTCCAATCTAGAAACCTAATGTAGGGTCTCCAAACCAAATCACCAATGACCAAGGCATCTAAGGCACTCATGAACCAATCAATGTCATTTACCCCTCTTCCTAGTCTAGATAGGGAAAAATCATCTCTCCACCACATGAATCTGACTCTAAACTCCATCTATGGATATCCCTCCCATGACAACCCCATTGGCCTCAGTACTTGAATGTGTTCATAGGCCCAATGTTTAGAATAAATCTATCACTGATACCATATCTCCTATGAATTCTAAAACCCCATAGCTCCCTATATATTTAAACTAGCAACACAGGCACCAAACTAAACACTGTGCAGCCCAATAGCATCTCAACCAACACACCTAATAGCATATATGAAAACCTCTCACTATTCAAATTTGGTATGGAAAAGCATGAGACTACCATCATTATCATGGTTATCAGTATCCTATTATCTCTAGCCCTCTGATATAGTAGAGTTTAGCTAAAACCTCTGGCATGCCACTTGGTAAAGTCATGGTCATCTCTGTACAACATCTCCATGAGGTCATCTCTATCCTCTTTCTCAATATGATAAATTGGCTCACCCTAAATGGATAGCCATGTGACCCTATGCACATATTATAGTAAGATCATCATCTCACCAATGGACAGTAAGAAGATTTTCATGGTCAGATCCCATCTCTTGATGAGGGCCATGATCATTGCCACATCCTATGGCACATGCTAATAGTACAACATCTCTCCAAGGCCCACCTCTTCCATATGAGCTCAATTTGCTATGGTCATCACTTGATGGATCTCTAAAAAAATGTAAAGTACTTGATCCTACATCTAGATTTTCTCCTATACCTGTAGGGTTTGTTATCAAATAAACTTAGTCCAGTATACTTTTTTTTACCTACAAAATTCACCTCCTACAACCTATACCTGCATCTTTCCTCCTATACCAAAAACTTAACCTATCCTATTTTTACCCTATAATCTTATCAAGCATCACATATACCTTAACTAAAACCCCCTACCCATTAATAATTATCATTAGCAAGCTAACCTACCATTCAAAACTATCAAAATCCATAAATTTAAACCTAGATTTTTCACCATTTGTCTTAACTGTTGACAGTCATGATGATCATCGATGGTCAAGTGACCATTTTGCCTACAATCATTAACCATCAATAGTCAAGATAACCACTGATGGTCATTATGTGTGACAATCGATGGAGCATCCCAACCCTAACCCACCTAAAAACCTTCCCAAAGTAGCTAAATTCTATAAATTCCTACCCATCTCTTACGCCTACCTACTCCATCTCTCACCCCTACCTACTCCAAAATAATCTACCACTCCCAATTGAGCATTCAACAATTAATCCCACCAAAAACCAAGCTAAACCTTATAACTAGGTCAAACATAAAAACAAACCCAAGTCTACCCTCCCAATCAATCAACCACAATCCAAATTCAAATGCATTTGCACAAATCACAAGCTATTCTACCAATTTAGAACAATCCCTACCTCATTCCTTAACCATTATCAAGGATGAATCTAGGGATCCACTACCTAACCATGTGCTTGTTCACATCTACCCTGTATCTTCACCTGTCCACTTGGTCTACTCGATCAACTCAACTAATCAATCACCTACTCATCAAATGCCTTGTTAGTAACTTTTCCTAAAACACCAAAAAAGCACTAGATGCCAAAGTCACAAAAGCAAATAGTGATAATGACTCATTGTGTCACTTTTATTTGTGCACTTTTAATGTTTTCACTTGATCGTCAATGGTCAGGGTAACCATCGATGGTCAGGTCATATGGATTTGTTTTTTCCATTCACCAACCACTTTTAAAAAAATTAGCATAGAACCAAATCAAGCACCCACCCATGGAGATTGCCTTCTCTACCCACTTCGACCACTGACCTCATCACTTCACTACTAGCCATTTTTGGCCTAGACTAGTGCACATTTTTCAATGACCCCTGCTTGGTCCTTTTGACCACAATGATAATAATTTCCATGTTGAACTTTTTATTTTGAACTTGCATTACCTCACGCATACCTAACCAACTTATGTATTCTCGAGAGTACTTTATACCTCAGTGACCTATGACTACACCTGACCAGTTTATTTTTTTGGGAGAACTTCCTACCTTATATATCCATGAAAACATAGACCTTGCCTAAGAGACTTGTGTTTACAAGTATACCCAAATGCCACACCTAAATGTGATCACATGGTCCACTTGTCACTTATCCTTCTAGCACCAACCTTAATTTTTACCAACTATGGCAACCTAGTCAATGCATGATCTTGGTTATCACACTCTTATTACACTTTGTGCATATGTTTCTGCTTCAATTCCCTACCTATCACACACCTTTTATCATCACCTTCACCACTCAATTCATTTTTACCTCATCACTTCCTAGTTTGAGGGGAAACACCTCCTCTCATGGTCAAGGTAATTAAACCTTCGACCCACAATCCATTTTTTTTTTAGCCTATTGATACAAATTGCATAACAAAAAGGGGAAAAATGTAGACACCAAAAATCCACACATGATGGTTTTGAATGTCACAATTCCCTTGGACCACCTCAGGACCCCCTTGGGCCTAACCATTGACCTCTCAACTACAAACCAAACCTAACCCACCTAACTCTAGTCAAATTGACCTACTAACTAAACCTACCTCTTTCACTCAACTTGACCTTTAACCTCAATCATCGATGGTCACCCTGACCACCATCAATCTGGTTCCACCACCTAAACCACTTAACTATTCACATCACTCTGACTTGTTTTTCTATAATTACATTGTCTAATTCATGTGTAAGCCAATGCATGCATGAGTTATATTTAGAAAGCAAGTTGAACCTCTTGTTAATGTATTGTTTCACCTCTCCTTATTATAAGAAGAGAGGAGTAGAAGGTGAAAAAAGATCCAAAATCAATCAATCATCCCATAACTATCAAGAGTTTTTACATCTAGAGTTTCCTTTCTAGGTGTTCTTCCAGTAATCTAGTGATCTAGCCATCATGATAGGGAACTGAAGTGTTGTCATCAATTAACCAATATCAAAGTACCATTATTCTACCAAAATTATGTCAGACTCCATTAATGAGTCTATCAATGATCCTCATCAACTGTTCATCTGATCAACCATCGACAATCTAAGTACCTATTTTTAATTATTCAGTCACTTTATTTATATTTCATAATCAACCCAGCCCAAGCCAACCTCTCAAAATCCCATTCTATAGCCACATCCAAACAGTCTTTTATTTCCTAGACCCAACCCATAGTAACCATCGATGATCACTCTAACCACTAATGGTCTGTCCCAACCACTGATGGTTGCCTCAATCTCTGATGGTCACCTCAACCGTCGATGGTCACTATGGAACAAAATAATAGTGAACTATTTTCACCCACTTACCCTTAACCAAATCTAACTTTCTTTTTTTGGACTATTTATAGAGCCCCAACCTATTTTCTAAATCACACCTGACCTATTTAGCATTAGTATTGACCTGCTTATTGTTATAATTAGTCAATTTAGTTAATTTATTTATCAAGCATTTCTTGTTTTCAATTTTAGTATCTTTTGTGATTTATGCAAGTACTTTATCTTTAGATTTTTGTACTTAATTGTTTAAGAAGCATGGATTGATAGCCTCTAAGGAAGTTCATGCTTCTTAGATTTAGTTTGCTAGGCAATCCACCCAACTATCTATCTAACTAACCATTTGCTTCAATATTGTCTCATTTGTAGGTCATTCCTTCCAAGCCAAAGAGGAGCTCTCTACAATCATTTGATTCAATATGCATACAACCAAATAGGTTTTTCAACCATACCCATATCTAGTTTATTTCTTCTTCATTCCTTGGAATATAAGCTAAAGTTCTCTAAAATAGTTATTATTCACTTGGTAAGTCTTAGAAACATTGATAAATCACCTAGAATTTTCTTGGAACATTACCAAAATGCATACATAGTTATAAAAATTTTAAGGAGCAGTGTTAGATTCATCCATAGAGCCAAATATGAATATGTCATTTCAAAGTTGCATGGTTTCAAGTGTCAAAGATTAAAAGATAACATGGCATTCTAGATCATTCAAGATGTTACATGTGTGCACATACGTGCATGCACACAGACACACACACACACACATAAAAACAAGATAACTACATGCAATCTGAGCCATCTTAAGAGTATTTAAATCTATGCAAGGATATTTCATTTAGTGGGGAGTGGAAGGAGTCAATCCAACCCAAAATACTAACCCATATTTAAGGGTATATTATGGTCAGTCAACTACAATTATGACATAAAATAAAAAGACTATAAAGGCATTTTAGTTCAGGATTGAATAGGTATGAACACATAGAATCACATGGTAGGAACATATGTAGGTTTTCTATAATTATCAACCCCATATATGTGAAATGCCACTAATGGTAAACCTTGATAGTTTTAGTTGTTATAGGTGTCTGACTTTACCAATAACATACAAGCAGGTTTTTAGCCATTTTTTTATCTAAGTATTTGATGAAGCACATACATAGCATTTCCAAATTTAGTGATGGATTTTGTGAGAAATAGGCATGCATAAATACATAAGTACATCATTATAGTCATATAAAATGTCCAAATTGGTAGCTTGAGTGTGGTTTATGACACCCAATCCTTAAGACCCTTTTATATGCTCGCATAACCCTTCTAAACACATTTTTGGTTATAACCAGTCATATATAGACTTTTGAGACCTGATTCTAGCTTAGCCAGGCTATATTTCCCATGTTAATTACATCCCCTGGGTCTTGAGCCTATAGGATAGGATCATTGGGGTTGGACTATAGCACCGAACCCTAGGGTGTCCCATTTTTAGTACTTTTATCCAATCATATTTCAAGCCCAAATGATTATTTCCTACTTATTCCTATTCTTTATTATGTTGGCCTAGCATAAATACATTTAACCCATGACTAATAGGTCTCTAAAAATCCAATTCAAATTTCATTTAGAAGGGGTTGGCAAATATTACAAAAGTAAGCAAGAATACAAGCAAAACCACTGAGGCAAATTTCCCTATTCTCTATATACAACCATCCAATATAGCTACCAACATATTCAAAACCTCACACCTATCCCTATCCACCTTAAGCACTCTCAATTCATCATTTTTGCATCCTTGTAACACTATTACACAAAGCACATCAAGTACGAGAACTACATATGGCTTTATCCCTCTTTGAAGTATTGGTATGTAGGCAACATGCCCATACAAGGGGTGTGGATACACATTCAATGCATCTTACACACACTAACCCCCCCTCTTTTTTTAAGTTTTATTCAAGCATAATGAAGGTCTAGGGTTTGAGATTAAATCAGCTCTATAAGGAGCTTCATCAACATTCAGGATTTGAAATTTCATGGGCAAACTCACACAAGAATAGTGGAAAAAATCTGAAAAACTTAGATCTCTTTGACCAATTTGGATAATAGTATCAGGACCTAGACTATAGCACTGGACCCTGAAGTGTCATATTTTTAGTTCTCTTATCCTTTCACCAAACAAAAGCTAGATCCAAGTTCATGACACAGTCCCAATCCTATACAACTAGTTTCAACCTTTGTCTCAACCGTCTTAGTCCAATTTTAAGCTAAGTTATATTTTTCCTTATTTATTGCTATTTTTAAAAAGGTTTAAAAGGCAAAATAAATTATACAAATCAATACTGTAATTATTGTAATATTATTTACTGATTTATTTGTTTTAGACCTTTAACTAAATTAAGAATAAGACTCCAATATTCCTAAAATAGTTAAATCATTTGGTGAACCCGACTTACTTCATTTGCGTATAAAAACCCTAGAAACCCTAGAGAGATTTTCCATTTAATTTTTATAATATGTTTTTAATTTGTTTTTAATATTTAAATTAGAAATTCACATTTAATTTTTAAATTTACTTTAGTAATTTTAAAAATAATTTCATTCAAACCCTAGTTGCCTATACTAGGTCCCGATATTTTTCTAATAATTTTTTGATTTTTCTTGCATATTTTAAATCAAAAATTCACATTTAATTTTTAAATTTACCTTAGTAATTTTAAAAATAATTTCATTCAAATCATAGTTGCTTATACTAGGTCCTGGTATTTTTCTAGTATTTTTCTTATTTTTATTGCATATTTAAATCAAAATTTCCTAGTTAATTTTTAAAAATTTACCATAGTAATTTTGAAAAATTATTTCTTTCAAACCCTAGAAGAATTTACTAGGTCCCTTTATTTTTGAGGTATCACCTTACAAATTTTTACATAAAATTACAAATGGATCTTACTCCTTTCAAAATATTTCTTGCAAATAATAAGGAATTCATGATTGGTCCTATCATGTATATGAATGATGAAGTTTACCATGTGTTAATGCAAAGCTTCATTATTTCTATTTCATGCTTACTTTTCATAATATGGGATGATATTAAGAACATTACGGGTAAACATGTTAAGATCCATTTCCTTCAAAGCAATGTTTACTTTTCTTTAATATAAGATTACATTACCTCTTTAACATCATATCTCTCTATTATGTGTAATTCAATCAAGAATAAAATCCTTACATACTTAGAGGATCCTTTGCATAAGCTAACAAACACCTGTCAACTTTTAATGTCATATCTTATGCACAATAAAGAATTTCCTTCTCCTCCTCTCCTCCAAGAGGGTGATAGCTACTTTCTCTCTAACCAAGTCCATGTTATCACCCCTCCAAAATGTAAGGTAGCCTATACTATTATTTCTAATGCATACATTTAACCTATAGCTTCTTCAAATCCTCTTTAACATATGTACTTACATGTTCAATTGAAAGTAACTAGGGTTTGCACTTCTGAGACTCTAAGGGATCAAATCACCAGTATGAGCAAGTTAATTTTAGATTTACAAATGTACAATTAGATATTACATGAAAAGATCACAACATTGGAAAATTAGATTATAATACAAAATCCTAAAAGGCACCTTATTGCCAATCATGTATATGCACCTTCACCTAGTCAATTAGTTGCAAGCAATGTTACATATCAAAACAAGAAATCACAATAAAGTAACTCTACAACTAGTGATTCAAAAAACATTCAAAGATCAAATAAGGGTTCAAGTGAGGAACTAAGGGAAATGATTAAATCTAAGTTGATCAAACTACCTCCTCTACATCCAGTGAGAAGATCTAGATATTATTGTGCATATCATAGAATGCATGGGCATCACATAGATTCATGTTTGGCATTAAAAAAACATATAAAATAGATAATTCCTAATGAGGACCCTATACGAGGTAAATTAGTCAAGCAATCCATAGTGACATCATAACACTTTCACAAAGGGTCAAATTCAGAAATAGTATAAAAGTGGTTACCAAAGCATAACTCAGAACAACAAAAGGATCAAAAATCAGAATCAAAGCAAGAAATAGTACCACAAGAATAGGTAAAATCACAAAAAAGATTTAAATCTACCTCTCCAAAATGGGGCTCAACTTTCAAAGTAGTAAGGGTTTAGTCAAAAATATCGACAATAGTTTGATTATCAAGGTCAAGGATTGGGCAAGCATGATCAAGGCATCACAACTATTCTAGCAATTGATAATGTTTGTCACCAAGGTTTGGGATTTATCAAACATCCTAAGGAAAATCATTCACATACATAATTTATCAAAGGAAAATATAATATACAACAAAATTCAACACTAGCATTCCATTGGTTCAAAATCAAGATGATAATGATGAGTGGAACAATATAGGTTATTATGATTTTCAAGATACTGATAATGAATTTAAATATTTAGAGTCATATTCATATTCATTCCCTCATGCTTCATGATCATGCATGATTCCTTTTTTTGATATAGGATACCATGATAGGGAGTCTCTCATGAGACTCATCGGTTAGTATCATTTCTTCTCAGTTTTTCTTGTACATAATTTTTCAAAATTAGTTGTATATAGCTTCCTTTCAATTACTTGTATATAGTTTAATTTTACTTGTACATAGTTTCTTAGTATTTCTTGTACATAGTCTCCTTATGATTGATTGTACATAGCTTATTATCAAAATACAAAAACATTTAAATAGTCAAAAACACAAAAATATTTCAATTGTATGCATTATCCATGTTTTACATTTCTACTACCATGCTAGACTTACATTTGTTGTTCTATGTTATTGTTTGTTGATTTATATACATTATCATGCTTCACTTGATCTTATTTGAGTGTGTGTAGTGCCATCCAGATCCTTGATTGCTTCACTCTACCTATGGAGGGGGCATCCTATTTCTACATTTGAGACATACATCGATACATTTACCCACTAGGGACATCTTCTACATGATTACACCATCCAAGTTATGTCATTCCTACACCACACACTCTAGTTATCATGTTGATGTACATCACTTACTATCTTACATAGATTACTCTATCAATACTCACTAGTATATAGCACTTATGTATTTCTTAGCATATACCTAATCTTTTACTCCATGTTTTGCATACTTTCACTCTTTGCTTTGATTATCTAGATGCGATTGTATTTCTAATATATTACATGATTTCCTTCCTTACTTTGTGTAGTTAGATGTGATTGCATTTCTCAATTCCTATTTTGTCTCTTATGTGTGCCTTAGGACATTTGTCAATGTCCTTTGCTTGTACTCTTCTCTGTGATTGTGGCCCTCATGCCAACCTTGCTTATTTTCAATTGTTTATGTATGTGGCATTTGAACATTCCTTGTATGTTTGCTTTTCAATTTGAGTGACATGTGCCCATGGCCCTTGTTTTCTTGGCCCTTTGGCCACTCTTGTATGCTTTTTGATTTTTTCCTTGTGTGTTTGTTGCTTGTTTACTTCTCACTGTTTGCAATGCCATGATGCACATCATGCATTATCTTACTTGCTTGGATGTCATGATGGACATCATGATCCATCCCTCCTTAATAACTAATAACTAACATTTACAATTTCAACTTAGTATATTGCACATGTTATTACATTGTTATATCTATCTATGCATACCCCTGTTGATCTAAAAATTTCCAATACAAACTATGTTATATCTTGAGACTTCTTTTTTATTATCATTGTTATATCATGTATTTCATAGCATAACACACTTGCAGGGCTCTTTCTTTGAGGGCAGTCATTGTAGGGTCTCCATTCCTATCCTCAAAATATGGGGCAATAAATAGGGGTTTTGTCACAAAGATCAAAGCTCCTATTGGTCAAAAAATTAGTTTTTAAAACACTTAGAATAGCAATCATAGGTCAAACCAAGTAGAATAGACCAAAAAAATAGTGACAATTATAGGACAGTTGTTAGATTCAGTAAAAGACAACATCACTAGACATGGACAACCACACTAGATAGTAGGGTGTCTTATTTTTTATGCTCCTATCCAAACACCAAAAAACCTAAATTTTCCAAAAACAAGGAAAAAGGTAAACTCAACTACAATTTTGTTAGATACAGATCAGTTTAGATTCAGCAATTTTAGTACAATTTTTCTAAAAGAATCCAAATATAAGGGGCATCATGCATGGCATAATGGCTGTCACTTCTAATTTTAGATTGGGTTATTGGTATAAATTCTAGATCAGAATCCATGTAATAGGCATCAATGATTGGGGGTAATGTGTATGACACATTTGACTTCTTTTCTTTTTGAGTTTAGTATATTACCTAGGCATTCTCAGTAGTTGCATGCTTTATTCCATTTGTAGGTGGTAGGCATCATTTTAGAGTGGATTTCATACAGGCCTAACCTCTACATTCCCAAATGGCTTCCATCCTAGTTTCTAGTTTCAGAGTGGCTTTCATACAAGTCTAATCTCCTCCTTCTAGAGTGGCCAAGATTGGCCTAGTTTCTAATACACATTTGACTATCCATGCCACATTATCAGATTATAGATCATTCATGGGCTTTAAGATCCATATCATATGACACACATTCATATCAATATCAGTTCATAGCTTCACTTAGTGGGCAATGATAGAGCGAAAGGTCTAACTAGCCTTTGTATTATAGAGCCACCTACTTAGAGGGATTAGACATATAGTCCAAACATTGATTAACACACACATAATCACATAGTTTCACTTAGTGGGCAATAATGGAGTCAAAGGGCCAACCTTTGCATTCTTGAGCCACTCTTGAGGAATTGATCACTCAGCTCTGTTCATGATATTACTTTTGGTACAACACATATCTAGCATCATCCAACATCACTCAACATCACAATAGGTTTTGTATTGGTTCATGTACTCGATAAGGTGTATTCACTCCTTTCTCTTCCTTTCTCTCTTACCTAGCTCTGTACATTCTTATTTTAGATATAGTGTATCTAGTAAGAATTGATCTAATCTTTGTTTTCTCTTAAAAATTTACACTTCACAATTTGTTCTCTCTACACACACTCAGCATCACCCAGCTTTATGGACTTCACCCTTGCAGGTAAGTTTAGGTATGCTTTCTACTTTCTTTTATCCTAGTATTTCACTTTGTTGTAGGGGTAAATATAGTCATATAAAATGTCCAAATTAATAGTTTGAGTGTGGCTTGTGACACCCAATCCTTAGGACCCTCTTACATGCTCTCATAACCCCTTCTAAACACCTTTTTGCTTATAATTAGTCATTTGTAGACTTTTGAGACCTGATTCTAGCTTAGTTAGGCTACATTTCTTATCTTAATTCCATCCCCTAAGTATTGAGCTTATAGGATAGGAGCGTTGAGGTTAGACTATATCACTAGACCTTAGGGTGTCCCATTTTTGGTGCTCCTATCTAATCACATTTTGAGCTCAAACAACCATTTCCTTTTTATTCCTATTCTTCATTATGCCAGCCTAGCATGAATACATTTAACCCATGACCAATAGATCTCTATAAAACCTCATTCAAATATCATTTAAAAAGGGTTACAAAATATTACAAAAGCAAGAAAGAATACAAGCAAAACCATTGAGGCAAATTTCCCTATTTTTTGCATACAACCATCTAATATAGCTACCAGCATATTCAAACCCTCACACCAGTCCCTAACCACCTCAAGCACTCTTAGTTTAGAATTTTTGCATCTACATAATAGTATTACAAAAAGCACATCAAGTGGGAAAACTACATATGGTTCAATCCCTATTCGGAGTATTGGTATGTAGACAGCGTACCCACATAAGGGGTGTGGATACACATTCAATGCATCTTATACACACTAAACCCCCCTCTTTCTCAAAATTTTATTCAAGCATAATTATGGTCTAAGGTTCAAGATTAAATCAGCTCTACAAGAAGCTCTATCAACATTCCAGATTTGAAATTTCATAGGTAGACTCATATAGGGAGAGTGGATAAAACCCAAAAAACTTAGATCTTTGTGACCAGTTTGGACAATAGTGGCAGGACCTAGACTATAGCTATGGACCTTGAAATGTCATATTTTTGGTGTTCCTATACTTTCATCAAATAAAATCTAGATCTAGGTTCACAACATTGTCCCAATCCTGCACAACCAATTTCAACCTTTGTCTCAGCCATCTTAGTCTAGTTTTAAGCTAAGTTATATTTCTCCTTATTTATTGTTATTTTTAGAAAGGTTTAAAAGGCACAGTAAATTATACAAATTATTACTATAATTATTTCAATATCATTTACTAATTTATTTATTCTAGACCCTTAATTAGGAATAAGACTTTAATATTCCCAAAATAGTCAAATCAAACCCATACTATGTGCAATGACACTAATGGTAAACCCTGATAGTGTCAGTTGTTATAGGTGTCTAACTTTACCAATAACATATAGGCAAGTTTTTAGCCACATTTTTTTATCTAAGTATTTGATGAAGCACATCATATCATTTCCAAATTTAGTGATGGATTTTGTGAGTAACAGGCATGCATAAATAGATAAGTGCATCGTTCCTCTCTTGATTTTACCTTTCTAAATTAATCAATTGTAGTATTTATCAATCTATATCAATTTTAATTAAGGTATTTATTAACATATTTGATGTGATATGAATCAGTGCATAGTTTCCACTATTTTATATACCCTAGGTGTAAAATAAGAAAAACTTTTTCATGAACCCAATCATTGATGTGTAAAATATCTAAGATTCCTTTTACAATAGGATTTCAAAAAAAAGGGTTTCAGATTTACCGCCTATTAAGGTTTAACTTTCAAGTTTAATTTATAATTTATCCTTGTGTGAAAAAATATAATGTTTATCCCTTGCTCTAATTTTTCTTATGGATTTTATAAATACATTATATGTCATCTAATAAAGCTAGGTTTTCTCTACCTACATGTTGAAGTGTTATATTAAGTGCTATTGCAATTGATCATTTTCAAATTCCTTTGACTCAATCACATGTTTTTGTGAAAAATACAATGGTGAAAATTATTGAATTACATGTTGATTCTTATTTTGATATAAACATTGATAGTAATTATATGGATGTAGATGTACAAGTTGTGAATGAAGATATGCCTAAACTTGAAACTACTTATGAAGATCATATTGGACATAATGGTGATCACCATAGTAAAATAAATTATGATGAACTTAATGGTGTATGTTTTAAACATGTAGAATCACTATCTAATTATCAAAAAATAATTAGTAAACAATTAAATGACATAGATTTCATCTTGAATTTTATCCTGGAGGCTAAAAATCCAACGCTAACTAAGGAAAGCACTTATAATAAACTACGTGATGAACTTTTAATTAATACTAATCCGCCTTTTAGAGGCTTAGATCCTACACTAGGTGTTAATATTACTATTCCTTCTAATTTTATCCACATGTCTACACCTATGGTTACACAAGTGATTGTTATAATACCTATTATGGGAGCACTATAATTTACTTCACAAATATCTATGGGTTTCCCTATGCAATGGTATCTTTATTATATGCCTCTTAGGCCTCTATATCATTCAACACCATCTATTCCTAATCTATTGTATGTGACTAAAAAGCTAACCAATCAAACACTTGTATAGCAAATATTTGATCTTCAAGCCAAGGTTTCTCAAACAACACAAGGTTCTAATAGAACAAGCCATAGAGGAAACTCTAAATAATTATTGCATAACCCTTCAGCCTCAGATATTTCCAACTATCCCCTACCTATAGGATTCATTAAAACTTAAGTTTACACCTTTTAATATTAAAGATATGTATAACAACATCATATATCCTTTTATGTACCATGTTTAGATTATGCATCTAATGATAAGTTGCTAACAAATATTTTCTATATGAATCTTAAGGACTATGCCTTGCAATGGTTTTATGATATTCCTCTTCAATCAATCAATCAATATATATATATTCAATCCTTTGGTTGATAAATTATTGTCTCATTTCTCTATTAACATTAGTGAGGAGGTCTCTTATGCTCAAATTGTATAACCCAAACAAGGACTTGATGAGCTCATTAATGACTATGTGTTTGACTACAAGACTATGCATTCAAAAATGACAAATCCTATGGTAACAAGGAATTACAATATATTTTCAAACAAGGCCTCTTTTCTACCATCCATGAGTATATTGTGTTCAAACAATATCAATATTTTGATGACATATTCCATACATTTAAATAATGTGAGGTCAAGCTTCTTGCCATGAATAAAGTTCGGGGACATTTCAAAACTAAGACTAATGATACTAAGAATGCAGCTAAAATAATAGTTAAATTGATTTGACAACTTACTAATAGGTTTCTCCTTTATGCTCCTCTATGGAGGTCATTTACATGATCGTCAAAACCTCCCCATAAGGTGTTGAAAATTTATTTAACTACAACCTCATATCTTTTCCTCCACCTAGAGATATTGACATGACATGGCCATAACCTAATAGTTTTGATATTAATGCATATCTTGATTGGAATAGGTGAACAAGACATTCAAATAAAAGATGTTTTGCTTTAAGACATAAGATTCAAGACTTAATTGAGAATAATACTAATAATCTCAATGATAATAGCATACCTACTATTATTCGGTTGCACATTCTAATGCAAAGCTTAATATGTTTAGTGATCTATTTACAAATCATAGGGCACAATAAACCAACACTAATCCCAAGGTATATATGGCTTACAATGTGCACCATCCTCTATTTTTTTTGCTCCTAGAACTAAAGAGACTTATCCTATAGATGGTCTTATTGGTACACTTACAAATATATAAGTCTAATGACCCACGATTAAATTTAATGACCATGATAATATTGATGGTGATTCTACCAATGCACATTTATTCATAGTTCCTTTGTTGCCTCGCATACTATACATAGTGTTATGGTTGACAATGAATCAAGTGAGAACATATGCACTATGTCATTACTAACTAGTCTTAGGTACACATGTAAAGATTTTATTGGTACTGTAGATATAATAAAAGGATTCAATTGAAAATGACAAATCTTATTAAGGGTATTATGTTACCACTTAGGTTAGGTCTTATGACTAATTCTACTTAGTTCTTAGTTTTCCCCAGTGCTGGCATAGTTGACATGTTATTAGGATGCCCATGGATACATAAGATACATGCACTCCCATTATCATTGCATTGATGATTAAAAATATCCATGATGAAAAGTTAGCTATAATTTGAAGTTTTCCATATGAGTAACTTATCCAACTTGACACATTTCCCAACGTAATTCCATTCCAACCTATTGTATAACCTGTATAGGTTTGGCTTCCATAAATAATGCAAATTTCATTTGCAGTGATAAGTGATCAATTTTCCTAAATGAGTGATTCTCTAGCATCCTTTATGTAAGGGACCTATTCGATTTCAACATATATATCTAGTTAATGGGGTCTTGTGGTTGTCATACATCAACCTTGTGAGCATGTTCCAAAAATAAAATTGGTACATTTTCCAAACACACAACAAAGTCCATAGGTTACTTTGAATACTAGTGGTATGCAGTACATACATGATCATATCGATCATATTGAAAATTCTAGCTATTTTAAAACTTGTGATTATTTTTTAGATTTTGATAGTGATATACATGCTAAACCTTAGCATGTGACATTTACACTAATTGATACAAAACCTCCACTTGAACATCCCATTGATGGGATCATAGGTTTCCTTAGACATTGTTTATTATAAAAAAGTAGTATTGTTTGCTTACTTGATCACCTTCTACTAAGTTAACTTATTGAGTTATCCATTATTCTATATGGACATGTACACGTGTCATTGCTTTGATCATTCTTATATCCCTTTATTTTCACTCTATTATTGTGTTTCACTCACCCTTACCTCTTGATTTCTTGTCCCAGTTTGAACATTCATACTAGTTATCATATGATGACATGTGAATATACACCCTTCATAGCAGTTTGATCTTAGTACATATTTTTTGATGCATGTTACACCTCAATTTAATATACCTCTTGCCCACTTCTCCATATTAATTATTTATGCTTATTTTTTTCATGTCACATATCAAGCTTACATGATCACATATATTATATGCCTACACTCCTTATGACATTCACACACTGACTCTTGCCCACTAGAAGCATGTGCCTATTATGATTTTTATTATATAATACTTTGAGACATGTCATTACCAGATAGCGAAGGCATATTATTTTTTTTATTATACTTGGTTCACATTATGCGTTGACTTATACTAATGACTATTTAGATCCCTTATATTCTTCTTTTTGTGGCTTTTTCCCCTTGGTCTTATTACATTTATTGAGTGTTTTTTATATCAATATTTCAAAAAGTGTAAAAAAATATGAATATTTCAAAAAAGTGTAGAAATATTAAAAATTAAAAACTATAAAACCAGGACCTATACACAACTTGCTTTGATGGTACATGTATTATCTTAATGTCATTTATCATATACATGGTGAGTTACATATCCATTTTGTATGCACATCTTTATCACAATATACATGAGTTAGATGTAAGACATATAGGTTTCACATGAGACATGGACATATATATAAATGAAATTTGTCACACCCGTGAACAACCTTTGCATAATAGGGGAATGTCCATGTTAGGAGCATATTAGTACACTTTTCAAGTTAAATCTTTATATGTCATTCCATTGATCTTATTGAATTACTTAGACTATTTATACATGACTTGATCTTATCGATGCATCTTATATTAATACTTCGTATGCATATTATGTTTTGTTATACTATATGATGACATTGACCAGGTATGCATAGTATCATTTCTTGCTCTGAGTTTATTTGATCAAAATTTCACACATAACCCACCCATCAATGTGACATCGATCAATAACTCTTGATCATAGTTAGCATTATGTAAATTTATTATCTCTAAAACCATAGTTTGTTGTTGTTCCATTATGCTTACAACATTCTTCTCCGACCAAGTTTTGAGGAGTGGGGTGACTCCTTTTGAGTCTAAGAGGGTGAAGATCTTAGATTTAGTCAACCTATTTTGTAGTAGGTCCTCTCAGGATATTCTCTTTCACCTTGGACTCCATATCCTGTGCATATTTGATAACACCTTGGAGGTTCCTTATTACATTCATGGCCTCTTGAAAAATCAAATTTTGGGATAGGCCATTAGTGTAGTCAATAACTAAAGAGGATTTTACATTTTGTATTTTCTCCTTTTGTAATTCCCTCACCTATGGTTGTGTTATGATACCATTTTACATTGTGATGTTAACTTTCGGTCTTAGAAGCAATATATGCTCACCTTCTTTTAGCACCCATATATCTCATGGTCGTGCAATCCTAATCATCCCCATGCCCTTTTTTGATTTCTTATTTTGGTTAATTTTTTTATATAGGTTAGGAAATTATTTAATCTTATATTCCCCCTAACAATAACCATAAGTGGGTAACTTAGTATAATTTATTTGATAATGCTTGGGCAAGCCACACTTACAGCAGATGCATAGAGGGAATCTTTCCCCATCTCCTCCTCTGCCACCTCTTCCTCTATAGGAGTGCTCACTTATGTATCTTTCTTTCTCTTAACTCATAGGTGTTATAATTGTTTTCCATGTCCCTCACTGATGAACTTCATGGATCTCAAAGATCAATTGGAAATTTTTAGTGTTATGCATGTAAAATTCATTAATTTTAAAGTATAATGATACTTTCCCTTGTGTTTCCATTTCAAACATATGTCAAGAGTGTACATCATGACCTTTTTGAAAAAAAACCTAATATTTGAGAAGCACTCTAATGTTACACCTCAAGAAATTATTTTTTATATGGCATTCAATTTTACATTAGGTGCACCATAAGCCATTATGAGTGTCGTGTACATTACTACCAATTAGTTTATGGAGTTTTTAGTCCATTGTTACAATTTGTGATTCTATGAAGGGGTTGATTTCTCTGTTCACACTCCCAACCACTTTATCTCTCAAATTTGTGTCCAAATCTTTCCTTGGTTTAGTGGAAGTCTCTATTGACAACATGCACATGAAACGTAGGGAAAAGCCCCCAATAAACCACTATGTGTGATGTATAGGATGGATCTCATACGAGAGTTTAGAGATCAAGGTTTTGAACGTTGTATTGTATGTGTGAAAAATCTCAGTGACATCTTAATTAATTTCTTTGAGCATTGAGATGATCTACTACTCAAATTTTGGGGTAAAAAATTATTTTATGAATGCCTTCTTAAAAAAATCATAATCTACAATAGCCTACTATGGATCAAATTTATGGTACCAAGTGTATGCATGATTAAAAATGGTAGTCACAAATTGGATTCTCTTCCTTTCTCATATGATGACAACCTCAACATGACATATTATTTCACACTTGTGGACATGCTTTGTAACATTCTCCACTCTTTGATACTCAAGAAGATTTATGGACATTTCGTAGATGAAATGTTGGTGAGGAGGAATCTGCACAGACAACATGCTACTTATTTTTTGAGCACTTGAAACTTGACTTCCCTATTGGTTACTTTCACCTGAGCCACCATATTTCTTTTAGGTATGGGTGCACTTCTACTAACTCCCAATATGGGTTGTGTTGAGGCTAGATTCATACCTAGATTATGTGTTTTTGCATTCACAACCATTACCCCTCATCTTATATTTCTACTAGTCTTCACAGTCAGATTACCACCTTTGGTATATGGCATGCCCAACATTTTTGGCTCTTAGATCTTATTTATGGTGATATTATCAATTTATAATATGGTATTAATTGATATAAAACACTTTTCTTGGCCTCTTTGTTCACAAAATTCTCATTATAAGACCACTCTATATTATTTCATTGGTTTTCCTTTGTTTGACCAAGAAATTCATGGGTAATTACTTTAGGTAGTGCTGGGATGGGTGATTCCTCAACCAACCTGTGGTTTTGCATGTTAAAAGGGTTCCAACTAACTTCAACTAGCTCTTCTAGAGTATTGACCTCTTGCTCAATAATGTGTGCATCTATTCTATTGGAGCATATCTCCTTAGCACAAGATTTGTCCTCATGCCTCTACCTATCCTATGTGGGTCCTCATATAATTTCCCTAAATTACCTTTTTCTCATTTTTAAGGTCCATGGTGACAATCATTATTTTTCATCCTTCACCATATTTGTGTCACCTAAGTTCATCAGCATCCAAATTCTCCATGTTGAAGTTCTTCAACTTTCCACCCATTATTGAAGCAACATGTAAACCTTGTGCATGAAAGTTTTATCCCTCCATAGGAGGATCTATAATACTATAGTCTACCATAAAATGAAAGAACCTCTCAAATTTTATAAAAAGTTGGTATTCCATTTTATTAAGTAGAAGGTAGTTGTTCATCACATATTTCCACCACATGTTTATTGCTCTGGTCCAAACTTCTTTAATGCATTGTAATTTTTCAGTCTGTGCCTTTGTCCAAGGATGTTTTATTCCAAAAAAATTACCCCATAACATATGTGGTCAACCATGTGTATAAGTGCTCAGGTAACTCACAGAAAAATACTTCATAGAGAGGATAATACAAATACTCCACCCATTTGTTATGATATAGATTTTCTAAGTTGAAATGATTCTTCACAAAGGTGCACTCTTGGTCCACTATCCACCTCTAATATTTTCCAACAAAATCCAATGAATCATCTCCAAAAATCATCTTCTACATATGGCTCAAGAGTGCCCCAGTAATGGAACCAAAATGTTGGGGTATTTTCATATGTACCAAACAAAGTATCTACACCATTATGATTACTCTAATAGTTAGCAATCACCACATCATAATATCACACAAAGAGGCTTACACACTCACCCAAAGCACAAAGAGAGAGACAACTGAGGAAAATTGAGTTAGTAACAAAAGATGACTTTTCATAATTATTCATGATGCCTTATATGATGATAACAAAGTAAATCAATAACTAGACATTTAAGGTAATAAACATCATTAAAATAAAATATCAAGAAAACAAGCTTAAAATAACACCACAATTCATTAATGGAGCATTTATCCCTTTGCATTAACAATTATCAAACACATAAGAATAGTAACAGAACATCAATGTCTCATTACCTAACAATTTTTACACTCAAATAACTTAGCTTAACAATAACACCAACAATGTACTTAACAACTTTAAACTTAAATGTAAAGTAAACTTTTATAAGTATAAACCACCACCTTGTAGTTACATTGAATAATTACACCTTCCTAAAAGAGTGAAATGACTTTTTAAATAAAAAATGGGATAAATATTTGTTATAAAATATTTTTAACTAACAAAATAGTATATTTATTATCTGAGCCAACTTCCTCCTTCTTAGTGGGAGACATTCCTATCTCATATGGATCAAGAGTACCCTAGTAATGGAACCAAAATGTTGGGGTATTTTCATATGTACCAAATAAAGTATCTGCACCATTATGATTACTATAATAGTTAGCAATCACCACATCATAATATCACACAAAGAGGCTTTCACACTCACCCAAAGCACAAAGAGAGAGACAACTGAGGAACATTGAGTTAGTAACAAAAGATGAGTTATCATAATTATTCATGATGTCTTATATGATGATAACAAAGTAAATCAATAACTAGACATTTAAGGTAATAAACATCATTAACATAAAATATCAAGAAAACAAGCTTCAAATAACACCATAATGCATTAATGAAACATTTATCCCTTTGCATTAACAATTATCAAACACATAAGAATAGTAATAGAACATCAATGTCTCATTACCTAACAATTTGTACACTCAAATAACTTAGCTTAACAATAACACCAACAATGTACTTAACAATCTTAAACTTAAATGTAAAGTAAACTTTTATAAGTATAAACCACCATCTTGTAGTTACATTAATAAATTACACCTTCCTAAGAGAGTGCAATGACTTTTTAAATAAAACATGGGATAAATATTTGTCATAAAATATTTTTAACCAACAAAACCCTATATTTATTGTCTAGGCCAACTTCTTCCTTCTTAGTGGGAGACATTCCTATCTCTTTTTTTAAAGATTCTCCTATGTTTTCTATACCTAATTATGTTATTGTGGGTATGGAATCAAACATAGGATATAGGTATTTATTTGGAAAATGCATGGTTATTTTCCTTTTTATTATTCATCTTAAATGTTGGGCCTCTTCTGCTTGGCCCTTCATTTCAATGTCATGTTTCTCTCTTTTGGGTAGATTTTTTTCCAGGTTATTTTTAGTTGTGTTGCTGATTGTACTTTCATCAATGATTCTAGCCCTTGGTTCTTCAGTTCCCATGGTTTCTTATTTGGACATTGGAACCATTTTTTTAATGTGGAAGAGGTGGTTGTCTTAGCTACTCTTATTTGAATTAGATTCTACGAGCTTCCACCTATGTTGTGTAAACTTGATCACATTGATTTGCTGACTAATTAGGGGGGCACTTTCATTAAAATGGAGGAGAACTACAGGGGAGGCAGTTGTTGACCAAATTTGGTCTACATACCAAAAATGTGCCTAGTCTAAGAGTCCAGAAGCCAATAGGATCCTGATTGAAGAAGTGACCCATTATCACAAGCAGTAGACAGGCCTCAAGTGGAGATCATATAGCTTTTGTAAATCTTTTAAAACACTTTAAGCAAGCTTAAAGTGTGATCTAATTGATCTTCAAGAGACAAGTATATGGTTGCAAGGAGGAAGGGTCTGAGCAAATTTCATGATGATTAGGGCAATTATAAATCATGGAACAAGTTTGCATAAGCTTCAGGTTTTCATAGTTCATTTGAGTATTCAAAGGTCAAGCAATAGGGCAAGATTACACAAGTCTAGAAGAGCCTACGAGCTAAAAGAAGCAAAATACAAAACCCTTTTTGGCCAAGTATTTACATGGGAATTCTTTTGAACTTTGTGGGGCTAAAGTTAATTTATTTTAGACCTTTATTTGACTAAGTACTAATATTTCCTTTGGGATATATTTCAGGTTTTTTAGCTAAGTATCAGGAATTGTTTCAGACATTTTATCCAGAATAAAATTCTTAAAGGGTCCTTTTTCAAGGAAAAGTCCTAGAAAAAAATTTTGAAGGGTATCTTACCGGGAAATTGGTCCAGAATGAAAATCCTAAAAGGTCATTTTTTAAGCAAAGTTTCTGAGACAAATTCTAGAAGGGTCGGTTCTTCAAGAAAGTGGCCCAAATAAAAGTTCTAAAGGGCCATTTATTTCACAAAATTTTCCTGAGACAAAGTCATGAAGGGTTATTTTTTAGTAAAGTGTCTTGCATAAAAGTCTAGAAGGGTCCTAAATGCCATTCAAAAGCAAATTACCTGAAACAAAAGTATAAGGTAGACTTAATTCTTTTGGGCATTTATCCCACAATAATTTCCCCAGATATTTTGTTTGATGCAAAAGAGCCACACATAATTCCTTTATAGAAAATGGCCGAGACACAAAGCCCACAACAAATGTCCAATAAAAGGACACTTCTAAAAGTTCTAAAGGATATTTTCAGAAAGATCAAAGGGTAATCTTAAGGGGCAAAGGGTTATTTCAAAAAGGCCAAAAAATAAAGTAGTAAGGCAAGTATCTTTGACAAATGTCCAACAAAAGGTCCTAAGGAAATAGCCTGGTAATTTATGATCTAACAAGGTGGTGATAGGTGAACAAACATCAAAGTAAAGCTCATTATCCATCCATTAGGGATCAAATATTTATGATCACATGAACATTAAATGCATTTGTATAGATATCAAACACAGGCATGTAGATATCAAATTGAGGCCTCATAAAGTAGTTATTTGATTTCAAATATTTAGATTTTTGATCATATAAAATATATAATGGTGAGTGGTGACTAATAGGTTAATGGGACTAGGTAGATTAATAGTACAAATTCAATCATATAGGCAAGATCAACGGTGAGCATAACGTCAAAAACATCAACAAATATTGAGGGAAAATGCATACATAACAAGTGGCATAAGCATATTCAATTGGTAAAATATAAATGATAAACATTCATTTGAATGAACAAGATATAACAGAGTGAGATTGGTCAATATGTCAATGATCCAAGTCAGTTTTTGATAGCCAATAAATAGAGGGCAAACTCAGGGCATTTTCGATGGAAGTCATCAGGGCATTCTTCGACCTAGAAAAGATAAGATAAAAAACAAAGGGAACAGAGCTCAAGCAAGATCTAGGTGGAACTAATGGGACCAAGCATTGCCAAAAGAGCTCCATATAGGTAAAATAGGTCTTTTGGGCTTAATACAGGGATCAAAGATAAACTAGTGATTGTGAAGTAAGTCAAGCAATTTGTAGGTTTCTATAGATATTGGGGTTGTGTGAAAACCAATAAGTAGGTTGGTTTTCACCTATAATATACTTGTGTTTGAAGATGGAGCAAACACAAATGTAAACATTATCATGGAGAGGTGTCTCACCTATCATCAGGGTCACTTTTTCAATGAATAGGTATCGATGGCCACCCAAAGTAGATGTGGCATAATTTTTTCAATTCCAAGACATAGTCTTTGTCAGTAGATCAGATAAATAATGACATGGAGTTCCAAGGAGGACATCAGGTGGATGGATACCAACAATGAGTATTAAATTCTTTTATATAATTTGTTCCTTATTTGTAAGGTCATGAGTTAGCATCCTCAAATTAATGTTAATCCATCAAAAGTGGTTGGGCCTTTTTCAATGCACAACTCTCTCTCTCTCTTTACCTTTTCTATAAATGAAAGCTTCTAAGCCTCAATTTAAACAGATCCCTCTTTTTGGTATGACTAAACTCTACCAAAATTTGTACTGTAACACCTCTTGATGCAATAAAGATTGAATTCCATCATTTTACAATCTAGATTGAAGTGTGTCTTATGAATTCATGTATTGTGTTTAAGTGAATGTATGTTCCTTGTCTATGTATGAGTTTTCTCACCTTCAATAAATGCTTGATAGTTCTCACAGGTCATATTAAGGGCAATTTATAGTTTTTTGTTTAGCTTGAAAGTGGATATCTGCCCTGTCATGCTAGTTTACTGACTGATTCATGCCTTATTATGAAATATTTATGTGAGACTAATTTTATTTGGTCTTGAATACATCCTATAGTGTGTCTTATATGAGTTTGAGTGATCAAATCATTGGTGCATCGCCCTTTTTACATGATTTCATAAGTTCTTGTGAAAATCTCTCTCCCTTTTCCAAGCAAGTGCTAGTTTAGGTACCCAAAACTAATGGATATATCCAAAAGGAAGCTGACCTTCTCCAGAGATCTGATCCCCATAGCCTAGGATCAATCCCATGTTGGAATATATTTGAGTAAGAGGACCTAAATAATCCCCTTCTCAACTAGGGTGAAAATCTATAACACTAATAGTTTTGGCACACCCGATGAGATAGCCTCTTTGGCATAATTGAAGTTTGAAGATTGAGAAGAAGAAATTATAGCAAGAGGAGATATCCACCATCATAAAAATTTGAAGATCCTTCGAGTTGTAGAGTTCCAGATAGCATTCTCATTACAAAGGTTATAACAAGGTCATCAAGTAAAGGTATTCCTTTTGAATTCATTGAGCTACCTTCTACTTCTTACAAAAAAGTAAGATTCAATAGGACCAGACCTTATCCTCAAAAATAAAGTATGCATTTATATACTATCTTAAGGCCCTTAATTCTGATATTAGCATCATGATACAATCCATGGGTGGTAATACTTTACCAAATGCCTATGAACTTGTAATAAGAGCAAAAAATACCCTGATTCAAGTTGGTAAACTTGCTCCAAGGCTTTTAATTCCCATATTCCCAAAATTTCAACATGTTCCTCCTCCTCAAGTTCCTCAGATTCCATCTATATCTCCTATTCCTACTCCAAAGGCCCAAGTTGTAGCCCCTTTTAGTCAAGCTAATAAGATTAGAGATCTAAAAATCATGTTACAAGCTTTTGGAAATGAGATTGTTCAACTCAAAAGATAGCAGTACCAAGGTAGACCTTATCAGCAGCAAAATTAGAACACTTATTAGTCCTTCAATAACCAGAGACCTCCTTATCAAGGTTTCAAGCATAATAGGCAACCTTATCAAAATCAAGGAGCCATAACCCAAACTATGCCATATGTAGCCCTTGATCCTAATGTACCTTCCAGTTCAAAAGCTATTGTCTCTCAAAACAATTTGATGTAAGATTCAAGTTGGCATCCTTATAATCCAAATGACATCCAAAACCAAATCTTGGTATCACAAGATATTACTATGCCTCAAATGACATAGGAAGAGTTCTCTCTTCAAAGTGGTCAGTATCAAGACATGAATATGGCATTCCAAGGAGAATCTCAATGAGTTTCAAGGCAGCCTAATGTTATTAATGTTAATTGGCAATTGGATGATCACATTGCATTCAACCAAGTTGGTGAAACTAACAACACAAATAGTCAAGTTGCAGTTTTCACTAGAGCTAAAATAAGAGCAATTAAGGAAGCTCAGGATGTGATCAATACTTCTAGTGTTCTAATTTTATTTCCAAGAGTGTCAATGACCAAGTTTTTTTTCCTATAGCACAAAAGATTCAAAATGCAAAGACAGTAAAAGTTCCCTAAATACCTCAAATTAGAGAACAACTAGTGGTTCAAAAGTTGCATCCAAAGGATATCGAGCCTCATTCAGTATAATAGATAAAATGAATAAATCAAATGTTAGCATTATCATGTGATGTTTCCTTTCCATTCTAGGGCAAAAATACATGCTCATTCAAGAACTTTCAAATCTTAAGGTATCTAAAGAACTAGTTGAGAAATAAGGAGTTGTCTTGGCCAATTCAGACCAGCAAATCAAGCAACCTGATCAGCATGTACATAACATGATAAATATGGATAAAACTAATGTCAAATAAAATAAAATCCATCCCTTTTATCTCTCTTTGATAATAGATTACTGTTTAGTACATAATTTTATGGTAGATAGTGGAGCTAGTAGCACTATCATGCCTAAGCAAATTGCTAATAAGTTTGGTCTTGTCTATGAGCCAAATACCAAGAGAGTGTTTTAATTGGATGGGTTACCAACAAAGATAGTAGGCATAATCAAAATCTAAATCTGACATTAAATGTTTGCCCCAATGTTACCATTTAGTAAGATGTAGTTGTAGTAGACTAGCCTCCCTATTTTGTCATGTGTCTATCAAGAGACTTTACTTCAAAGATTGGAGGATATTTGTCAACTGATTGGACCTACTTAATGTTTAGGACTAGATATGGTACTAAGGTAAAAATACATTTTGAACCTATTTCAATATTTCATTTGGAACCATATATTCCAAGTATGGTGAACACCAATAGTCTTATCTTAGATAAAGTATTAGAAAATAGTGAGATGGAAACTGAATCACCTCTAGATGGATTTTTATATCTTTTCCTTGATGAATGGGCCTATAATTTGCATGAGCATGATCCCTAAAAGTTAATTGAATAAGTAATTTATGTCTATTATCTTCAATAAAATGATGCACCAATTCCAACATTGATGAAAGATGATCATCCTAGTGATGGACTGTGGCAACTATATTTTGATAGATCTAAGAACAACCATGGCACTAGGGCTGGAATGATGTTAATTTATCCAACTAATCAAAGGTAATTCTCTTATCTCAAGTTTAATTTTGGTTATTCTAATAATGTTATTGAATATGAAGCACTAGTATATGGCTTGCAATGGGTAAGAAAGATGAAGGTCAATACCTTACAATTTTTTGGTGATAGTCAACTGGTAGTTCACCAAGTAAGAGGACTTAACATATGCAAGAATCCACTACTTAGGTCCTATAAGCATAGAGTATGGGACTTACTTTAATAATTTCAAGCTTTTAATATTTAGGCCATATCAATAAATAATAAAAAATATATAGACAGGTTGGCTGCTATTGGGTCACAATTCAATATCCCAGATGACATAAATAATGAAAAGATTCAATCACACATCAAGGTAATTGTAAGGCCTTATGTCCCAAACAACCATGAAAATTGGCAAGTATTTGAATATGATATTTAGGTTGTTAGGTTCTTACAAGAGGAATCTGAATTCTCCTTAAAGAATCAAGATAAGTATTTGTAGTAGTATGATGACCAGATTATGCAATTAAAGACAAACAAGTTGCTTAAAAGATTGGTCACCCTTGAAAACATATTCAGCAAAGATGATGAATTGAGAAAAGAGAAGTTTTCTTTATCAACCAAGGAAGAACACTATAAGAATGTAGAGATTACCACTGGTAAGAGCTTAAAGTTGGGTAAAGTTTGAAGATCTCCAGAGAAAGAAGTTTTTATTGAGTTATGTTCCAGTTTTGTAGATGTCTTTGCATGGTAGTTTAGTGACCTTAAAGGATTTGATCCAAGTTTATCTCAACATACCATTGAGTTATAAGATGAGACTAGGCTAGTTAGACAAATACAAATACCTATTAACCTAAAGCTTGAACCTTTGATGAGAGTTGAGTTGCATAAGCTCATTGAGTTAGCTATAATATTTATAATTAAGCACTCAACTTAAGTGGTAAAACTTGTTCAAGTATGGAAAAGGAATGGTGAAATTAGATTGTGTGTTGACTTTTGTGACTTGAACAAGGCCTATTTTAAATACCACTAACCATTACCATCAATGGAACAAATTCTATAGCTAGTTTTAGGTCCAAAAAGGTTCTCCTTATTGGATGGCTATAGTGGATATAACCAAATTTTGGTCAAAGAAGAAAACCAATACAAAACAACCTTTACCACAAAGTGGGGTACGTTTGCATATAGAACAATGTTTTTTGGTTTATCTAATGCTGGAGCAACTGTATAGAAAGCTATGGACATAAAATTTTAGGGTATCCTTAACAAGTTTATACTTATTTATCTAGATGATATAACAGTTTTCTCTAACAATGAAGATGAGCATATGATTCACCTCAGGCAAGTGTTTGAAAGGTGCAGACAATTTGGAGTGTCTTTGAATCCTAAAAAGTGTGTTTTCTCTATTCATGAAGGTGGGTTTCTTGAACATGTGATCTCAAAACATGGTACAAGCATACATCTTGATAGGATAGACTCAATTCTTTCACTTTCCTTACCTAAGCACAAGAAATCCTTGCAAAGTTTTTTAGGTGAGATCAATTTTATAAGGAGATACATTTTAAATTTTGCTACTTTAGTTAGGCCATTCACATCCATGCTAAAGAAGGGTCAAAGTTTCAACTGATCTAAATAAGGAGTAAGAAGCTTTGAAGAGATAAAGAAAGCTATAGCTAGTGCTCCTAAACCCTGATTTCACAAAGGATTTCTTCTTATACACCTATGCTAACATTGACACAATTTCAGGTATTCTCATGCAGTAGAATAAAGAGACTTTAGAATAGACAATATCCTTTTTAGTTAAGGATTAGAAGAATATGAAGCAAGGTATTCTTTTGTTGAGAAGCATGTACTTTCAGTCATAAGATCTCTTTAAAAGTTTAGGTACTTGTTGTACAATAATAATATATATTTTATGGTTGCATGCCCAAGTGTCAAAGATTTCCTCCTAAACAAATATATAAATGGCAAAAGAGCTGGTTGGATAACCAAAGTCATGGAATATGATGTTGAGATTAGGGTCACAAAGCTAGTTAGAGGCAAAGGGCTTTGTGAACATCTAGCCCAAGACTTGCAAGAGACTAATGAGATAGTTATGGTGTCAAATGATGAAGAAGTTACAACTAATCAGACCTCATCTTCCAGTTGGTTCCAAGATATGGTAAGATACTTACAAGATGGTGTTTATCCTTCTCATATGACCCCTTCAAAGAGAAGATATTTTAGATTGCAGTCAATTTCATTCCTTCTTATTGATAATGTGTTGTTCAAAAAATATATCAATGACATGTTGCTAAGGTGCATAGATATAGGTCAAACATAGAAGTTGCTTGAGCAGTTCCATGATGGACATGGTAGAGAACATTATTTAGCAAGGATCACAACCCTTAAGATCATGAAAGGTGGGTATTATTGGCCAAGTTTATTTGGTGATTGTCGTGCATGGGTTAGGAAATGTAGACAATGTGCCATGTTTGTTGGAAAGGTGAAACTTGCAGCCTTACCTCTCCAACCAATTTTAGTAAATGAACGCTTTGTCTAATGGGGATTGGAATTTATTGGTCTCATTAACCTCCTTCAAGCTCAGGACACAAGTGGATCCTAACTACCACTGATTATTTTACTCGATAGACAAAAGCAGTAGCATTAAAAGAAGCCAATGAAACCAATGTTCTGGAATTCTATGAAGGTTTGCTTAGCATATTTAGAGTCCCTTCAGCTATAATTTCTAATAATGTTATGGCTTTTGTGGGGTCTAAGATCAGCCAGTGGGCAGTTCAACATAGTGTTTTTATTATTACCTCATCAGACTATTATCCACAAGGCAATGGCCTTGTTGAGTCCACTAACAAGAATTTGTTAAAGATCATTAGGAGGATAATTGAAGACAATCAAAGGTCATGGCATCTCAAATTAAAGTCAGCTCTATGGGTTGACAAGATCACCTATAAAACATCAATAGTTAATTCTCCATACAAGTTAGTAAATGGTAAGGAAGCAAGAATGCCTATTTCTCTTGAATTCCCTACTTTGGAATTAATGCATCAACTTGAGCTTTTGGAGAATGAGCCAATGGAAATAAGATATGCTGAGCTCATGGAGCTAGAAGAGATGAGGCATCAGTTCATGTTGGTCATGGAAGCCCATCAAGCAATGATGAAGAAATCATTTGACAAAGGAGCTTCTTCAAGAAATTTCCATGAAGGAGATTTGGTCCTCAAGTGGGATGAAGACGGAACTAAGCCAAGAAAACATACAAAATTTGACTCTCTCTGGAGTGGTCCATACATAGTCTCTAGTTGGAAATCCCACAATACTTCCAACTCACAAGGATGAATGGTGAAGAGCTTCATATCCCAGTCAATGGGATACATCTAAAGCATTGCTATTAAGGAAGCTAAGTCCTATATACATAGTTATTTTGGATTTTTCTCTATGTGTTTTTCTAACACATTAGTTTGTTTCTATTTTGTCCCAAATAAGTGTTTTGTTGCACAATTATTCATTAGATTAGTTGCCTTTGCTTTATTAGGTTAGTTTACCTTTCAAGTTTGTTTCTTTCCCTACATGTTGAATTTTTTTGTCTTTACAAGTCAAAAGGAAATCTTGCAGTCTTGTAAATGGTCCATATATCATGTAAAGGATCTAAGAGTCATGTATCTAGTCTGAGTTATTGAGCATAACAGGAATGTTCCCTAGCCAATTTGCCAAAGATGTTAACCAAATCTGGTCTACATACCAAAAATGTGCCTAGTGCAAGAGTCTAGAAGCTAGCAGGATCTTGATTGAAGAAGTGACCCAATGTCACAAGGAGCAGATAGGCCTCAAGTGGAGATCATATAGCTGTTGCAAATCTCTTGAAACACTTTAAGCAAGTTTAAAGTATGATCTAATTGATACTCAAGGGATAGGTATATAGTTACAAGGAGGAAGGGTCTGAGCAGGTTTCATGATGATCAGGACAATTCTAAGTCATGGAACAAGTCTGCATAAGCTTCAGGTTTTAACAGTTCATTTGAGTATTCAAAGGTCAAGCAGTAGGGCAAGATTGGACAAGTCCAGAAGAGCCTACGAGCTAAAAGAAGCTAAGTATAAAACCCTTTTTTAGCCAAGTCTTTACTTGGGAATTCTTTTGGAATTTGTGGGGCTAAAGCTAATTTCTTTTAGACCTTTATTTGACTGTGCTAATATTTCCTTTGGGAGATTTATTTTAGGTTTTTTGGCTAAGTATCGAGAATTGTTTCAAACATTTTATCCAAAATAAAACTCCTGAAGGGTCCTTTTTCAAGGAAAAGTCCTAGACAAAATTTCTGAAGGGTATATTTTGAGGAAATTGGTCCAAAATGAAAAGCTCGAAAGGTCATTTTTCAAGCAAAGTTTTCAAGACAAAGTCTAGAAGGGTCATTTCTTTAAGAAAATGGCCCAAACAAAAGCTCTGAAGGGTCATTTCTTTGACAATTTTTTCCTGAGATAAAGTCTCAAAGGGTCATTTTTTCAACAAAGTGTCCTATACAAAAGTCTCAAAGGGTCACAAATGTCATTCGAAAGTAAAGTAACCAAAACAAAAGTATAAGGTAGACTTAATTCTTTTGGGCAATTATCCCATGATATTTTCCCTGGACATTTTGTTCAATGCAAAAGAGCCGCAAACAATTTCTTCAAAGAAAATGGCTGAGACACAAAGCCCACAATAAATATCCAGCAAAAGGACACTTCTAAAAGTTTGAAAGGGCACTTTCAGAAATCCTGAAGGGTAATCTCGAGGGGCAAAGGGCTATTTCAAAAAGGCCAAAAGACAAAGCAATAGGGCAAGTATCCTTGATAAATGTCCAGCAAAAGGTTTGAAGGAAATCCCAATAATTTGTGATCTAACAAGGTGGTGATAGGTGTGCAAATGTCAAAGTAAAGCTCAACATTGATCCATTGGGGATCAAAGATTGACAGTCATGCAAACGTTAAATATATTCATGTAGACATCAAATACAGGCTCGTGGATGTCAAAGTGAGGCCTCATAAAGTAGTTATTTGATTTGAAATATTCAAACCAATGATCCACATTCAATCATACAGCATACCCAACGATGAGCGGTGATTGATAGGTTAATGCGCCAAGATCAATGACGAGCATAAGGTCAAAGAAGTCAGTGAACCTTGAGGGCAAATGCATACATGACAAGTGGCACAAGCGTAATCATTTGGTAGAAGATCAGCGATCGATGTTCATCTAGATGAGTAGGATCTAACAAAGCAAGATTGGTCAATATGTCAATGATCCAAGTCAGTTTTTGACAACCAATAAATAGAGGGCAAACCCAAGACATTTTTGATAGAAGTTGACAGGGCATTCTTCGACCCGGGCAAGATAAGATTAAAAACAAAGGGACCAAAGCTTGAGCAAGATCCAAGTAGAACCAACAGGACCAAGCATTGCCAGTAGAGCTCTATATAGGTAAAATAGGTCTTTTGGGCCTAATAAAAAGATCAAAGATAGATCAGTGATTGTGAAGCAAGTCAAGCAATTTCCAGGTTTCTATAGATATCGGGGCTATATGAAAACCAATAAATGGATTGGTTTTCACCTATAATGGACTTGTGTTCAATATTGGAGCAAATGCAGATGTAAATGTGATCATGGAGAGGTGTCTCACCTACTATCAGGGTCACTTTTTTAATGAACATGTATTGATGGCCTTTCGAAGCAGATGTGGCATAATTCTATCAATTCCAAGACATGATCCTTGTCAGCGAATTAGATAGATAATGACTTGGAGTTCCAAGGAGGACACCAGGTGGATGGATAACGACAATGAGCATTCAATTCTTTTACAGAATTTGTTCCTTACTGATAAGGTCATGAGTCAGCATCCTTGAATCAATGCTAATCCATCGAAAGTGGTTGGGCCTTTTTCAATGCACAACTCTCTCTCTTTTTCCCTTTTCTATAAATACAGACTTCTAAGCCTTGAAATGTATGCCTCTTTTTGATATGACTAAACTCTGTCAAAATTTGTATGGTAACACCTTTTGATGTAATAAAGATTGAATTCCATCATATTGTAATCTAGATTGAAGTGTGTCTTATGAATTAATGTATTGTGGTTAAGTGAATGTATGTTCCTTGTCTCTGTCTGAGTTTTCTTACCTTCAAGAAATGCTTGATAGTTGTGACTTGTCATATTAAGTGCAATTTATAGTTTGTTGTTTAGCTTGAAAGTGGATATTTGCCCTCTCATGCTAGTTTAATGACTGATTCATGCCTTATTATGAAATATGTATGTGACACTGATTTTCTTTGGTCTTGAATACATCCTATAGTGTGTCTTGTGTGAGTTTGAGTGATTAAATCATTGGTGCATCACCCTTTTTACATGCTTTCATAAGTTCATGTGAAAATCTCACCCTTTTCCAACAAGTATTGGTTTAGGTTTAGTATAGGTGATAGATCCAAAAGGAAGTCGGCCTTCTCCAGAGGTTTGATCTATTATTAGGATACCCACAGCTTAGGATCAGTCCCATGTTGGACTAGATTTGAGTAAGAGGACCTGAACAATCCCCTTCTCAACTAGGGTGAAAATCTAGAACACCAACAACACCACTGCCAGAGTCTATGCTTTAATTGATATGTCCAAGCCCTTTATCTTCTCTATTAAGGTTGATTTTTTTCGAGGGTCTTGGACTTGGGTCTTCAATTATGAAGGATTGCCATTCATATGTTTTTGTTTTAATCATGTTGGACACCGAGTAAATTCTTATTCTTTTCAGAGATCTAGTGGTTGTCAACAGGTTTGGAAGATTAAAGAGGGGCCTTTAGGTGATGATTTCTTTTGTCGTAATCATGGGGTTTTCTATGCACAACACTCTGGTTCTACTCCTCCTCCTTCCTTTGAGCCTTCTCCTCTCACTGATCCTTCAGATGTTAAGGAGATGGAGGAAGAGATTTTGTGTTTTGAGGAGGAACCAAGTTTAGATGTTATTGGCTCTCCTCCAAAGGAGCTAGATCGGGTGCAGAAGCAGTTGACATCGTCTTGCATTCACACTTCTCCTCCATCCTGTGTAATAGGGGGAAGCCCAAGCTTGATGTTGATGTTTTGACCAAATGAAGAAGGTGTAGAACTGAAGCATAAAGGTTGAGATCGGAGGTGGAAGGAATGATGAAAGATGGGTCTCTGAGACCGATAGAGAAGATCCTTATTAGGAGAAGGATGATTCCTTCTTGTGGTTGACTCTCCTCTTGTTCAATGCTTTTTTGAGACCCTGGTTGTATGCTAAGGCTTCTTTCCTCTTTGGCCCCTTTGCAGTCTCACAACCTTATTGTTGTGTTTAACAGTTTGTTTTTTGTTTTTTAATTGCTTTTTTGTTGTCTTTTTGTTTTAGTTTATTTGATTCCTTTGTTAATACTTTTTTCTTCCTCCTTATTAAATGTAGTTACTAGGAGTATTTTCTCATAATTAATATACACTTTTGATACTTTTTAAAAAGATTTGAACCTCCTATTTATATCCTAAAATAATTCACTAACTCTAACCAAAAAACTACTCTACTTCTAATTAATAACTCCAATCTCAACAACAACAACAACAAAAAAAAAAAAAAAAAAAAACCAACCTTATTTCCTACACCCTTCTACGCTAAATTTCAACGAGCCATTTCAAAACGACGACTTTCATCAATTTCTCCCCTAAATTTCCGCAAGCCATTTCAAAACGACAACTCTCATAAATTTCTCCATAGCAATTCAATTCAATTCAAAAACTTCCATTGCGCGCGCATCTATTTCCATGGATACCCCCAAGACATAGAACGCATAAAAGCTTGCTCCACACAATTGGGCTATCAACATTAATCCTTATCCTTTCATGTTCTTATATTTAATAAATATTTGAATAATATCATAAAACAAATCAAATGTAGTCCTAAATCCAAATCAATACCTATCAAACAAAAATGATCACACCTTTAATAATAAGGAGATAGCGAATCACATCCACATGGAAAAAAACAAAACAAAAAAAACTACTGTAATTAATGATAATTGGCATCATGGTAACCAAAATAAAACTTATAATTCATTATCTAATTAATATGTATTTTATTTTATTTTTAATGTAAAAATTTAAAATTATATAGATATTAATATTTTTGTTTATGTTTTAAAATATATATTAAATTATAATTGATAAGTAGTGTATATTTACATTTGAGCATCTTTTTAAGCAATTATTATTAAGAGAGATTTAATTTATCAAAGTCATTCAAATTTTATTTGGTTGACTTTTCATAACAAATATTTAAAAAAATATATACTTTAATAAATAATTTACGAATCATCATCCTCACCAATTAAAATACAACTCTTTCAATAATTCTTAAAATATTCATTGTACAAATAAGTCAAAAATAATTATCACTCTCACAAAATTATATTCAAATATTCATAATAATATATAACATTAATAAATTATCAATAAATTTACAAATATAATTATTATGATTAATCACAAATGTTATTATTATTATTATTATTTCAATTTAAATAAAAAAATTAATCTCAATAAATAATGAAAATTACAAAATTATATTTAAAATTATAAAATAAAATATATGTCAAGCATATGTAAATATTTTTGTGATTTTAAAAATTCATATCATTATAATAATAAAATAGAGAGCACTTGTAATTTATATATCATATATATAAGAAGTATGTTTTAATATATGTATTCTTTTTTAGCATGTTGTTTTTTAATACAAGTATAAATATAATATCAAATTATCAATTTAGAAAATGTAGTAGGAGTTTAATCTTGATTTTTAAGTTATATTTATAATCTATTAATAATATTAAATATATAAGAGTTGAAAGATTAATTTATTCTTTGTATGTATATATGATGGCTTTTTTTAACTTTAAAAAAAAAATTAAAAGATTAATATATTATTTATTTTATTATTTTTTTAATTTATTAAAAAGTTCAGAATTATATAGATATCAGTATTTTATTTAGACTACAACCCTTTCAATTATTCAATTACTTTTC
This sequence comes from Torreya grandis, assembly GCA_037957365.1. Classification (NCBI taxonomy): domain Eukaryota; kingdom Viridiplantae; phylum Streptophyta; class Pinopsida; order Cupressales; family Taxaceae; genus Torreya; species Torreya grandis. Next base: position 883,904 of record JARHVA010001540.1, on the reverse strand, counting down.
ATATTTTAATTTTCAAAAAATTTAAATAATAATTTTTTGACTTAATATGATATTGTTATCATATTTATTGTAATTGAAATTTAAATTAATCATTGAAATTGTAAAGAGCCCACACAAAATTGTCACATCAATATGTAATAACCTCTAAAAATCAAAATAAATTAAATTTTATAGATTTAAAAATCATTTTCATTTTTTAAATATTGGTGACAAATAAAATATTTTCCAAACCATAAGAAAAAGTAGATTAATTTTTACATGACACAAGATACTCCGAAAAGTATTACAAAAAGTAAAAACAATAATACTATGTCGTGTGGGTACTAATAATGTCGTATACTTTGAATCATAAACTCAATTTATATTAGGTTTCGATACAAACATGAATGCAAAATTTTAAGGGGGATGTGTTATCCTTCTCCCCATAAAATATTGTCAATGTGTTGATAGTCAAAGAGATGCAAGAACTCCTTACAAAAGACATCCTCATCCCCCTAAGTCACATTATGTTCCTCATATTTATCCCATTGTACTTTCACATGGAGTATGCCCCTATTATGCATATTACTCTATGTTTCTCTAGAATTATAAGAGGCATGAGATGGAATTTTCCTTCGTCCTTGACCTATAAATCATGTCAATCAATAACATGAGAAGGATCATTAGCATATTTTATAAGAATTGAAATGTGGAAAACATTATGAATGCATGAGAGAGTGTGTGAAAGGGAGAGTGATTATGCAACATGAATGACTTCTTTAACAACCTCAAACAAAACTAAAAATTGAGGAGATAATGGGACTGCCTCTTCAAACTGATTAAGATTTTTTGTGGGCATACATGATGAAAAACCATACCTCCGCACCTAAACACCCTTGTTGTTCTATTTGTATTTCATGATTCTTCTAATAGTCAATAGCTTCCTTTGACCATTTTATAATGACCTTAATGTGCTAGTCATATTCTTGCAAAAAAATTAGCCCACTGAATATTGTGTTCTCTAAGTTATCCCAACCTATAGTTGTCTTACACTTCTACCCATGGAAAATCTATCCAATCTTGTTTGTATGCACTTTTACATTGTATGAGATAAGTGTCTGTCGGTCTTTCTTCATCAAAACACACAAAAAAGGGTATTGAGAATTACAGTGCAAGTGCTTCTGTCTAGGTCAACTATCTTTACCTATCTCTGGTAACTTTATGAAGTCATGTTCTATATCCACGTTCATGAAGTCTTCTAGCCCATACGAACATGAATAACTATAGACAACCATCAAAAACAAATATTACAACGTATACAAAATGTTAATCCATAAAGCACAACACATGTACACTTTTTAAATATTCACATGGTGTACTCTAGAGTTTTATCCACTCTCACATGTTGCAAGTCAATTGGTCAATGATTGAAATTATGGTCCTCTATGAAAAGTATTAGGATAACTAAACCGCTTCGCCTCCCCATTCATGAAGTCGTTGACTTAGTCTCTTGGTATCCAACATATAGAACTTGGCATATGTGCAAACTTATCATGCACTTTAGTCCATTCTAATTATATTGAGTTGAACTGATCTTTAGGGAGAGTTTTGATGGGTATCGCCAATAGATATTCTCACTTAGATCACATTCAAAGTTAAAAATAACATCCTATGTGACAATTGTATATAATAACACTTAGAAATTAAATATTACAACTATTATAATCATCATACACACATAAGATATAGCCATAAATGAATACAATAAACATTACATATTTTTCCAATAATTTATTAAACTTTGCATTGCATATATTGATATTTGCATTGTGAAGTCTAAATGATGTATTTCATATGCATATAGAAAACTTGAAAACAAGTAATGATGGCACAACAATATCCTTATAGATCACAAATATTCATTTTATTAACATTTGATTGTAGAAATAAATCAGACGCAAATAAATTTACAATCCCACACACATCAATGTTTTTTAATATACATTCCCCTCACAAGATATCCAAAAATAGACCCAAATGTTGTACAATGCACACACATTGTGCCAATAATGCCACCAACTAATATTATATGGGCAATATTTATAGATGAAATTGCACCCCAAGTTAAAGCATTTTTCTTATGGTGAAGTGCATGTTTATGGATATTTAATTTATACCCAACACAAGGGTTTTCAACTGTTTATTCTCTCTCAAAGCTTGATCTCTCTCAACTAAAATTTTGGGTTTAATTTATCTTCAACGTTATGTCATTAACATTGTTGATGTATATTACCTTCACCTCCAAAAACTATTCTACCAAGAACTTTGATTTGTCATGTATTTCAATCAAACTTTGTATCTTTAATAAGTCACTCACCACTCATTTGTATGCACATGAATTGAGAATGGTTTCCACCCTTAACAATTCAAATATACATGCAAATGTTACACTAATACCATCAAGTAACATTATGTGACACATGATAGTGAGCTTTCTTCCATCCCCTAACAGTTATTCTCTAAATTGTATTTCATTATTATTGGGTCTATATAATATGTACACATACTTTAATATTTTTAAAATTAGTAACAAATGATACTATAATTTTCAAAATGTATTTTCAGTCCATATCACACACACACACACACACACAACTTTACAATTTATATGAACAAATTTTTCTGAGTTACAGTGGTTGCATCACATACTTTGTTTGGTTTAGAATGTTAATAATTTTGTGCCATGCTTTAGTGCATAATTTTTTAATAAAAACTATCAGATAGGTGAGCCAAGCAACAATGTCAATAGCAACAACTTCTTCTACAACAAGCAGCATGGAACATGTGGGTTCAATGAAACTATAAATTTTGAGTTTGTATAGGAATGTGTTGAATCTGTCAAATGTTATTCTTTCTTTTGGCATTAATTTTTGTTAAATCTTACCTCAATATGTCTATATTGGGTTATTTTATCTAACTAGAGTGAAACTAAAGAATTTTTGGGAAGTGGTTCTAGCCCAACTTAAAAAAACCAAAAATTATTATTACCCTAAATAATGAGAGAATCCATTATTGTGGCTACATAGTCCATGTAATGGGCCTTCCCAAAGGTCGTGGAGGGAGAGAAACTGAAAAATAAAACAAACATATAGACTTCTTCTCTTTAATGATGGGTCCAGTATAAGACTCAAAACTTCAGAACTCAAAACTTATATACATCATCCAAAAAAAAAGAACCTAAAATCTTAAAACAAAAGTAACCACAATATTTAACTAAAACATTGTAAACACAATTTCCAACAATTTTTCTTACATTTTTATTGGTTGTGACCCACAGGGCTAATAACATACATCTTATTTTTGACTCAAATTAATTATTTTTTAAATGAAAAATTGTAAATAGAGTTTCTAATGGAAAGCTTTATGTTTTGATTGGTTGCAAGGGGGATCGTTAATTGAAATTTTACAGTTACTACATGCAATCATATGTGTTGAAAAGGGAGTAATGAAAAGTGGCCATTTCAAATTTATAATAAGTGTTGTGATGCAGCTTCAATATATGTTGTTTAAAATAATTTATAGCAGTTGTCTAAATATAAAGTTTTAATCATAAATGTTTAAAGTATGTAATATCTTTTTAAATATTTTTTGTGAATTCCATTATTGTAATCTTATTATGTGTTTTTTAAAAAAGTCTAAAAATTATAAATCATGTCCTAATTGATCACGATTTTTACATATAAAACTAAACTAATAAAAAGAATAATGTTAATATGGCCTTTTACACAATCTCTTCTAAGAGAACATAAAACATTTATATTCTTGCAAATAATGAGTATTCTAAGCTCTAATTTTTAATTCAATCCATAGCGAATTATATCTTCTCTACACTTTATCATTTATGTATCTATGGTTGTGTAATCACATTGATCATTAAGCACTAAAGTTCAATAAAACAAAGGGGTGAGAGTGCCTTTGATGATTTAGAGCTAATGAAATTCATAAAAATTCATAAAATTTTGTTTTTATTGGTAAATCAAAAAATTGTATTTAAGACAACTACTTCTCTTCTTGTTATCAATTCCTTATAGTACATATTTTTGAGAAAGGGATAATAATATTGTAAATATGCATAGTTGTATAATAAGACACAACATTGACATCGTCATTGATGATTTAGAGCCATAATTGTTTTAAAAAATTAATATTAAATATTGCATAGTTATATGAGCCTCAATACAACTTATCCATTTAGTACCTTATAGACTTCTTCCTTTGATCAATGACATAACAATACACTTTATCATCATCACCAATTAAATCACAAATTAATCTACAATCATTTCAATCACTAAAAAATATTTATATTATAATTTAATTTTTATATTTAAAAAATTATTTCACCATCATAATGCGGTCTATTTATAAATAACTCCAAGTTTAACATTATTACTAGGTTCCATTCTCACTCCGTTCCCCTCTTTTGATCCTCCCTACTAAGAAAAAATAGAGCATATACTTGCCAAAAGTAAATTAAAGGGGATAAAAATATTACAGATTTAGATAGATTCATTGCTTCTATTTCTACTCTACTATGTGAACAATGAAACAAAAATAGTTAAATTTTATTCAAATCTTTGTAAGAATATGTAATATTAAAAAACTCTAAAACTTTTTTTATTATAAAAAAAATAAAATGGAAGATAAAATATCTGTTGAATTTTTAGTTGAAGCTTTTCATTTAAAGAATTATGTTTCACTATCAAACTCTACAAAATATGAAAGAAATGTATCATGAAAAATAATGAGAAATTGAAAGGTTATATAAAATATTTAATAAGCCAATCAACAACATAGCTTAAAAATTACCCTTTACAATTTTGAGATCCATAAAATTTGGTTGGAGCCTTTTCCCTGTCAAACTCTATAAAATATAAAAGAAATGTACCATGAAAAATAATGAGAAATTGAAGGGTTATATAGAATTTTTTAACAAGTTAATTGGTAACATAATTTAAAGACTACCCTTTGGAAACTTGAGATCTATAAAATTTAATTACCTTACCAATTTGATTAGCTCTACTAATGACTCTTAACTATTAAGAGGGAAAATAAAAGAGCAAAATTTTATATCCAACTCTGAAGAATAACATCTTTGCCACTATTACTATTATCCAAACATCTTTGCTTCTGTTACTATCATTTAAATATAATTTTTAGGCTTTGTTTTAGAGATATTCCAATACAAGATGATTGAAATTAGATTATATTTTCAGCTAGGTTTTTTTATAACAATAAAGGGAAATGAAGTGCCATTTGAACAATTTACAAGAATTAGTAATAAATACTTCATAATTACAAGAGTTGGTAATAACTACTTCATAACTGATGAATGTTGTGACATCATTTATTATTGTTACTGATGAATTGAGATCTACAACATTAACATTATAGGAGTTGTGTGATATTATAGAAATAAAATTAAATCTTGAAAATTGTCATGTAGGTGTGGAACCTAATGGAAATGTTATTGACACTAGCACAATATTAAATACATAATAACAATAAAATGCAATAAAATATAGTAACCCTTCTAAATCAGACTTAAAAGGACAAATAAGAGAGCACAAAGTTATATCCAACTCTGAACAATAATATCTCTACCACTGTTACCATCATCCAAACATATTTTCTTCCACTACCATTATCCAAATACAAATCTTATGATCTATCTCAAAAATAGACCAATACAAAATGATCATTGTATCTTCAGTTATCTTTTCTTACATGCTCTTGCATACTTTGAGAGAGAGATTTTTTTTTCTAACTTTTCCTTTCACCACTTTGGAGATGATTTAGAGATAATTAGGTTACACGTCCTATCTATTGTAAGCTACTTTTACTTTTGTAGTATTATCATTTATGGTCACTAATACCCTTTTTTAATTTATTTCTTTACAAAACCTTTTCTCGTACAGCTTCATACACACTTTCTACTACATAAAAGAATCAAACAACATGAATGTGTCGATTTAGTTATTCCTTAAATGTAAGGCTCTTGTTGTGAATTAGATAAACAAAGTAGTAATTTATTCAAAAGTTCCCACATATGCACAATGGCATTGCACAAAACTTTTTTCCAAGGGTGTTGCATAATAAGCAAAGCTAAGAATAGAATTTTATCATTTACATTGTTGGGGATATTTATGCATTAATTAACAAAAATTATGGGATCCTCTGAGGTTTAGCACAGAGATCATCTCGTCTCTCATTATGTAGACCCATGTTTTAGAATTTTTTTGCAACTGAGCTGTGAAGCAGTACTCTTTGAGACTTGTACATGAACCCTGAGCATCATCAGTTAAAAATCAAAGTGAAATCACTTATTTTTTGAATTCATCAAATGTTTTAGAAAATACACTATTAGTATGGCATATGGTATAGTATGGTATGGTCTGGTCTAGTATGGTATAGATGTGTAAGTAGAGAAATGGTACATATAAGAGTAATAAATAGAATAAAATATTCGACAATGTTTGAGTGTATTTTTCCCAACTGATCAAGCATGTAAGTATATATCACCTAATTTTAACCAATATTTATAAATTGGTGGGGTCTACATTCTCAATCAATAATATTAATCCATATTAAAAAGTGTTAAATATTAAAAAATTTATTGGTGACCCAACTAAAATCAACTAATTTATAAATATTGGTTAAATTTATCCTATATAACATATACATGTGACTACTAAAAAGATTATATTATAAAATTCACATGTATAAATTGTAAGAATGATTTGAAAGCAACACTTTTGTCTCTCTCAAAGATTTTATAGAGTGAAGTCACAAAATATGTCTCATATCAACAATCAAATAAGACCATCTTTATCAATGAGCTTAACCAAAACACGCTAATTTTTAGTAAATGTTAGTCATCGATGAATAATTAGCACCATCACCATTGAATAGAGTCATCGACATAAACATTATTATTCATGTTCAATGATGGTCACCTAACCGTAGTTAACCTATGCAGTCATAGTAACCATTTTAATTAACTACCCAGTCATGGTAACTAGTTTAACTAACCTACGTAGTCATAAGCGATTACCTGGTGGGAAACTATGACTGGGCAAGAATATTGAATTTAGCTAATTTCATTCAGCATTTCATTCCTATGCCCATTATGACCTATGCCCATTTCATTCCATGGTGACCTAGTTCAAGATTATCTCCATTTCACTACATGTGAGTTGGAGCTCCATTGTAGTTGCAATTGTAACCTCTAGGATTCCATCATTCCCCTAGCCTTCCCTATAAGATAAATTGCTTCTCATATCTTGTCTTCATCGAACCCTTCCACCTATTTCTGTTCGGTAGTGCTTAACTAGCATATCAGGTATCTTTGATAGATAACAACCAATAAGATTTCTCAACAATCTTTCTGTCCAGTGATTTCTCAATGATCATTCATCCTTGCTAACAAGCATATCAGGTCTCTTCATCCTTGCTAACACCATTACATTGTTGTTGATTTATTTTTCACTGGAATATGGAGATTTGAAGAATTTTCCTTTTTCCCCATACCTATTCTTGCTTTGTATATTAGGGATTTTGTCTATGTTAATAAGTTATGGATTCAATTTTTTCGCATTTATAAAAAAAACTCTATGATTTCTTTCCTTGTTTAGCTTATTCAATGTCCACTTTCCCTTATGTGATCACAAATATGAATGAATCTGTCATAAATAAATTAGGTATTTGGTTTTATGTAGGGTTATATGCACCATTAGTTGGCCCAATATCTCTTGTCTCTCTTCATCCTTGCTAACAAGGGCTTGATTATATGGACAGGGCTCAAGGGAGTAAAATTTCAATACCTCTTCTTGAAAAATATTGAGTTTAAACCCATTGAAGCAATTTATAACGGCTTGGTTGACATCAAGACCAAGCCCATCTACAACCCTCAATGTGGATAGAAGCAATGTAGATTTTTCAAACAGAACACTTTAAAAAAATTTAAAAAATGACTACTAAGCTTTCTTGGCATAGATTCAGTTAGTTCAAAACCTTAAGTATGTAATCATAATGCCAATCATACTACCATTGATTTGTAGGTACTAGATAGCTTTATAAAAATATAAGGATATGTATTAGATTTCCATCATTCATAATCTTGGAAAGGGACAATAGTTATTTGTAAATTTCTAACAAACACATGAAATTTGATGGGCACTCTACTAGTAACAAAATCATATAAGCATTACCTCATGAATATAATCATCAATGGTGGGAGGTGGGGATGTAAGAAAAATATTCCTTACTCTAGCATAATTGTGCAATATGAAAACAAAAAAAGAACATGCCATTCTTCAAAGCAAGCCTCATATTTGGTCTTATACGATCATAAATATGAATGAATCTATCCTAAATAAGTTAGGGATTTATTTTTATGCAGGGTCGCACTACTATTTTAATAAGGTAACATTGATATTTGCTTTATTTTGTCCTTTACAATGACCATATGTTATAGGATATTATGTGTTTGAACAATACAACTATGTTTCCTTTGAAAAGGAGGATTGAGTTCATGTGTTTGTTTGTAGTATGTCACTATTTTTGGAACCCCTCTCTAGTTGGCAATCCAAGCAATTATGGAATTCCATAATCCAACTTAAATATGTAACAAGAAGACACTTAGATCAAGTTGCAGTCAAATTGAATGAAATTTTCAGTCAGCCACCAACTTCTTTGACTACTCATGCAAATCACGTTGCCAGGATTTGGTGGAATACTAATAATGCTTTTACTTTGAAATTGTCAAAAGGCAATTACTCATGTTGATAAATGAAAATGTTGCATATAATTTTTAAGTTTAATTTCTTATCAAAATTAATTATTCTACAGCATGGAATATCTTTGAATCCCATGATGAAAAGCTAGTTTGACATGTACTTTGATAGAACTAGTTATGCAACATTCTTGCCAAAGAGATTCTTTCATACATATCACCTTGTGATTAGATTTCAAATTTCAACATGGGATGGTCTTCATGATAATTGTGTACAATTATGGAATTATCCAGATTCAAATCCTGAATTAGATCTTGAACATGTGTTGGATGACCTTACATACCAAGAAGCAATGTGGCAAAGAAGTCATTTTTCAACACCATCAGAAGAATCTGAGGACAATAGAAATGCCCATGATCAAGATTGTGTATAATTGTGGAATTCTCTAGATTCAAATCCTGAATTATATCTTGAACATGTGTTGGATGTCCTTACATACCAAGAAGCAATGTGGCAAAGAAGTCATTTTTCAACACCATCAAAATAATCTGAGGACAATAATAGAAATTCCCATGATCATGATGGGCACTACTCGGATTAGTTGTAAAGAACTGACATCAGACAGTGGTATAATTTTGTATATGTTATGAAGAAGAAGCTTTTTCATCATGATAGCTTTTTGTATAAATTCATACATGTAATGAAGAAGAGGCTTTCATTTAATTTCAAATTTGTGTTCTATCATCTCATGGCCCTCCCTAAATTTAGGGGCCAAAAATTATGGTCCAGTATGTGGGAATTGTGGTAGTGGTGGTCTATGAGGAAATCATTTAAATAAAATTGGTGGCCTATTTTGCTACGCTAAAGCTCTAATAAATCAATATGGTTTATGCCCTGACTTTGTTGTGGTTGATAAGGCAACCTACCATTATAATTGAATGGGATAAATTGCATCCCATATGGGCTCATATAATTTAAAATACACACATTTCATATAATTTTTTCTTGTGTTGCCTACTAACATTTCCTTTCATGCACTTTCCATAAATACCAGTATGTCCATGCCTCTAATTCAATACAACAAATGATTGGTTTATGGACAACAAGAATATCACGTGGACTTCTTAGTAATTTCACTTTTTTTTTACCCTCCCCTGATTCTATGGGCTTCGTAGCAAATTCCCTATTTGTAAAACCTTGTCTTCATTTTATGGGTTTCCTAGCCATTTTTTTTTTTTTAAATCTTTCTTAAAGCTATGGGATTCGTAGAAAAATCATATTCCTATGTCTGACCCACATGCATGTAGTTAGTGCGTGCCACTTAAGATCATCTATAAATGCAAATACCTCATGCATGCACTATTTTGTCCATTTATACATTTTAATGCATTGATTTTGATATGTTTTATGAAGGGTTTTATATTGATTTCAATGAGGTTTTGTACATTCTTATAACCTTTTTATTCATAGTTTCTGTCATATTTTTATTAAGTGGTTTGAATTCTCATATTTTAATTTCTATGTGCAGTTCATGGCTTTTATTTATGGTATGACATTCAATCAAAAAAAAAATCCTCTGCAATACATGGAAACTTGCATTCACTCAATACAAAAAGTCCATTTTTAATTCATTTAATGAAATGTTCTCCTTGTAGGATGCAATAGATGGAAGAAAGGTGGGAAGAAATAATGTGCCTTAAACTATAAAAGCCAAGTGAGGGTCCATTTGATAGTAGTTGTATCAAGTGGGCTAATTTTCCTAACGTCAATGAGGAATACTTGTGGGTTGCCTAGTTTGATGACTTCATCAAAGGATAATTGAGAAGGGCATTGTTTGCTATAAATTCTCATGTTTCACATTGTAAGAGAAATTTAGATTTTACTAAAAAAGATATCAAGATCACCACAACCTCTAAATATGTCATGTGAGTCACCTCACACTATAGATTGTAAGTTGGTGTCTATTCAAATGTTATTATGTTCCATTCATTTACCTTTTTTCATCTTGCATGACTGTTTATTTCTTAACCACAATCATGCAGGTACTGGTGTTCATATGGCCTCGATGACTTTCAAGAAATTGATGCCATACCAAAAGACAAGTGTTTAATGCCCAAGTCTGAAAAGGGTAGTCAATCAGGTTGAAGGCATATAATGTGCAATTGTCATTATCATTATAGTACACGATGCATGGTCTATAGACCTGATCATGTGTTGCTCACATATAATAAATTTAAACACATTGACAATGAGCATAACTATTGCCACGACCAACAATATGAATAGTTCAACGAAAAGAAATGTTTTTTGCTCCTCACATCAGCCTCCAACTTAATGAATGGGTTCATAGGCTACTATTATTGGGAATATTTGTTGATTTTATCTACCTTAAATACCAGGAGATGGTGCATGAAAAACTTGTATTGTTTAGTGGTGATATAGAATAGGATGATTTCTTGAGCAAAGATGACATATAAAACAGAGAGTGATTGATCAAGGAGGCAAAATATGTGTACAATGTTGATGATACAACAAGTGTTTAGGTGTGAGCACGGGTGAATCCTAACAAGTGGTTTTTCTATCAGGGATATAATGGGGGAGAGCTTGATGGGGATGGGGAAATCCCCTTCATTTTAGGCATCCAACTCCTATAACGGCGAGAATGGTTATTGAGATTTGGGAAGCATAGCTTATTAGCAATGAATGCAACATTTGGGATAAATGCAATGAAGGTATTGTGCCAATGTTTGTAAGAGTGGTTGAAAAAATTAGTTGTTCTAATGTTTATAATAATATTAGTTGTTCCAGTGTTTTTATTATTTTCTTGTATAGTTCTAATTGTACACACTGTTGGTGTTTGATTCCAAACATGAAGGTGTGCCCATTGTATGAGTCATTATGTCTCAGTCATGTACTGTCAATGTAAGACAATGGATGCAAATTCTTCTTTAAAGAGTGCATTTGAAATATAGTAAATGGATAATTAGTGCCTTCATGGTCAATGATGTTAGTGAAGAGATAAAAGCTATTAGTTGCATCATCGTTATTTCTACAGACATCATGGACTTCATATTTGTATGTTCATATACACCATCCCCACCTTAATCCATTTACTTATGCAAAACTATTGTGTTATTCAGGAATACATTCAACTATGAGGTCTACTTATGCATTTGGCATGTTTGTCATGCATGGTCAAAGAATTTGATAGCAAAGGTGAAAGACGATGATGTTAGATGTGTAATGTTTCAAGACTTGGGGTTCATAATGCATATTTGTGTTGATGATGGCATGGTTACAAGGGAGTCCAAAACGTTTGTAGAAAGATATCACTCCTTTCAACCCACTTTTATCGAATACTAGGAACAACACTGGGCATACAGGGTTGGAATGTGGTCGTGATGTTGTCAGACACTTTTGCATGTTGGGCAAGACACCAATGCATCTATATAATCTTACCATTCCCATTTGAAATGTCATTTACTAATCACAATAAGGACTTATACACATCACAGGGTGGATTGGTTGGTTCACTAACTAACAAAAGTGATTTACATACATTATTGGTGGTTAAAGCTATGCAAAGACACTAGCTTCCATAAGAACTTCAAAGTAGAAATACATTAAAATATTTCATGGGTACGGGCTTTGAACATCCCAAATTCTCATGTTACCTTCGATAATAATGACCTTAATATAGCATGGGTGCAAAGTATGAAATATGAGACGTTGCATTATGACATATTCAATGTAACGCCTTTTATGTTGATGTGTAATTGCTCATTTTCAATCCAAGGATATACTTGTAAGCATGTGCTCAAGGTGGACTTGATGAGAAAGATGATAACTCAAGTAGTTTTATAGGATGTAACCACAATGCATGGTGTTAATGAGAGCATCAACAACATCGATGTTGAGTACCATGTAAGTTTTATTTCCCCCACATATTGTATGCATTAACAACTTCTAGGTGATTGTAGTTTGTGTAATACATTTTCATTGCCTAGGTTAATGATAATGGAGTTTGAATTGAAAATTAGGCAGAAGGCATGGATGTCAGATATTTACACACCAAAATGCATGGTGTATCAAATATGGATAAGCAAGGATCAGGCTATGAACTAGAAGGTGTTACAATAAATCTGGTGGATGACACTGAAGACCAGCTAAGGGGGATTGATATTGTAGGTCTAGTAACTAGTTGTAGTCATATGTTTTTCATATTTTTTGACATTTATAACTATATTTTTTTCACTTTATGAATAAATCCTGAATAAGTTTAAATTTGATGATGTTGAGGCCCTGATATGCAGAGCATGAGAGATATTTGACAGATGTTGTTGAGTGGATAGAAGTGTATAAAGTATGGCATTCTTCATAAAATATATGGCACAAGTTTACAATAAGGTGTAGATCAGGGCAATATCGAATGCACAATACCCAATTCCTCATCCATTCCAAAAAGTGTAGGATGGGCATATAAGTTCCACCCGTAGATAGAGAGACTTCATAGAAAATATGAATAGATGTAGATATCAGAGCATGTTGTAAGAGATCACACTTTTTCCAACCCCACCTCGTAACAATCTAAAATTACAAGTTTGGGATGACGAGCTTAATAGGGTAACAAAGTGAGATAGGGGTGGACATAATAGAGATAATGCATCTTGATTGCATCCCTTTGTAGATTTTAGTGACAACACAACAACAATAAATGCATGTAACAAAAAATAAATAACTTTTTTTTAAGGTGAATAATTCTCTTAGACTGTCCACATGTTGTAGCATATTGCATAAATGTAATGTCTCTTAAAGGATTTTCTAAATGATATTTGAACCCTACCCCAAGGAATACGGTAAAACTAGTCATTGTTTTAAACATAAATCAAATTTATAATATTATATAAACAAATAATGTTACTAAAATTATATAAACAAAGAATGCAATAGTTTTGAGGTTCATTTGATTGGTTAGTAGCTTTAGTTCCTTTTTCATGCTTAGAAGAGTCTCTTTAGTCCTCTTTTTACAACGAATTTTTACATCAACTACCTTTTGACATCTACTTTTATGATGGTGGTCATCTTCAATTATATTACTTTTGCAATGGTGGTCCTCCTTTATCCCTTAGTTGGAATATTCTTTTTACCCAAGCTCTCTATGATTCCCTTGTCTCACCATGTAAATGCAAAGAGAGTACCCCTTAGGGGACTAGAATGAACTAATATGATCAAATGCAAGAAAATATTACCCGTTGGAGGATCAAAGCAATGCCCAAAAATAATAGTATAATGTACATCATCACCAACTGCTTTGCCCAAAAATAATAGTATAATGTACATCATCACCAACCACTCTTGTGGTAACATAATCGTTACCATTATGAGAGTGTCCATACAAATGGAACAAAATATGTGTCTCATACTAGTATCTAAAAATCATATATCACCTACAATAATCAAACAAAAATGTATTTTAGGATCACCAATTTAACCTTGTGACCATATAGGAGAGTCAATGATTAAGTTAAGGAAAGTCCTCTAGGGCATGTAAACTATGTTAATAGATACTCTCCTTCTCTCTTCATCACATTTTTCCATGTTGGATATAACCCAAATGCATCTTATATATGTAACAATATTTGGATATAACCCATGTTTGGCATGCCACCATTTCAGTAGGGATTCCATTCACCCAAGTGTCTTTTGATTAACATCTAAACCTATTAGCACAAGTTTCCTTTCTCACAAGTTTCTTGCGTTTGGAATCATCTTAATCAATTACTCAAGGATTTGAATGATATTCACAATGAATCTTATTTGTTTCTTTCACTTACAATAATTTGTCCAAAGCTTGCTTTCTTGACTATAATCACAATCCTACCAACCCTACAGATGTACACAGAATCCAAACACACATATATTTCCTTGAAGCTAACTAAATAATATACTTATTTATAAATAACAATCCATTTTTCTTGAATAAGTAACATCACCATTAACACTTATTTTCATTTATGGGGTTAATAGTCATACAAAAATAGTCCATCAAAGGCAGACTATGTAAACAGGGTAAGGTTGGGTATGACTATGTCAAATGTTTCCAAGAATAAAATATTCATTCATAAGGTTATGAGCACATTCCTAAAGTTACTCTCAAGATCTTAATCTCTTCTAAATGTTGATAAGACATAAATAATTCAATGTCTTTATCCCTTCTCACACTCATGTATTCATTTTGTCTTGAAATAGGCAATAAGGTGTTAGTATGTACAGACAGGGTTTATTTGTTCAAGATGCTTATATATTATCACTTTTCCATTGCCTTCTATATAAAAAATAGCTAATATACTCCTTCAATGAACACTCTTAGTTTATACATCATTCCTTTCATCTAAACCATACACCATTTTGTGAGAAACAACCTTCCACTTTCAAATTGACAATTATAAGTGAAATAGGGTATAAGGACAGAGTTAACTCTTATTTCTAGGTTCCAATGAAGGTAGAAGGTAATTTTATATTGCTAACTCACTTACAATTTTTGTTTTCTCTTAGAAACCTTTCCTTTCCTTTTCATAAGTTCACATTCCATGCTTAGTTTGCCCTACAAAGTCCCATCTATCTATTGGAATCAAGACCATTTCATAGATTGTTTTTTTTAGCTTATAAACATTTCCTTATATTTGATTATCCTTCCCTGTGAGTTCACAAAAACTATTTCAGATCATTTTCAGTCCTTCTTCAACTTTCATTGGTTACAACTCACACACTAGTTCCTTCTTAGGCAACCTTATTAGGTCTCAACGACCAAAATTAGACTTAGGTTCTAAAGAAACATTCTCAAAGCATGGTTGGTATTTAAGGATCATAATATACCTATATATACCCATTTCAAGTCTTGGATTACCCCTTACCTTTGTATTCTACACACAATCCTTACTTTGTCTTCACAAGGCTTGTAGCCCTTTTTTGGACATTTCTCCTTGTTGGGAGTATCTGACAAACCTTATCAAAGAAATGATGACCTTTTCAAGGACCCTTTTATGCCATACAACTTATACTTGTCTTTCCTGACACAACTCCCAAGACATAATATACTTCCTTCTTTAAGGCACCCCTCAACTAACCCTCCAAATTGATAAAGCTCCTAGGTTTGGGCAATGTACACACAACCAATTAAAAATATTGACATTTTTGGATACCCTTTTGGATCTCATATCTTAATCAATCATTTATTACCCTAATCCTTTAGACAAATTTACTTTTCCTTCACTACCCTTACTCCACTAGGTCTTATAAGCCCTCAACATAACACAGTACTCAAAATATGTACTTATGGAGACTTTTAAAATTTTAAACTAGGTTAAATAGTTAAATTACCTTCAATATATTAATATTACAAAATTTCACCAAGTTTGGATGGTTGAAACTCTTTCTAAACCCCAAACCCTAATCCTACGGTTTTCATGCCCTACACAAGCTGAAGAGGTTTTGAAATTCATTATATCTAGTTTAGCATCACTTAAAATTATTCACCTTCCATGTTAGGGTCCATTTTTAAATCTTATAACTCTCCCAAAAATCTAGATCTCTTATACAATCCATTTCATGGCTAAAATAATCAAATTATGGTCAACTGTACTTATTTTTTTTTACTGTGTGTAGGTTTAGACTGACAGTTCACACTAGAAGCATTTCAAGGTATCTAAAGGGTTATCTCATTCATTATTCATATTTCCCCAAAAATATTACAACTCCTCAACACTTATTGATACCTCTCTTTATGCTTCAAACACTTCTTGGTTGGGTTGTATAACCCAAAATATATACAGTTATATATGTTTGTCACTTATTTATCTTCAAACACATCCTTCTCATGGACTCTTATAGAATATTTCTCATTGTCTCAAAAAAATAAATACTCTCTGACATCACCCTCTCTTCCCTCTTTCAAATAAATTATCCTTTCAATCCCTTCCAAATAGGGTTCATACAATATTCTCAAAGTTTCTTTTATTGTGAACAAGGTGATGACTGTGTAACACAATTTGATCCTTCTAGTAGGGAACTAAGAAACACATGATTGGTATCAACCATATACACACTATTTAATATCACCATATTTCATCTCCATTACAATCATACTTACCTCACTAGAACAATTGATGCTTGCATACCTTGGATGATCAATATTGTGAATAGGGGTGTAATAATAGACTGCTCTCTATAAGTTTCCTTATTTGAAATTTTCACTAATCACTTAAGAGACCTATAAGGCTATTGAAACCTTCAAATATCATATACCAAAAAGTATTTCCTCACTCTCAAATAATGGTCCAATCAAATCATTCTTTTTTGACCGCACTCAATAGTCCTTCTTAACCTGTAGATTACACACCAACATGAATATGGTCATGGCCTCAAGGGCTTCTTCAAAGTAACAAGAAACTGGTTCAATCATATAAATTGAAATAAGAACTCATATATCAAGACATGTTTATATATTCATATCATGATGTTATGTTACAATATAATCTTATCTTGGACTTGATGTACTTCTTGAGGAGATTTCTTTTCATTCATATTCTCATACTTTCTCTCTTCTCCATTCTTGGAGATCTCTCTCCCCTCTCTTTCTCACTCTAAAACCTATATTCTTTGCACTCAAACCTATAAAAAACACATTATAAAATTTCATATGGATTCATGGATCCCTCAATATAATTCATAATCAATCTGAAGCAATATTAAACAGAGAAGGGGGTAACAAAACTCATACAACTTTCTATATTCAATAGTTAATCTTCTCTTTATTCAATAGTTAAGCATAATGATTAACTACAATTTGTGAATTATTTTTGGAAATTATCATTAATTAATTTTTTTAATTGTGTGTTAGGTGGCATTAATACATGGGGAGTGTTATAGAAATGTGAGAGGAATTCCATAAATTCATATGGAAAAAATCAAATGTACTATAGCAGCTCAATGTAGAATGATAATCATTACATGAAATCTTGTGTGTGGTGGCTGAGTCCATCAATTAGAGGAGGCTTATAACCACAAAAAAATTTAGGTAACCTAATGGATTATGATGGGTGAATGTTCTCCTGAATTACAACATGACGTATCCTACCTACCACGTTCTGATGGTAAGCTATGAGTACACGACATTCATAGACAGGCCCAATCATGATTTCTACATATAGTGGTCATATGAATGGCCACAAGGTGATGCCATTTTTATTGATGCATGGGGTACTCATGGTGCCATTCCAGTGTATTTGAGGCTCTTCTTGTAGAAGTTCTTGCCAATGAAGGTGTCTAATGATCTAGATGTCTATGTGCATCTGGATCAAGTAGAAAATATATTCATTAGTGTCAAACAACCATTCAGAGTGCATTTTGAACTATATAGTTTTTTAAATAACCTATTTTAGGCCTCTAATATTTGTCTGGTGCAACCATATGCAACATTGTGTAAAAGATACATAATCTCCCATAACATAGATTTTCCTCTCATCCAATTGAGCTGAAGTATTTCAAGAATGAAACCACTCTTTTTTAACATGCATGTTGTAGAGGATGAAAATGATGGTGACTACAATCCATCATATGAAAGTGATGGTTCTGAAAGTTAATAGAATAGTTTTATAAAAATATGTTTCAATAGTGATAAACAATTTAATTTATTGTTAAAGAAAGTACATATTTGTGTATTACATGTTTATTGTTGTTCTTGATGTTGATGTTAATTGTTGTTCTTGATGCAGACAATAATCTACTTGTCTCACACTTTGCCTTGTTCTTGATTGTATTTCTTTGCAAAATTTCACTAGTTCAATACTCATTATGTGGTTTATGGTCCTTCAACATATCTTTAGGTTTAAGGTATTTAAACTTGCTCTTTGACTATGTTTTTAGGACCCGAGGGCATTCAAAATACTCTTACTCTCTTCATGTAGGGTTTGAAAAGAATTTTCAAGTTTTATAAGGTCTATACGGTTATAATACACCTCTTCAATCCATTATATTTCCACATTTGAGCCTCCATTCAACTTTTATATCAAGATCTTTGCCTCATTGTACATTCATACTCTGTCAAGAGGGTTTCCAAGCTCTATCTCAAGGTTTTGACTTCACACAAATGTTTAGAAACACTGTCAAACATTATAAAGTCTTTGAATAAAATCCTTATACCTTTCTAAATGTTGGATTTTGTTTCTTAATCTTGATTTCTACTACACTATCCATGCTATTACCTCTTCTATGCACACAGTCTCCATTTACTAAATCTGCAAGTGACTTCTTATGAGGTTCTATTCATGGTTTTCTAAATATCATTGGTTTCTTAAGCCTATGAAGGCTCTCCAAGCTTGGTTCTAATATCAAATAGCTTTTTGAAACACTTGATCTTCACTAGAATGATCCTATACTCCTCTTGATAACTTCTTGGCTCCTTTATTTGCGCAATGACCAATTATAGGTCTGTAAGTGTTCTCCTCAAGTTTTAGATCGCTGAAGGGATTTACCAACTCCGTTTGAAGGTGATAGGTCCAAAGACACTTTATGACATCTTTCAAAATAGTTCCCAACTCCTTTGTTATCTTACTTAACCTCTTTTACTATAATTTGTATACTCACAACCTGAGTATGCTCTTTCTAAAATGATTGTGTCATCCTCAAACTAGTTAACATAAAAAGTAACAACAAAAATGGTCTCACATACATTTAATAACATAAAAAAAAGGACTCACCAAATTCAAACTAAATTAAAAAAATAATACACTATGCATCTTTTCCCCTTGAGCAAACAATAAGCAATCAGTCTTCATTTATATGCACAAAAAATAGGGTTGTAGACCTATTGTTAAAAGTTGAACTCACCATTCTTATTGTTTTGGGTCTTGAGCTCTTCTTTTTTTGAGTACACATGAAAAACTGATCACAAAATTAAAATTGAATTGTTTTTGAAACAAATGTAACTACCTAAAGTACCTATCAACAGTCATTTGCAAGACATTTGGCACCTTAGCACAAGTTCCATGGTTGATTATTTGTACAAGTGACCTATGCATATGTGTAAATGTGTCTATGTTGTAATTTTTATGATTTCCAAATCATTTGATGTTGGTTGATGTTAGTTGATGTTGATTTTAGTTGATATTTATTTGTGATGTTAGTTAATGTAACGAATAAAGAAGGAATTTAGCCATGTAAGTTGATGTTCTTGAACTATATTGAGTTATTGTGAATCATGTATATTGCCCTTGAAGGCCTTTGAGGCCATGTATTTGTTCATATTTATGTGGAGTTACAGGTTGTTGAATGATTAGTGGAGACAACAAATTTAGGGTTGTAGGTTACAGTCATAAAAGGAAGATATTGGAATGTTTGGTTATAGATTAGAGTTGGATTTTAGTGTGGCAAATAACATTGTATAGGTTGAGAAAGTACAAACCTTCAAAGAGTTGTGATAATATAAGTAACAAGGTGAGACTGAGAGTAAAATGGACCATTGAATCTTTAAGGCCCTGTAGATTGTTGTCTCCATCATAGAATGAGGTAATCCTTCGGCTTTAAGACATAAATCAACTATGTGATGAGATGATGATTGAAATATGAGTGTTTGGTTCCTATAGAGGGGAAGATTTTTTATTTGAATACAAGAGAGGTAGTGAGCTTCTATTCATAGTTCACAAAAGGATCAACTTTATTACACAATCCATGACCCCTATTTTGGTAGATGTTGGAATGGGTATACATTAGGAGAAAGGTAAGATCATTATGATAGCAAGTATTTGATGTAAATAACCAGGAGAGAAGATCTTAATGATAATTATTGAAAGAAAGAGACCCCATAATGGAAGTTGACAATATACAGGCCTTGTTTCTATACTTACATTGTTGTTTCATGACTACAAGGACTGATCTTTGAGAGAATTCATATGATCAATGAGTTCTTTGCTTCTAAAACATGTTGGTAAGTTCATTGTGGAGGTTTGAAGTGGTTTATAATCTTTCTTTGGTTGAAACATTATTATTGGTTATCTAATAGGGATACAGTCCTGTAGGAAACCCTTGTAATCTACACAGTCCAAGGGAAATTGAGTTAGAACATGTGAACAGAGGATTGGATTTTGGTTTTAAAATGTTGGAGGATTTGTATTATGTTAAGACCATATTTATGCATTCAGGACATACGTACCATATTTTATGAACATTCATAAATAATCCAGCCTATATGTTACAGGATCAAGCAAGTTTGCAATTAATAAAAAAATGTCATGGCTCTAAAAATGCCTATAAACTATGTAATTACCACTCATTTTTGCTCAGTTTATATTTAAAAATAAAAAATAAGCCATGCGATCCAGCCTATATGTTACAGGATCAAGCAAGTTTGCAATTAATAAAAAAATGTCATGGCTCTAAAAATGCCTATAAACTATGTAATTACCACTCATTTTTGCTCAGTTTATATTTAAAAATAAAAAATAAGCCACGTGATTAGAAGAAGCTACGAAAAATAGGTCAGGAAGCCATTTGAGGGATTTTAAAATCCATGATGACATAGCCCATATGCTTATCAATAAGATGACATAGCAGATTTTCATAAGAACTCAATTTGTATTTTTTTGGTTAAACAACTTTTGAACACAGTCATATGTTAGTCCATAGAGGACTTAAATACACAATATTAAGCAACTGGTGGAAAATAAACATCAATTTTTTAAATTAAAATGTGAATAAGCATGTGTTTCAATTGATTTCCATCCAAAGTCATAAGCATACATCATGTAATACCAGATACATGAGTCATTGCACACAACTAATTATCATTGTTCATGTATGGAATACCATGTCTATTAGGAGACTTCCCATTGGCTTGTAAAAACAAGATATCAAACTCTGCCTTCAAAATTTGTAGTTGCTACTCATATATGGCAAATATTCATTTTTGCTTCATTTGCATATCCCGCACAGTCTCCACCCTTGCATAACAGAGTGTTTATGTTTAGGCATGGGTAGCTTGTAGATTGGAAAACTTTATTTCAACATCCATCTTCTCTTCCCTCAGTATGATAAGTGCACGGTGCAACTTCTTGACCTCTCTAGTCTTGTCAGCTAACACAATTTCCAACTTGATAACCTTTACCCTTGCACCATCAAGAAGCTCAATAAAAAATTGGTTTTCCCTCTCAAGTGATTTTTTTTTGCAATCACTAGTGATAGTTACAAACCAAGATGTTATTTTGTGCCCATTTCATTCTAGGATCTCATCCTTATGAGAATTTCTTCCATGTCCTTGGGTAATTGGGTAGCTATATTCTCTTCTAGATTTGGGACTTCATCTATAAAAAAATATGAGACACATTAAATTCAATGATAGCATTCAATATTTTCAGCATTGAAAAGCTAAAAAAAGGTAGACATAAATGAGGGTCCATGAGAATATTCAAAATCTAAGAACATCCAATTTTTTATAATTACAAATAGTTTCCTTACACACAAAGAGTTTTCTAACTCAAATGAAAACAATGAGATCATTATATTGGAGTATGAAATATTTACCTATGACATGGTCATTTTGATGTATTGGAGTGTCACCCCATTCCTTCTCACCCCTCATACCCTACCTCGAACTATGGGCCATAGTCATCGACAGTTGTTATGTCGATTGCCTAAATAAACAAACACATGATATGAGATAAAGGAATGTTAGAGAGACAAGCCATGCATACAAATATTATATTGCAGTCCTCCCCACCATGGTTATTTTTATATAGACATAGAGACATGCAAACGTGTGAACTTTATCACTAACATGTGAAAGAATTAAGTAAAATAAGGTATACATGTGAAGACGATAGATCACCAGTCAAAAACATCACATACCATACATGTAAAAAATATACGATGAGTAAATGGGAAAAACATTGCATCATTGAACCATGCATGATTGTGAAATACATCGGTAAATGCAAATTAACCACCAAACCATTGATTAAATCGTACATAAACAAAAAACTACGTATCCAACACAAACCAAAAATGAAACACTTATATTTAAATATCCTATCCAAATAATATGTTTGACCACACATCAAATATGGCATACATATTATGCCAAAATGTATGTATATAAATAATAATGTCCAATACAATAGCCACAAGGCAATATCAATGTTCATGTCATGGGCTTTAGGCCTTTAGAAATGGATAAAAAAGTGGAAGCAGTCAACCACATGAATGCACGCATATGCATGTCACCCTGGACACCTGCATTTGAAAATGTGCAGTTTATAAGTCTTGACAAAATACAAGAATAAGACACCAACATGAAGAATAAACTTGTCAGTTTTGGTAAATAAGAAGTAACTATCATACCTCATAAACATGGTCCATCCATGCCTATGACTCTGCCAACTCGTCTCCAACAAAATATTATATCTAATAACAATATACATCACTATCAAAATATGTAATGGCAGGGTTGAAATAAATGTACAGGGAATAAAGAAGAGTGCATATAATACGTAGTCATCATAATAGTACAATATCAATTTATGAGGCAACCTATCATGCACACTTTCATTTGTTACATCCCCTCAATGAAAATATCTGCCATTCTTAAAATGCATTTCTCTCAAAGGAATGTGATCCTCATACTAGAATGGGCTTGAGGGTCATCCTTCTGTAATTGTAATGATGATTGTTGTAGAAATATCAATGTTAATATTGAGTAAGCTAAATTGAACTTAACATTAACTTCTTAAAAATAAATGAACATGATGCATTTAACCTAAGGTCCATTGTTGCATGCACCTTGTTGTTATTCCACCCATTCTCTTTCTTGCTCTATCTGTCGATGATATTCTCTCCCTAAATGCAGACTTCCCTTCTCTGTGTCAAGTTTTCACTCAAATTGTATGCAACGATCTCATCTTTGATAGAATTCAAGGTTGTCTCGTTGAGATAACATAACTCGATCACATCCTCCCTATCCATCCATAATATTTATAGCTTATCTCTCTTGTTGATGCTCTAATTTTTCAAGAGTCAATCTATTGGCCTCCTTTTTGTTTGCCTTCTATTGATTTATCTTCACTTAGGCGTATATTTCCCACTTCTGACATGCCTAGGGGGCCTCCTTGGAATAGGTTGCCAACCATGAATCTTATGACAATGAGTTTTAAGTCTATCTCATGACCAAAATAGATGGCCACCATTATCTCTAAATGTGTCACATGGCCTCAACAAGCAAAGGTGCACATTCTACCTCATAATACCCCAATCCTCAATTCTGTACTCGCCTGCATATTATCATTGAACAAGGAAGAGATGTGAGGTTAAAAGCATAAAATAATTAACAAAATATAATGTCATCAAACACAATATAATGTTAAAATCACAAAATAATAAACATAAGAGAATGTCATCAAAGACAATCAAATGTTCTTACAACATTCGGTTCCTCCTCCATTTCAAATTGTGAAGCGTTTGGAAGCCAAACACCGTCATCATCAACATCCTCATCATCATTGTCATCGAGGTCATATGACTCCTCCTCCTGACACACATAGGTGGACATATATATGTGAGTCCAACTCCAAACATATATGGAACAACAAACGCGGGATATGAGCATGTCAAATGAAAGAGAGACTATAAAAAATATGCACATTTGTAGGGATGGAGTCATTATGCAGGTGACTATCAACCACGTCCATGTGGCTCCGCTCCACCCCTTCCAACTGAAACATAAAACAAAAATAACATAGAAAAACGCATGGCATGTCAAAAGAATTTTAATCTTGATTGTTGTAAGAGGGAAGAAAGAAACATTATTTTACATGAGGAGCAATCAAACATTAAGGGCAACCAAAGGTTCCCATACATCTCTTGAGAAATAGTCATTGGATGCTTCTGAGACACCTTATTCACCTTCAGTATGCTCCACCCCCTCCTCTTATATAGTATTAAAAAAGATATAACATATAAAAATAGGGATGCATGGTTCACAATTAGTGAGCATGGCAAATGAAAGAGAGAATACAAAAAATATGCACATTTGTAAGAATGGAGTCATTATCCAGGTGACTATCAGCCACGTTCACATGGCTTCGCTCTATCCCTCCCAATTAAAACATAAAACAAAAATAACATAAAAAAATGCACGGTGTGTTAGTCAAAAGTATTGTAATTTTGATTGTTGTAAGAGGGAAGAAAGAAACATTATTTTAACATGAGGAGCAATCAATCATTAAGGGCAACCAAAGGTTCCCATACATATCTTGAAAAATAGTCATTGGGCGCTTCGGGGACACCCTCTTCACCTTCGGGCTACTCCACCCCCTCCTCTTGTAGTATGAAAAAAGGGCAATGTAACAAATCAAAAGAGGGATGCATGGTTCACAAATATTGAGCATTTTACATATGTGGAAATAATAGTAAAGCAGGCATTGAAAATACATAGACCATCAATAAAATTACCTATATTATCCCCTTATTTACATCTTTATTTGGTAAAGCTTCCATCTCACACTGGGATTGTACCCCTAGTTGTTCACGGGTAGGGGATGGTTGTCTCATAATAGTGGGAATACCATCCCCAATTGTTGATCCTCCATATAGCTTCCTCCTTCAATCTTCGAGGGGGTGAGGGGAATGTCTAAATTGAGCACTTGCACGCAATAAGGACTTTCGATCCACTTCTTTCTCCTAACACAATGTATGTCACAACATATTAGCATCGACAAAAAAATTAATAGAATTTGAGTTCACGTTCAAGTATAGTAGCTGAAAATGCATACCATTTGTTCGGTCTCAGCATAAAGTTCTTTGAGGCAATCATCTAATTCCCACTCATCCATCTTAAATATACAACAATTAACATTCATAGTATTTGTTGCCAACAAACAACAACTTACATTCAAACAAGTTAAGAATATGCTTTACAACACTAACCCTTACCAATGAAATGCTTATAGAAATCACCGTAAAGGTCAACACGAGAGTACAATGGTGTGTCGGCCACCAGGGTAATTCGACTAGTTGGCAATGTAACGTAGCAGTCACAAAATAATTAAGCCAACCATTGTTCATGAAATTGACACCCTATATTGAATATATATATTACGACCCTCCAACAAGGAAATGTACATATGAGAAGGCATTACATTTTCTATAGATAGTGTAACATTCCAAATCAGAGATTGTCTTTTCACATTATACAAACTTAAGATACCAATTCATTTGGAAACAATCTATATAATATGGCAATGCCTCATGTGGCGATTCAAAGACAAGCTAAATGAACCTTTCTATGTACTAGATGAGATAGACAAAATGTAATGGATGCATTACATTTTGAAAAATTTAAAAGAACCAAAACATGCATGTTGTAAATTTCAAAGGTTAGCAATAATATTTTTGAAGCCTGGAATATGAATTCCATGGAGATTGTATGCAAAAAATTAATTTCAGTTGTAGCTTCTATGAAATACGTTGATGGCAATATTTAATAATTTCACTGAACATTCTAAATGAAGAAGTCAACAATTATAAGTATACATTGCATAGTACAATGGGAGTACTGCAAACACAAACATGGATTCACGCACTCTTACTTTGTCGAACTCTGCACAAACACATGAAATATGATAAGAATAACACTTTCAGTGTAATTAAAATCACCCATACATGATGACCCCATCACAAATAATATAGTACATTTAGGCACTTGCAAGCATAAATACATAGGAAATGGTGAATAAACACACAAGAATTAAAAACAGAGCTCAAGAAATTAAAGCTTGGAAAATACTATAGAGGCTCTTATACACCCTGCAATGGGAATACAACAAACATGGATTCACACACTCTTACTTTGTGGAAGTCTGCACAAACACATGAAATATGATAAGAGTAACACTTTTAGTGTACTTAAAAGCACACATACATGATGACCCCATCACAAATAATAGAGTACATTTAGGCACTTACAAGCATGAATACACATGAAATGGTGAATAAAAATAGATGGATTAAAAATAGAGGTGAAGATATTTAAGCTTGAAAAATACTAAAGAGGCTCCTATACACCCTGTTCTACCATGTTGAACAGCTCTCTTCCTCTAAATTTGTAGTGCATATGACCCTACATATAAGAGCTTGTCCATATGTATAAAAATAACTTATTAACAAAGACAAAATCCCGGGCGAACTTAACCTTATATATAGTGGGCCTCTAGCAAAGAGAAACAGGGTCCGAGAAACAGTAGGTATAGGTAAATTGAAGACATATGTCCTTTTAAAAGGATTTATTACAATCTTTCCTGCTTTTCTTTGCATTTTCATCTAAATAATTTATGCAAAGGAGACTTATGAACACACTGTGAATGTGCTTATCTGAAGCGTTTTCTTTTTTTCCCCATACCTATTCTTGCTTCCTATGTTTTGGATTTTGTATGTGTTAATAAGTTATGGATTCACCTTTTTCAAATTTATAAAAAAAGTTTGGGATTTCTTTACTTCTTCAACTTATACAATAACCACTTGCCCTTCTGTGATCACAAATATGAATGAATATGTCCTAAATAAGTTAGGGATTTGGTTTTATGTAGGGTCATGTGCACCATCGTTTTAATATGGTAACATTGAGCTTTGCTTTGTTTTGTCCTTTAAAATGACCGTCTGTTAAAGGATATTCTATGTTTGAACAACACAACTCTATTTCTGGTGAAAAGGAGGACTGAGTATGTGTTTTTTATGAGAAGAACAACTTGTAAACTATGTGGAAACTCAAGAATATTGGTTATAAACATATTTCCCATTCTCTAAGGTGTTTGTAGATATTTAAGTGTTCGAAGTTGTGTAGAGTTCATAAACACAGTTCACAATCATGCAGACCACTGTGTGTTAAGACATAGTTTATAGAGAAGCAAGGGCAACCTTGAACTGGGGCATACGAAACCCTCAGGTGGAATGAAATGGTCACTTGACTCTATGAAAATGATAAAACCTTCCATAATTTACCTCAATGTTTGACTGATGCAAAACCTGGGATTTACACTGACTCTTCTGCTCTTGTTCGGACCACCTCCACTTGAGCTATCTCCCTCCACATTGGATCCAACAACTAGTGAATGGTGAAGGACATTTGTTTAGCCATTAGGCTTGGCATTACCCGGTTAATAGTGAACCATAAGATATTAAGGCAATGATAAGAAGACATGATTATCTACGTGTTAGCGCATGATAATCCACCATTACCATCGAATGATTTGCATGCCACACTGGGCTCGTGTCACGTGACAAGTTCAATGATACCTGAGTAGTCACGGTTCACGATTGGGTCAACAATGATTGTCGATTGGTGGTCACTGTGATGGAGATGGTTAGAATGAACCGAAGGCATTAGCATCGTTTTAACTATAATTTTGACCAGTTTAACTGTGGTTAGTCATAAGCAGAGACCAACCCCCCGACGACCAGCCTGCAGTGGGAGTTGGTGTGTGCTGGTTAAGCTCTGCCCTTTACATGTAATATGTATTGCACTAGACACAACAGAGTCATCTCAAACACTGTAATTGACAACGAGCAACTTTGTTACATTATCACTAAACCAACAAAAATATATGTACTCATGCTTATTACCAACCAACTTTGGATTTGTGTTTCGTAGTCAGTCATGTGATAAATCGGCGTAGACATTTCTATAGGAGGGAACATGCGAGCTTATATTGTGAAGATCAGTAGTAACAAGCCTATACCATTTTTTAAGAGTTTAGAGTGCTATCTTTGAGCTTGTAATGGACTACCTACACAAACACAAAATTATAAAGTTAATGACTATAGTAATGGGCTACACTATGAAGTTCAGCAATGCAATCTAGCTATGAATCATAATTTTTTTGAAGGTCATACAAAATAATTTTGAACGTCGTGCAAATCAGTTTCAAAGGTCATGGAAATCAATTTTGAAGTGTTTCAATATTAAATATACCACTTACCGTCTTCGATATTATTATAGCAGATAGAATATTTAAAATGATCCAATTGTGACGATGGTTGGTGGTGTCTACATTATCACGCTCATGATGTGGTTCGCCAAACAATTTTTTTTAAATAAATATATTTATTTATGAGAAAAGTTTTCTTATTAAAAAAAAGGACTCAATAAATGAAAATATTCTAATAATTGAAATAAATTTTAAACACATAATATTTAATAATTAATTTTGTCCTTCTAGTTAGCGTAATATTATCTACTAACTAATCCTCCAATTTCTAACTGACAATAACCGATGACGTCATGATATGTTACATAAAAATCCATTGGAGAATTAAAAACCACTAGTTGTTTTCGAAAGTAATTAAAGCGAGTATAAAATGGACGCGGTGGCTGTAAATTGAAGTTGAAGTTGAAGTTGCTCAGGTCTGCGAAAGGCATGATATTTTGGGATTTGTCAGGCCACGTGGCAGCCGGAAAATAAAATAAAGGCAGCCGCAGTGAAATAAAACACTCTTAACACAGTTGAACAAATAAATTTGTGACACGCATGTTAATAACATAGATCTTATTCTTCACTTTTTAATTTTGAAATTTTGAAAAAAAAAAAAAAAAAAAAAAGTTTGGGGCGTTTGTAATGCAAAGTTTTATATTTTGATTTTGATTGGTGTGTTTTGCAAAGGGAGTGATAAAAGGCAGTCATATTAAATTTAGAAGAAGCGATATGATATATGATTTTACTACTTAATGTGTTTTTAAAAAAATTATAATGATGGAAGTATGAATAATATGATATTAGTAGTATTTTTTATAATTTTTAAATTGTGAAATTTGTTATTGTAATTTTATTTTGTGATTTTTAAAAATTAAAAATTATTTTTAAATTGATAAAAAAATTATATATGAAATTAAATTAATAAAAAATATTGGTTTGTTTTAATGTTTTATAAGAATATAAAATATTTAAATTCAAGTAAATTATAAATGTTTTATTCTCTAATTTTCAAAATAATTTATAATAAATTACATTTTTCTACATTTCGTTATCTTATATATCTATGGTCATATAATTTTATTAATCATTAAATATCTCAGTAGAATAAGACAAATATTTTTTGTTGGTAAACTAAAAAAACAGAAGGATAATAATATTGTCAATGTGCATAACTATATAATAAGACAAAGCACTCACACATTGACATTATGATTGATGATTCAGAGTTATAAATGTTTTAGAGAATAAATATTAAACATTGTACGGTTATATGAATCTCAATACAACCTTGTCCTTTTGGGTACCTCTTAGACTTTCTATTTTGGTTGATGACATAACAATACATTTTATCATCATCATTATTTTGATGGATGGTATAACAATATACTTTATCATCATGATAATTGATATAACTAATATAAATATAATTAACCCCAAGTTTAACATTGTTATCAAATTCTATTCCCATTCTGTTATCATGTTTTGATACATCCTCCCTACTAAGGAGGAAAAAGAGCATGTCCCTGCCAAATATAAATTAGGGGATGAAGCCATTACAGATTTAAGTATATTCGTTGCTTCTACTTCTACTTTACTATATGGGCATTGATATATATATTCAAATTTTTATAAAAAGCTTAAATATAGAAAAATTTAAAACTTTGTGTCAAACAAAAATAAATGAATATAAATTGAAAACAATAATGCTACTCCCTTAGATAGATATTAATAAAAGAAAAATTGTTTCATGAATAATTTTACTCGTTTCGTTTACTTATAGCATAATTATTTATATAAAGAACATTGAAATATTAATTTGTCTCTGAAGTTTAGCCATTTCTTCTTCTAAATAGTAGGCTTTTAAAGGATAAAGATAAAGAAAATAATAATAATGATCGAGAGTCCATTTTTAATATGGTAGATTTTTCTGTTAAAAGTTATGGAGACGGTGAGTTGAAGAAACAAACCCAATAAAATGCCACCTCTTCCATCATTATTCATTATTTTGATTATTGAAGATTCTTGTTTTGTTATTAATTTTATTTGACCTTTGTTAAACGTGTGTTCATTTTTATAATTCAAAAATTTATTTAGTTAATTAATTTAATATTTTACAATTTAATTGATTTGACCATTATAAAATATCATATATCCACTCACCTTTTTGTACAAATAACTTTATAATATTAAACTTTTCTATAAAAAAAAATATAAATCCATTTTAATTTCAATTGTCATTATTATTACTTTAATATATGAGCTCACAAAAAGATTCTTAAAAAAATGAAAATTACCTAACCTTGAATTTTGCGTAACGCTTTAGAGTTGCCATTTATAATGACGGGCAGACTGGAAGCTATAAATATTTTAACCGGGGGAGCGGGTCTCCTTTTTAACTTGACTTCTTCATTCACCCGCCATATTCAAATGGATATTTTCACACGATTTCTCTCTTTGCCAATTGTTAGTCTTTAATCTATTTCTTCTCTTCAAAGATAACGAGGTAGAGAGTATCCCTATTTTTAGATGGATAAACTTCAATGAGGGACTTCTATACAAAATTGAGTTTCTATGTTGATATTCATAAAATGGATTTCAATTAAATTAAAATACAATCTTCACATACATTTATTTACACCCAGACAAATTTAAATATACATATATACTTGATCAATTATTCATCTAAATAATTAATTATATTTATTTAATTATCCAAAATTAAATGTATAAAGATGAAAATAAATTTTAAAAATGTATTTTAAATCTTAAGAGATTTGAAGATAGTTGTTGAAGTTTAATAATAGAAATCAAGGTTTTGTAGAAAGAGAATACGGACCCTAAAAACTTATGGTGAATGGAAGACCTTTTTCAAATTGTCAAGTTTTGCTTTTAAGCATCAGAGTTATAGCGAGTATGATTTTGGAAAGTGTTCAGTTGGAGAATGTCTTTTTTGATGATTTTATTCATCAGATCCAAGGCTTCAAAACCTCACTCAATTTTATGAATCTTCATCCTAATTATCACAAAATATACTTCTTCTCCTTACCTTAATTAGACAACTAGACTTGAAAATGATATGTTTTGGGACCTGCACTACACTAAAGAATCACTAAGTTTTTTTGATATTTGTTAGGCTCCTACACAAAGTAGAATATTAAAAAAAATACTTCAATAATTATAGTTATTCTTCAAATATGAATATCAATGCAATTTAATGTGTTGCTAATATGAATTCTAGTGCTACAATGAATGCTCTATAAATATTTGCTTGATTTCTGTAGAATGCTTGTAATGCTCAATAGATTTTAATGAGCAATGAATGCTATTTTTTTTTTTTCAAATAAGCACTAAATGCCTAAATGCACTCAGATACATGTGTATCTATAATTGACTTGACTTCAATTAGGACCCTACTGACACGTAAACTGACATTAAATGGTCGAAGAAGTAAACAAAATAGGATCGCAAAATACGGGTCCACCCTAATGAATCAGGGCCACATGCAACCCCAAAAACATATTGTGTATGTTCTAACCCCCATAGCCATAATGATTATGTTTCTAGGGGGACCACCACTAGGCTAAAAAAATCAGGAAGAGAGAGAATATGAGGAACACAATGATAAATGATAAAACACAACAATAACACATAATTTGGACCAATAACTGATAAAAATATACATGCATTATAATAAAATAATTTTATGACTTGTAAATGCCTATGGACCATTTGTAAATGTCTACATAATGCCCTAGTTTGATGTGTGTGTGCATACACATTAAAGTAAAACAAACATGGTATGGATATATTATTTTTTGCCCCTAATGTTCTTAAAGAAAACAACAATGTACATGTGAACCCTACAAGAACATTCTTTATTTCTTTACACACACATCTGCCAATAGTAATAATTTATTAAAATCTATAAATCTGAAAATGATATACCTTATTTTACAAAAGGTGTATTGATGCCCTGGTGAGATTCCTATGATTATATGTTAAATCATGCATACATTTCTTAGTGTAGTTTTAGTGATAAAAATTCAAGTTAAAATAATATGATATGTGTCCTAATTTCACATTTTCAGATCTTATTTTCATATATGTGTTCTATTTACATCATCAAACCCTAGTTTACCCTTCACCTCTTTTTGCTTTCAAATTTATATCCATTGTTTTAAATTGGTGTATACACTTTCGTTCTTTGAACATATACACATTTCAAGGTTTTTCTAGGGTTTAATCCTTTATTTAAAATATGATTTTGTTCTAATTTATAATTTATTTATTTATTTTAGTGATTCACACAAACACTTTCCTTGCTTATGCCTTATTATTAGGCTTCAATTGGCTTGAATCATGATGGCTATGTTTAGCCTCAGTTTACTTTCCCTTAGTCGCTCATATTTAAGCATGTGTTTCTTCTCTTATCTCATGGTTGGATAAAATTTACATATTATATTAATTAATAAAAAGGCATGTGGGGTATTTAATTTTTTATGTTCATAGGCTTGCTCTTATGGTTGTTATACAAATGGTTAGCATTGTTTCCATGTGTCTTTCTTATCATTTATCATATAATACTAACTTATGTATTAAGACATGATAGGGTTTTTGCACTACTTTATGTGATGATACCCTAGCATGTGATTGCTTTGATTTCCCTGCTCTTAGTGATGGTCCTTCTTTTATTGATTGTATGATTATTTAGTATGAGATAGATGTTGTAACAACCTAGAGAGGTAGGACACACAACGTCACAGTCTCCTCCCAATTCTCCAAGTGGGGTAAACCAAAACACCCCTCCTAATGCTTATAATCTCCCCCCTCCTTCTAGGATTCAAATTCAAGCACCAAATTCTTATGATATTGTGGACTAATTCAAAAATGCTCAAGCCAAAATTTCAATATTATAATTGCTTAAATAATCAATTATTTTCAAGGAAATATAGTGTGATACTACTCTACAAAGTAACATTAAACTTGCCTATTTTGCTTCAATTGTCAAAAAAATAAAAAATAATGAGCATCTCATCTCTTTTGATTTTAAGGACTTTCCTTCTAAAGGCATTATTAATTAACACCTTCCCTTATACATTCAAATTAAAATTAATCATTTGGGAATCAAGTCCTTAGCAACTGGAAAGTAAATGCTAACTAGTTGGTCATCCTAAGTGTTATTAAGTTACAATGGTTTGTGATTAAACATATGTAGTGAGGCCTTCCTTAATGCCCTCGGAATTAATCATAAGTCTCTTACATCTTTGGATATGGTCATCAAATAATTTGAAAATCAACTATGAAGCCCCTTAGGAACAATTATATTGTACATAATTATTGGTCCTAAAACTCTAGCTAGAAAATTTCAAGTAATTATAGACACCCAAACTTGGTACATGCCCATATTTAGTGTCATTTTTTATAAATTTGCAC
Source organism: Torreya grandis (assembly GCA_037957365.1). Lineage (NCBI taxonomy): Eukaryota > Viridiplantae > Streptophyta > Pinopsida > Cupressales > Taxaceae > Torreya > Torreya grandis. The sequence goes on along the minus strand of JARHVA010001540.1, from coordinate 849,685 downwards.
GCATAGACTATTGACAATAAATGAAGTATATATTTGAGCATTTTTGGGGGTCTTCTTTGTCGATTTTGAAAATTTCTTCGGTCACTTATTCACCTTGTGCTTATCTAGTCAATTTTGTCATGGGGATCCCAAGTTCTAGTATTTTATCTTTCTTAGTACTTTCTAGACAAGTCCATTGCTTAAGGATAGGTCTGGGCCCTCATACCTTTCCAAGAGGACCAAACTTGTCCAAGCATAATTTGTAGAGTTTATTTCACGACATGTTTCATTTGAATACTCTTTTTATCTGTTGAGTCTTATTTGGTCAACTTTTGCACACAAATAGGCCTCCAAAATTTGAAGTCAAAACCTTTATAAATACAAATATACTATAAGGCATTATGAATGGCATTCCACACTCTCAAAAATTATTTTAAGAGATACATGCTCTATTTATAGATTTATTGAAGCTAGATTCGAAGTTTGCAAAGGTTGAATTCACATATGCATGCTTGTGTCAAGGGGTAAATAGGAAAAAGAACATCTAGACTTGCATTTAAATTTTCACATGTACACATTAGTGGGAGAACCAAATTGAAGTTTGAGCCCTCTTTGGAGTATTATCAATGTATTGGAGTGCTTTGTCATTAAAAGGGGATTAACCAAGGTCAATCCAACTCAATCTATTTTGCTCGACACCCTCCCTATTTGATATCAATTTGATTTGTATATATAGAACTTAGGATTTTCATAATAGGTATCTCCACATGATATTTTAGACCTGAAATCATGTCAACAATCTCAAAAACACAAGACAAGTGGTGAAATAGTTAGATTTTTGTCACAATCAATACAAACAAGTATGTTGTCAAAGGACATGACTGGCCTATGTTGTTTTCCAAGGAGCATAGTCCTATCTAGGAATATTCTTAGATTATGATTCTAAGCTTGCAATTTTAAAGTTTCATATTCCTCTAATTTTCACTATCAAATATCAATCACAATCAGTTGGGACAAGTCTGCAGTCAATAGAAAAGATTGGCTTGCTTTGTTATCTAAGGAGTGTGGTCTTGTCTAGGAGTAGTTTCAAATTCTACTATTGATCAAACACAATCACAGTCCTATCCTCCACTATTTATCACTATTAAACATTAAAAAAAGTCAATAGAGAGTTATATTTTAGTTACATACATCTCTTCTTAGTGTTTTTCAAAAATAGTAATTTTCCATATTTAGCTAGTCACAATATTAGAATGTTAATAATTGTATATCTTTAGAATTTTAGTCTCTCTCAAATTTAACACCTATTAAATAAAATTTTAATTTTTTAAATCAAATAAAGGGTGAAATATATTTGTGAACCCACTTATTTCTTTAACATTTATTTGCTTCTATTGGCTTTCATTTTCATTTTCTTTATTTTAGTTGTTTTCTAAAAATTATGTTTCAATAGTTTTAAAACTCATATAATCTATCAATCTGGGGAAAATGATCTTCAAATTTATCTAAGATATGGTGTGAGGGAAACTAATCCAATACTCAAGGCATTAGACATCACTATATAGAGATTTTAGATTCCACGTGTCTCATGGTATATCAAAAATGTTTAGGGTTTTTTAACCATAAAAGCCTTCAACTATTTATTTTTGTAGTGGACTGATAATTGGTTAGCCCCAAGAAATTATTCTCAACATACCCTAGAGATGGGATAATGCAACTACAATATGGTGGAATCCTCCATAGGTAGTGCCTTTTGGGCCTTGTTCACTATTTACACCTAGGATTAATATAGTTGAGATCCTACAAATTGAACACACCTTGCCTAGTCACACATATTGATATCATTTTCTTTCTTTGTATGATTGGTTGTTTACTAATAGTAGGATTAGTATTTGTCATCATTTCTTTATTGTGATCAAAAAAATTAAAATTGCTTCTAAATATGCAATTCCTAATGGTGTTCATCCTTTGGATTCCATCCTCTCTAATAATGTTACACCTTATGCTTATGATAATGAATGGACTAATGATCACACTTGTACAGTTTTTTATGCTTCTTCTATCAATGAGGAATATGATTGAGATAGATATTATTATGATTGAGTATGGTTATACTGTCAAAATTTAAGATGATTGGAATAGTAGTGAATAATATAGTGAAGAGGAAAGTGAACACATGCATTTAGAAATTGAAAAACCAGTTTCCTCTATTCCTCCACTGTATTCCTCTATTCATAAATCATAAAAAAAATGTTAATAATTAATATCATTTTTCCATTGATCTCTCAAAAGGATCCAAATCTGAAGAATCAATAATTAGTGCACCTTGTTTATCTCTTAAGTTTTATACTTGTATACACCCTAAATTCGTCAAGCAAACACACATATCATGTCTTTTCACAGTCCTTTTCATAAGATATTTTTATTGAAGAATATGAGCCTTATTCACATTAGCCATGTCTTTTGTTTTACTTATATTGGTCTCGTTTCATGCTTGAGTTACCTTTTTGCTCATTATCAGTCATCTATAGCTTTCCAGACAGTCATTCTAGCTCAGCCAAACCCTATTTCCCAGGCCAATTCTATCCCCCCAGGTCCTGAGCCTATAGGATAGGAGCACTAGGATTGGACTATAGCATTGGACCCTAGGGTGTCCTATTTTTGATGCTCATATCCTTTTGCATTTTGAGTCTCAATAGTCATTTCTCTTTGCTCAAGAGGTCTTAAACCCTTCTTAGCCCCTTTCTTAAGTTTTTTTAATCTTTTGAGCATCGGCTAATATGAATAAATCTCCCAAATTCAAAATAAAGAGTCTCCTATATAAAGTACTACATAAGACATTTTATATCTAGCACTTACTACTTTAGCAAAATACATAATTAAAAATTAGTCATTAATATAACTCAACATTCTACATCACACATAGATTTGCATGCTTGATCAAGGAAGGGCCTAGGCGAATGTTCATTATTACATCTACCATGCATGTTTATTATGCATGTTCCCTAAGGGAGACCTAAATTTGATTTGAGACCCTAGTTTGAGGGTTAATGTAGGTAGCGATCAAGACAGCAGGGGTTTTAGATCATGCAATCATACTTCCCCTAACCCAAGTTTTCTCCCTTTTACTTTTAATGCATTTGTTGTTTAGTATGTGTAGAGAGACCTAAGGTTTTGAAGATTATAACAAATCTACAAGGAGTTTTGTTGACATTCAACATTCTAAATTTCACAGGTAGGATCACACGGGGATAATGAACAAAACTTAGAAAACTCAAACCTCTGTGACCAGTTTGGATAACAACAGTAGGAGTGGAAAATAATGCTAGACCCTAAAGTGTCTTATTTTTTATGCTCTTGTCCTTTCACCGAACGAATGCCAGATCTAGGTTCCTAACATATTCCCAATCCTGTATAATATTTTTTAGGCTTTGAAACAATCATCTCAATCTATTTTGTCTAGATAAGTTACTTCTCTTCCATATGTAATTAATTTTATCAAAATCTATATTTTACTATATTTGATTAGATTTTTCCCCTTACTCCAGACCCTTTATTGTTTACGAACTAAACACTAGTTTCCCAAGAAAAATAAAACATCTAGTGAACCTGACTTACTTCAAACAAATCTAAAACCCTGGGTACCCTTAGGATTTTTCCTTCATATTTTTGTGCAAAAATTAAATTTCAATTTTTTTATTTTTGTATAAAGTTTTGTGCATTTATTTTATTCAAATTTATTTTAAAATTTAAATTATAGCAATAATTTTCAAAAATCCTAAAACCCGAACCAAAAACTTTAGATTTCCAAACTAGGTCCTCAAACCTCAAGCCTTCCTTCTTTACAATTTTTAGATAAATTTTTTGGAATTTTTGTAAATTATTTGGAGTGTCAAAAATATTTTCAGAATATCTATGTTAGTAGTTATTTTGTGCAAAAATTCAATTTCAAATTTTTGATTTTTGTACAATTTTTTGTGCATTTATTTTATTCAAACTTATTTTTAGAATTTAAATTATTGTAATAATTTTAAAAAATTCTAAAAACCTAACCCAAAACCCTAGATTTCCATTCTAGGTCCTCAAACCCCAAGCTTTTCTTCCTTACAATTTTTAGATAAACATTTTAGAATTTTTACAAATTGTTTGGAGTGTCAAAAATATTTTCAAAATCTCTATGTTAGTAGTTATTTTTACATTTATTTACTTAATAGTACTTTTACATATTCTTTTTGGTGAAAGTAATAAAATGGCCACTAAGGCACTTCTTCCCTCTCATCCCATAGATCAATTTCTAAATTTTTCTCATAATTATGATAATAAATGGATGAATTTACAAAATTGCACATTAGCTAAAAATGTGGAAAATGATTTCATTTACAATGAAGATAATTACTATTATTGTAATGAAGAATATGATGATACATATGAAAGTGATAGTAAAGAAAAAGTAGATGCATCTTCTTCTCTCAAACCTATCTTTTTTCTTCCCTCTTCTAAAGAAAATAATTTTGATAAAAAGGAAAGGTACTTTTCACCTCATTCTCCTATGCACAATGCATCAAACGAATAAATTAGTAATGCATCTCTCATTGATGATAACTTGCTTCCATTCGAACCTAATCTCTCTCTCTCTTTTGATACTTCTATATTCAAAATACAATAATATGAATGCAATAGAATCAAAATTCTAATGCATAGTTCAAATGATCCATCTCATGCTCTTAACTCTACTTTGTCAAAAGAATGTCCAAATGATATCTCTCTTTCTCTTACTTCTCATATTGCAAATGAAAATAATGCATGCACTCCATTCTAAAACAACATAGATGCACATAATGTTCCAATTTCACATGACAATTTATTGCATATTATAAAAGCATTAAATTCTTCTCTTACCCCTCTTCCTAGTGATGATGGAAGTGATAATGAATATGATAGTGAAAATGCCAATGAATATGAAAATGAGAATGAATATGCACAAAACTCTGATTATGATAATGCATGGACTCATGATGATTATTATACACAAGCTGAAGAAGAACATGCATCTCATGCTTCTAACTCTTTTCTCACTCCTCCTCTCAAACATAATGCACTACAAAATGTTGTTTCTACTTCTATGTATGATTCTATTTCAAATAATGCACATGTTAATGAGAACATCACATCTTCTACTCAATTAGAAAGTGATTCACTAAATAATAAAGATACCAATGAATCTCCCAAACCACCCCCTACTACAGTAGCACCTATTTCTCACTCTTCACCTAAAGAGAATGGTAGCCCACATCCTTCTATTATGGTCCAAGTTACCATTCTTCCAAAGGTTCAAGTGAGCATACCCCCTCTCTAAGATCTAATTGCTAAATGTAACATTCCCATGGCTAAAATAAATGATCAAATTCAACGATTAAATGAACCACTTTAAGATATTAATATACCATCCCAGGAGATTATTTATATGATGCATGCAGTTGTTGAATTACAACACCAAATACATCTCCTTACCTTGGAGAATAAGGCTTATAAGTCTTGGATGGATGCCAATGACTTACATGGTAGTCCTCTTCTGAAGAAATTTGTAAAAGCTTCATTGCTTAATCATTTCTAGATATCATCATTGCCTCACTTTGATGGAACTAAAGATCCATTTATACACCTTCAAGCCTTTCGAAAGACTTTGCCATCTCATGCAAGTCTTTTGATTCTACTCAAGTTATTCTAGTAGACACTAGTGGGTAATGCACAACATTGGTTCTTTCATCTACTCCCTATTGGTTATTTGCACACATATGATGACTTAGAGGAGGCATTTCTCAAATATTACATAGCAAACATGGGCCCTCATGTTACATATGAGAAAATTGCCATATTGCATGAGAATACATTAGAACCAGTTAGTGATTAAATCTTACGATTCAAGATGCATATGTTAAGATTAATCTATAAACCAACAAATTTAGAGATTCAACATATATTCATTAAGGGGATTTGACAACCTCTCCTAGAGCATATATTATATTAGATAGATTTCTCTTTCAGGCAGTTATGTTATACATTTATAGCCTTGGAGAAGAAATTGGGATTGATTGAGTCAGATTTAGTTGATCGAATTATTCTGGATTTCATATCATTACCTCCATCTACAACTCTTAGTACACAACATCCACCATGTCCAAAATAAGATAGAAGACCACAACCAGAAAAGTAACCAATCAAGAAAAAAGCGCTAGTTTCTAGAGCACCACCTGCAGTATGCACTATAGAGAATAGTAGTAGGGCAACACTATAGTTTGATTCAGAGCAGGATAGCCCATATGTAATATTTTTAGCACTACTAGATAGGAGGTTAATCACATTGCCCTCTACTCATCGATGAGATCCACATCTCTTACATAGACAACCACATTGGCCCTTTTGTAACTATCATCATATATGTGGACACAAAGATAATGATTGTTATAGACTTAGGGATTTCATTAATAGATGTGTTGATAATGGCACAATAACATTCACACCAAGGGCACCAAGATCTCCTCCATCATGGAACCATAGACCTCATTCCTCCATGACTGAGTCATCCTAGGACATTCTTTCACAAGAATCATCGATTACTCAATGCGAGAGTAATGCAATTTCTAGGACAGAGCCTCATAAGAGATCTCCTATCACATCTACTCAAAAGGTTTGGAGACCAGTACAATAAGAGCAACTTACATATAGTAGTGTAGTATGAGGAGTACATAGTGTAGTTCCATATACATATCCAGCATAGTCATGGGCATCGCAGTAGAGTACCACTCCAGATAGATATTCACTATGACTGAGTTTTTTGGGTCCTATCTCACCTAGCAACTTACTACGGCTAAGATTAGATGAACCCACATCATAGAGTACTACTCATGAGAGATATTCACTATGATTGATTTTTTAAGGACCTATTTCATATAGCAACCCATTATGATTGAGATTAAATGAGCCCCTATCATAGGTAGCAGTTCCATCTCAATCTATTGCTCAGTCATACACATCGCAACAAAGGCCACAGGGTATAATTTCATGTAGCAATCCACTACGATTAGAGTTAGGTGAGCCTCCTTCATAGCACATAGTTTTAGTTACACATCCATTGAGATTACATCTTATAGATTCTCCGCGTACAACTACAGTCAGTGCACTATAGATAGTATTAGATACAGAGTATGTTCCTACACAACATGAGTAATATGGGCACTTATTTAGTTTGCCATCAGGGTTCAGATAGTGATTACAACATAGAGCGATACAACACACATTCATACCGATATTAGTTCATAGCTTCAATTAGTGGGCAATGATGGAGCCAAAGGTCTAGTTAGCCTTTGTATTCTTGAGCTACCTACTCAAAGGGATTAGACACATGATCAAACATCGATTAACACATGCATGATCATTTCATAGCTTCACTTAGTGGGCAATGATGGAGCCAAAGGGATATCCTTTGTATTTTTGAGCCACTCCTGGGGAAGTTATACTCATAGAATGTTATCTTACATCCCCTTATACTAATAGCTAATAGTCCTAGTTTCGAATAACCATCCCTAGCCAAACCAGCTTGTCAAAAAATTGATCTTACCAAATCCTATTTTACCAATCTTGAACCAACTCACTTTATCAAATCAATTTTAGAAATTACAAAACAAACAAAGTTTTGGTCACATGTGATTTAAAATCAAAACAAACATCACACTTATCAACAACAATCAAATCACATCCTAAATACCATTTTACCAAAAATATACAACCTTAACATCAATACCAAATTAGCTATTTCTAAATCAACCATTTATAATAAATATACCAATATATTCCAAAATCCATAACGCAATATGCCTAAGTCAAAATTAAGCTAGTATCCATATAACACACACACACACACACACACACACACAATATCAAGTACAATCAATCATGAATGGGCATCATGCCCTCACTCTCAATCTCACTTTCCCCACCAGTATTAATCCCATAATCCACCCTAAGATTTGATGGCCTCGCACCTCCTTGAGATGTTGCATGCCTCTTGAAATGACTCTCTCACTCCAATAGCCAACCATAATCCTCATGCAAGTCTATATATCACCTCTAAAGGTCTGTATACTCATCCATGATCCTCATGCTAATAGAACCATAATCAGGTATGTTGTTCCCAAAATCTGTCTCTCATTTTTAGGACAACATATGAACTATTTTGGTCCTGCAGGACCAAAATTATCTCTTCCCTTCTCAAAAAATTGTTCTGAGCATTCAAATTCTTCATTATTCAAGCTTTTTTCAGTTAAAGAACTAGAAATTTCAACAGGTTCAATGACTTCAACAGGCGATCTCTCTCAAAGGAGTAAGTTTCCAACACTTAGGCAATTTCAAGGCTGGTTCAATGCCTCGATTCAACCAAAAATGTTCATCGACAAGCTTCAAACAAAGGATTGAACCATTGAACCATTGAACCCCACTTCTAAAAGGTTCAAAGGTTCAATGGGTTCAAAGGTTCAATGATGTCGGCAAGTTCAACGGCTTCAAAAGACTTAACGAAAAGAAGAAAGATTGAACCGTTGAATCGTTGAACCTTCAACCAAAAAAAAAAGGTTCAACGAGTTCAAAGGTTCAACAAATGGTTCAAATCGGTTGGTTCAAGTGGTCAATTGAATGAGCGGAACACAAGATTGAACCGTTGAACCGTTGAACCAAAGTTGGTTCAATCGGTCGGTTCAAAGGATTGCCCCAAAGCTGAAAGGGCAAGTGCCCTTGTGGAGGGCAATGAACAAAAGGCAGGTACCCTTGCAGAGGGCAGGGAACATTTGCTCAAAGATGAAAGAGAAGGCCAAAAGGGAAAGATTTTCTTCAAAAAAGTGAACAAGGTAGAAAAGTTGAAATTCCTTCGAATTTGTTCAAGGCAAAAGACAAGGCAAATTCTTTCGGACAAAAAGTCTGAAGGAATTCCTTCAGACTTTTGTCTGAAGGAATTCACCTGAAAGGAAAAGCGTGAAGGAAAGTGGACAAAGCCAAGGAAAGATTTTATTCGAACATTTTGTCTGAAGGAATTGGAGCTCGAAGACTCCTCAAAGGAATTGAAGCCCGAAGACTGCCCGAAGGACCCTGAAGGGTAGGTGCCCTTTCGGGGGGCTCTCAACACCCAGAAAAAGTACCTTTCTCAAAGCTCGAAGGGACACCTTCCCTTCAGGGTGTTCCAAAGACATAAAGCCGAAGGAATTTCAAGGCTTCAAAGGGACTTATAAAAATAAAGGAAGCAATGGAGTAAAGGATAAACCAATGAACCAATTGAACCTTGAACCAAAAGAGTTCAAAGTTCAATGGTTCATAGGTTCAACAGTTCAAAGAAAGATCCAAGCAAAAGAAGGAAGCAGAAGATTCTAGAGATCAGTTGAAAGAGATGGTTCAACTAAAGAGCAGGGAAGTGATGGAATCAAAGAACCGATAAAGACCACCTGAACCATTGAACTATTGAACCAATGAACTTTCAAAGTTTCAAAGGTTCATGGTTCAAACAACCAGCAACCATTGACGTCCCTACAGATGTCAAATTTAAGGTATTGGAATATCTATTAATTTTTAAATATAACACAGAACTTGAAGGATGAACCAAGTGATTGGCTAAAAAAGATAGCCCGAGAGCTCCAATTACAATAGGAAAGAAGAGAAGGCTACAGAAGATATTGAAATATCTACGAGAGAGTTATTTTTAGTAGGTGAAAAAGTCCACCAAGTAGTCATCTGAGCACACCAAATCAAGGACATGGCCTATTGAAATATCCTCCTACCCATACCAGGTCACCAACACAAGGCAGAGCTTCTTTTTCTATTGTTAGCAAACCTTTGCCTATACATACTCCACCTAGATTTGTTATCCCCCTTTTCCATAATCAAATAATGGTAGTTCAAGGCCCCTGGGTAACTCTTTTGGCCCACTCAATTTAACCCCACCTCTACATGAGCTACCACGTAGTTCAAAGAATAATTTCCCCAAATTCTTTGGTGATGGGAGAGTTCATCTTGATGAACGTATTGCTGCCTTCAGCATAGCCTATGGTGTGATAGGCATAGAGTATGAAGACGTAGCAGTCAGGCTATTTGTGGAAACATTGCAAGGTGTTGTTGAAGATTATTTCTACCATCTACAGGTCTAGACTATGACTGACTGGAACACTCTTAAAGCTAAATTTGAAGCCAGGTTCAAGCCTATAGAAGATGTGCATGCCTTGCTAGCCCAGATCACACAGATGACGAAGGAACCTCATGAACCTATGAGGGACTTCATTACAAAATTTAACAAGCTGAGGAACCAGATTCTTAAAATTGCTCAGCCAACACCTGAGAACTTTAAATGCTTCTTCATCAACTCACAACTACCTGAAGTGAGTTTTCTGTTGAGACGGGCTGGCCACATAGACCTTACTGCTACTCAAGATTTGGCTACTGAGATAGAAGATGACCTTATCTTAGAAGAAAAAATAAGGAGAGATCCTAACAAAGGTAAATCCTCTTCATCTTTTGAATACTCACCTACAGTCACCACTGATCCAATGGTGTAAAAGCTGGAAAATGAGTTGCTAGCTCTCAGAAAGAAAATGGTGTAAGGGATGTCATCTACTCCTTCATACAGAGATATACAAAGGAGGACATTCCCCAATCAATCATACCAAGGCCATGCTACCAAGAATCAAGGGCAACCAAATCATCTTCCTCCCCCTCAGGGGAAATTGGCCATTGAAGCACCTCCAACTAATTCAACAGTCAGATATCTTGAAGCAGAATCAGATTTTTCCTTCTAGCCTGAGTTGAACCCAAAATATGATGTTAATCTCTTCACAGAGGGAGAAGAAGAATTAATTGGTGACTCCAAAATTGGTTTCCTGAATTACCAAGATGAACCCAAAAGTGAAGGTAAAATAGTTGATGGAACATACGTTGTATTCACCCAGTCCAAGAACCAGTCAGCCCAGCAAGCTGATAAAGAAAAAATAGAGGAGTGACCTCAACCAGCAATTTCAATTGCTAAGCAGGGAACCACTCTACCTTTCCAGCCAAAGGACCCAGTGATTGTAAGAAAGGTAAGTACATCCAACAGCCTTACACCTTCTACTTCAAATTCACAGACCAGTCTTCCCCCTCCCAAAAACCAAAATGATGAGCTCTCATCCTCTGTTCCTAGTTCATTTCAGATATTTAACATAATTTACCATATAAAGAAAACCAAAATTTAAATGTCTAAATTTAAATTCCTGCAATCCAACCCTGAGCAATTAGATAAGTTGGTTCAATGTGTAAAGAACTAAACCGTCCCTACAAGACAAGATGTGAGAAAGGTAAGTCGTGATCCCCCAAGAAACATGTCCACCCCAAACAATTTTTTCATTTCTTCTCCTGTTGCTCTCGAAAGGACTGAACTATTTTATGTCTCCCTGCTGATAAATGGACACCAATTGAATAATTGTATCATAGACTCAAGTGCCTCTGACAATGTCATGCCTGCTAAAGTGGCTGAATCCCTTAGTCTCACACTGACCAAGACATTTGGGAGATGTTTCTCCATGGAAAACAAACAAGTGCCACTATTGGGACAAATTAAGGATGCGTAATTTGCATTTGTAGCATTCCCAGATAAGAGAATCAAGATGACTATCCTGGTGGCTGACGTCCTAACATCATACGGTATCTTTCTTGGGTGAAATTTTTGCAAGGATATTGGTGGTGAATTAAGCATGGACCTATCCAAGGTGAGGATCCTAGTCAAAGGCATTATGCAAAGATTACTCCTTAAAAAGGAAGAAAAATATGTGGTCAATTAAACATCAGCGCCTGAAGCTCAAATTCTGTTTGAGTCTTCAGACATGAGTAATTACTTCTTGTCCACAGAGGAAGTTCATGAGGTGTCTGATGAAGCTCCTGAATGTGTCAACCTAAGAATTGGTTCAGATGGAACAATAAAAGGATTGGTGGAGTGCAGTGCAAGTGTAAAAGAATCTTTCCCTCTAAATGAAGAAGAATCTAAGGAAAAATTAGTGTCTAATGAGGTAAGGATTCTATAATTCGATGGCAGCTGCTCCTATATCAGTTCAGGAGCCAATATTGTGTTGATATCAACTTAAGGAGATATTTTTTCTTCTTCATATAAGTTGCAGTTTAGCAACACCGACAACACAGCTGAGTATGAATCTCTATTGCTTGGATTGAAGGCTACTCGAGACAAAGGCATCAAACTCCTTCATGCCAAATGAGACGCTAAACTAGTGGTTTGTCAGGTAAGAAACTTGTATCAAACCAAAAATGAGAGATTACGCCACTACCACAATCTAGTTTGGGATCAAATTGAAAGCTTTGATACTTTCAGCATCTCTGCCATACCCAGGGAATTCAATGACTGAGCTGATGCATTGGCTATTTCAACAACTCTATTGGTTCCTCACCCTAATTTTAAGGGAGATAGGTACACTATTAAACTAGTCTTTTGACCAAGTGTGCCTGACAATGCCAATCATTGTCAAGTGTTTAATGGTGACAACCAAATCATTGCCTTCCTGGAATAAAAAGATAGCTTTGAATAGCTTCACTTCGAAGGCAATGAACCTCACAAGCTTGAACCAATCCCTGAATCAAATTCAGATGCAGGTGAAGAATTCCTGCAACTCAAAGGGAATAAAATTCCCAAAGGCCTGGTTTCTTTTGAAAAGCTATTTGACAAACACGATAAGTTCATTAAACAGTAACAAATAGATTCAAGCTCCTCTCAGGAGTTTGATCAGATAAATTCAGGTATCAAGGAAAATCCTAAGATGGTGAACATTGGGAAGTGCTGCACTCAGGAAGAGAAGTTCAAGTTCACTACTCTACTTCGCTGCTATATGGATGTCCTAGCATACTCTTATGATGATCTGAAGTCACTCAAACCTGAATAAATTTGCCATAAAATTTCTCTCAAGGGTGATTCTATGCCTTACAAACAAAAATCTAGGTAGTATAATCTAAAGATATCAGGTACTATTCTGTTTGAAATACAAAAAATGCTGAATGTTAGGATAATTTTCTCAATCCATCATTCCACATAGATTATAAACATAGTCCCTGTGAGGAATAAGAATGGAAAAATTCATCTCTGTGTGGATTTCAGAAACTTGAATCAGTCATCATTAAAGGATAACTATCCTCTGCCTATCATAAATCAAGTTCTTCAGACGGTGACCGGTTCAGAGATGTTATCAATACTAGACGGCTTCTCAAGGTACAATCAAGTTAAAATTAGTGAAGTAGACCAGCATAAGACTACCTTCACCACACCTTGGGGCACCTTTGCCTATCAGAGAATGCCATTTGGCCTGATAAATACTGGTGCCATTTTTCAGAGAGCAATGGACCTTGCTCTTAAATATGAAATGAGTAAGTTCATTGTAGTGTACCTAGATGATTTAATAGTCTTTTCCAAGCATCGTCCTGATCATGTGCACCATTTACATCAAGAGTTGGAACGATGCCGCTAGAATGGTATTTCTCTAAATCCTAAGAAGTCTATTTTTGGAGTAACAGAAGGGAAACTTCTTGGACACATTGTATCTCGAGAAGGCATAAAGATTGACTCAAAAAGAGCCAAGTCCATTCAGGAGCTTACTCTGCCCATGAGTAAGACTGCAGTTCACTCTTTCTTTGAAAAAGTGAATTTTATACGAAGATTCATCCCTGAGTTCACTCAAAAGACTCACCATATTGTAAACATGATGAAGGGAAAGGCCACCTTCAGCTGGACTGAAGAAGAAAAATTGGCATTCTAGGACATCAAGACTGTTATTGCCCACACCCCAATTTTGGTTTGTCTAGATTATACCAAGGATTTCACCATATATAGTTATGCTTCCGAGCACACACTTTTAAAATTTTTAGTTCAACATAATAAAGAAGGTGTGGAATTTCCCATATCCTTCATGAGCAGTCCTCTCAAAGCTCATGAGCTGAAGTATTCAAATATGGAGAAGCATGTTTATGCAGTGGTAAAGACAGTGAAACATTTCTGCTTTTACATCTTGAATTCACATACTACTGCCTTGGTTCTTGACACCACAGTCAAATCCATATTAACTCAGCAGGAGTTTGGAACCAAAAGAGGGAATTGGATTGCTAAAATCTAGGAGTTTGATCTAGTCATCAAACCAATGAAGCTGGTGCGGGGAAGGGGCATATGCCAATTGATTGCTGACAATAGACCAAAAGAAATAGAACATAGAGAAGAAGAAATTGAAGACACGCCAAAAATCCTCTTTGTCTCCACCATGAATGAGTGGTATTCAAGTATTGCTCATTTCTTTACTTATGGTGAGTGTCTTACTCACCTATCTCGTAAAAAAAGGAGGACTATCAAGTTAAAAGCTACCAATTTTATCCTATGGAACGACAACTTGTATAAGAGGAACCTTGATGGAGTATTCCTTCGCTGCATGGATAAAGAGCAGCAGAACCAACTTTTGAAGTCCTTCCATAATCTGGCTTGTGGAGGACATTTTTTTGCTCCTGTGACTACCCATAAGATTCTGTGAGCCATGTATTATTGGCCTACTATGTTTCAAGATGCATACAAATAGGTACGAAGGTGTGAATTATGCCAACAGTTCATTGGAAGACCCAAGTTAGTTGCTTTGCCTCTCAAGCCAGTGATAATAGAAGAGCTATTTCAGTAATGGGAATCGATTTCATTGGTGCTGTAAACCCATCTTCAAGTGCTAGACATGATTATGTCCTCATAGCCACATATTACTTCACCAAATAGGTGGAAGCAATTCCAACCAAGCATGGTACTTCAGAAGTGGTATGCGGTTTTCTCAAGGAAAACAACATTTCCAAGTTTGGAGTCCCAACCAAAATTATGATAGACAATGCAACCTGCTTCTCTTCTCATGAGATCACTCAAAACTATTTTTATTTTGGGATTACCCTCTCCCATTCCTCTAATTATTTTCCATAAGGGAATGGACAAGCTGAATCAAGCAACAAGAACCTAGTGACTATCATCAGGAAGCTGGTAGATGATAACCAACGAGCATGGCATTAAGCATTAGTTGATGCTTTATGGGCAGACATAATTACACCCAAGAGGGTAATTGGTATGTCACCTTTCCAACTTCTTTATGGTCTCAATACTAAAATACCAATCACCCTGGAATTGCCAGCATTGAAATTGGCAAAGGCAGTCGAGGATCAGACATATGAAAACTCCATCGATAAGAGGATCATGTGCTTGATTGAGCCGAATGAGCAGCGAACTATGGTGGTGGACTGAATTGCTACACATCAAATTTTGGTGAAGAAGCTCTTCGACCAGAAAGCAAAAAACTATGATTTCTAGATTGGAGATCAGGTCCTATTGTGGGACAAAAGAAGAGAACCAAAGGGAATGCATGGGAAATTCAATTCCTTTTGGAAAGGCCCATTTACTATCCATCAGCTCAATGGTGGAAAACAATTTTCTATTGAAATATCAAGATGGCACGCCCTTTTCTCTGCCTCACAATGGGCAGCATCTGAAGCACTTCAATTCTTGAAGTATCAAATAAGATCATCCATACATATGTATATTTGTATAGTCTTTAGTTATATTTTGTGTTGTTCATTTTCATTTTTTGGTGCCTTTCTTTTTGGGTAGCATGTCTCCGTATCCCAATGGCATACTTGAAGGCACTGGAGATTCTAGTTTCTACTCCCCTCAGCTATTCTAAGTTGTCAACTGAAGGAAGTTCCCCAATTGGAGCCAATTATTGTTCCCAAAATCTGTCATTCATTTTTGGGACAACATATAAACTATTTTGGTCCTACATGACCAAAATTATCTCTTTCCTTCCCAAAAAATTATTCTGAGCATTCAAATTCTTCATTATTTAAGCTTTTTTCAGTTAAAAGACTAGTAGGTTCAATAGATTCAATGGCTTCAACAGGTGATCTCTCTCAAAAGAGCAAGTTTCCAACACTTAAGCAATTTCAAGGCTAGTTCAATGCCTCGATTCAATCAAAAATGTTCATCAACAAGCTTCAAATAAAGGATTAAACCATTGAACCATTGAACCCTACTTCTAAAAGGTTCAAAGGTTCAACGATGTCGGCAAGTTCAACAGCTTCAAAAGACTTAATGAAAAGAAGAAAGATTGAACTGTTGAACCTTGAACCAAAAAAAAAGGTTCAACGAGTTCAAAGGTTCAACAAATGGTTCAAAGTGGTTGGTTCAAGCGGTCAATTAAATGAGCAGAACACAAGATTGAACTGTTGAACTGTTGAACCAAAGTTGGTTCAATCGGTCGGTTTAGTCAACCGGTTCAAAGGATTGCCCCAAAGTCGAAAGGGCAAGTGCCCTTATGGAGGACAGTGAACAAAAGGTAGGTGCCCTTGTGGAGGGCAGGGAACATTTGCTCAAAGATCAAAGAGAAGGCTAAAAGGGTAAGATTTTCTTCAAAAAAGTGAACAAGGCAGAAAAGTTGGAATTTCTTCGGATTTGTTCAAGGCAAAAGACAAGGTGAATTCTTTCAGATAAAAAGTCTGAAGGAATTCCTTCAGACTTTTGTCTGAAGGAATTCACCCGAAAGGAAAAGCCTGAAGGAAAGCAGACAAAGCCAAGGAAAGATTTTCTTCGAATATTTTGTCTAAAGGAATTGGAGCCTGAAGACTCCCTTAAGGAATTGAAGCCCAAAGACTGCCCGAAGGACCCCAAAGGGTAGGTGCCCTTGTGGGGGGATCTCGACACCCATAAAAAGGACCTTTCTCAAAGCCCGAAGGGACACCTTCCCTTTAGGGTGTTCCAAAGACATAAAGCTGAAGGAATTTCAAGGCTTCAAAGGGACTTATAAAAATAAAGGAAGCAATGGAACAAAGGATGAACCAATGAACCGATTGAACTTTGAACCAAAATAGTTCAAAGTTCAATGGTTCAAAAGTTCAACGGTTCAAATAAAGCTCCAAGCAAAGGAAGGAAGCAGAAGATTCTAGAGACCAGTTCAAAGAGATGGTTCAACCAAAGAGCAGGGAAGCGATGGAATCAAGAAACTGATAAAGACCGCCTGAACCATTAAACTATTGAACCAATGAACTTTCAAAGGTTCAAAGGTTCATGGTTCAATATGGTTCAAACAACCAGCAACCATTGACGTCCCCACAGATGTCAAATTTAAGGTAATAGAATATCTGTTAATTTTCAAATATAGTGCAAAACTTGAAGGATGAAGCAAGTGACCAGCTGAAAAAGATAGCCTAAGAGCTCTAATTACAACAAGAAAGAAGAGAAGGCTATAGAAGATATTGAAATATCTACGAGAGAGTTATTTTTAGTAGGTGAAACAGTCCACCAAGTAGTCATCTGAGCACACCAAATCAAGGACATGGCCTATTTTTCTTTCATGAAGTAAAGGCAAAGTGGACAGCTGCATAAATAATAAGGAAAGGACTTGGTGGCCTATACTTTGGAGGAGACATATGAGATGGATTGGCATGCCACAGTTAAGGTTGATGCACTGTTTCAAGCATGGCCCCTTGACAGAATTGAAAATGCATTCATGGCATTGAATGCAGCATGGGTCGTTCCATGGAATAAAGCGTCAAGCCTTTCTTGGTTGTTATATATTGTAATCTCTTGTTTTATGCAAAAGAGATCTTTCCATTATAGAAGCAAAACTCTGCCCAAAGGCAGTTACTGAGACTTTGAGCTCAAATTGTTGACCATATTTCTTTATCTAAATGAAAAAGCAAGTTACTTTCAGACTTTGTGCTATTATAGCTTGTGTTATTTTAGGAAATTATTCTTATGTCAGTTTCCTAGGAGCATTCTTGTTTATTTAATTAAAATAAGCAGAACTAGTAGAAGTAATCAGGAAGGTGTCCTAAAGCCAATTGTGGAAAGAATTTGTGTTGTCACCATTGTCTTCAGTGTGTTTGCTATTTTATGTTTCTATGTAAAGTACCTTGGGATGACTTTGTGCCCTCATTGTCCTTCATATTTCACTCTTGGGCAGTCGAGGTGGAGACTTTGTGCTACATCTCAGTCTATTGGTTACTATGCACTTTGCTACCAGTTACTTGTCACTACCTGAAAGAACTCTTGTTGTTTCCTGTAAGATCAATTCTGAAAGAAGAGAAGTGCCTTCAATGTTTTCACCAGGATTTTCTCCTTTGTTTATGAACATCATCTCTAAAAAAAGAGAGATGGATGGTGTTATCCTACCCTTGAGTGTTATTTTCTACTTATTTATATAGTATATAGGTCCTCATATTTATTGGGAACCTCCCCTTGATGAGAAGAGAGATTTGTACACATCTGATGTGGTAAACCTGCACATTTGGCTAACCAATCTCCCTATGTTGTGGTTGAAGAGACCTATTTTGCCCATCAGTTAGCTGGTGACAAAATATTCACCCAATAAGGTGTAGGCATATTATGCCTATCTAGCTTAGCTCTCAGCTCATCTCTCTCTCTTAATGTTGTAACATATTTAGTTATCATTATAACAGCCCTATCAAATAGATAAACATGAATACCAATTGTAACCATCACTCGATGTATCAATCCCTCCTCTACTGCATCATCAGGAACATGTCATGTGAACTCTTAGAGTGTCAACTTAATGATGGTCTCCCAATAATCAACATCTTCACTCCCCTCTCTAGCATGTGCCTCATCTTGCACACCTCCCACTCCACTTGCACACAAATTATAATACTACAATAGCTATATACTTTAAAATCAAAATAAAATCACAAATTTGTACATAATTCAAATGAAATTGTTGCTTACCTCCCATCATCTAAATCAGTTGAGGATCCTCATACTCTAGAGCACCCCCTCCATAAATAGGGTACAATAGAGCCCATTGATGCCTCAACCACCATGCAATAATTGCATCTATACATTTAACATCATCAAAATTAGGAATATCTATAGTTGCATCATGTGCATCCAAAGGTAATGGTGCTAGCTTACCCTCCGTAGGCCTTGCACGAGCTCCTACCCTCACTAGTGCTTGTGTACTCCTCACCCACACCCATGCTGATAGGGGCACATCTTGTGGTACCCCAAATTATCTAGTCGCATGGTCATACTAAAAGTGCTCATATACTATAACCCATCAGTCATATATCCAATAGCTAACTCTCATATATTGTAACTGTACTCCATCCTCAGCCCACCTAGGAAATCCTCTGTATGGCCTCCATATGATGTCACCAACCACCAATTTATCTAACACTCATCTATAATGATCCATCCTAGGGGATCATATAGTTAATTTACTCATCCACCAGTCCCCAAATGACTATGGAGGTTCCCACTTCTCCCTCGATAATCTTATCAGTCACACAACTGCTATGTGCTCATAAGCCCAATAATGCAATAAGGTCACTACACTCAAACCATCACTAAATTCCTCATGTGTAAACTTGTAAAGATCCTTGCATAGGTGGGCAAGCAGAGTCCTACCCCGTAAGACTATAGTGTCATATACCTTCACACTACACATAATCCTATGCATCCTATATGCAATAAACACTCCACTCCCATCCATAGCAACAAATGATGCCAACAAAATAGCCAACCACTTTCACAAGCACAAAACACTAGACTATATAATAATTGATAATAGTACATCACTGTCACTCCCTCTTTGATGTATACCTAAGGGCACACCATCAAAATATAAATATGCATGATTAATAGTATCAGTACCCATGTCATCCTGCAACATCACATGCCATCCACTAGTCGATATATGCAAAATGTGATACACATCCTCTAGAGTCACAATAATCTCCCTTATAGGAAGTCAAAAAGTGCATGTATCTATATTCTACCTCTCACATAAGGTGGTAATCAAATATCTATCCCACTACACTATGCCTAGGTCACACACATGACCCAACCCTGCCATATCCATGACAGCTCTCTCATCCACATATAATGGTAGCAACCTTAATGTCTCAATTACTTGACCCCTACAAAACTCTTTCATTTTTACCTCACCCTAAAAACCCCAAAAATAACATGTATATCAATCAATAGTTCTAAATCAAAAGCCAAGATAAAAAAATAGCAACTAACAAAGTTGCATCTCAAAAAAACTTGCCTACAAGACAATAGCGCTAGGTACAGGACAATATTGTTGGAACCTAGATAGGAGTATTGCAACCTAGACAGGAGCAATAGAACCTAGACAGAAGTGCTGGATGAAGGACAAGAGCACTGGAACTAGTAATTTTTTTTCTAAGCTACTTTAAAGAGCTCAAAACATCTAACATAGGCTTAAAAAGAGATAAAAACCAAGCATTTAGGCTACTTACCAGGGTGACATCACCACTAGTCCGAACCTAGGCTACCAACTGCTCAAACTGGGTCACGATAGGTGCTCGTCTCCTCAACATATCTCTCACTCTAGAGCTCAAGATCTCAACCTAGTCAATGCATAAATGAATCAAAAATCAATCCAACTTCTTATATTACTCAACTCTTTCAATCAAAGCAAAATACCATTTTGCCCATAACTCAAACCCCATAACTTCATTTTTCAAACCATTTTCTTCCATGAAATCATGACAATGATACTTTTGACATCACTCAAATCTTGCTCTCTTACTACATCATCTACGTACTATGGCATGAACACCTCTATCTTTATATTATACTCAGACACACACCTTGTTTATCACCAATCAAAACTTACTCCATTTTTAACAACTTAATCTAATCAATCAAACAACCTCTCAAGCTACTCATAACAAGCCAACCTTGTTTCTATTTATGCCACTAGTCATCACTTTTGGCTCGACCTCCTCTATCACAAATTTCATCCTTATCCCTAAAAGGGGGGCATCAGTCCTAATATGCCTATTCCTACACTTACCAAACATGCCCATCCACTCTCATAGGTGGATACACCATGGTTTGTACACATCTAGAAGTTAGATTATTAGATTCAGATCAAATCGATCAAGATATACACTGATTCAAATTACATGGGTCACTTAGCATTACTCATGATGTTTAGAGGGATATACCTTTAGTTTATAGATACACAATCTATTCAGATACAGTGGTTTAGATCATATGGATCCACATTGATTTTAGCTTATAGATACAAAGACTATTTAGATACAATGGTTTAGATCATATGGATCCATAGTGATTTCAACTTATAGATACACAGATTATTTAGATATAGTGGTTCAGATTATATAGATTCACAGTGATTTTGATAAAGATGTAGACTTAGATACTAGATTTGAGGGCATGCACATTACTACACATCTCACATATATAACTTCATACATCATGACACAGTTGAGAAAATCATATAGAAAACTATAGGCATAATATAAAGCACAATGATTTGGTCTCGAGTTTTGCACATAAGACATGGCAAGAATGTCATTTTACATATGGTTATACAAATTACCAAATTATATAGATGCATCACTCACATACCAGATTTGGGGGTATGGCACAGATGTTCATGTTCTTCATAACTCAATATTATACAGATAGAATGGCAAGACATTCCCTTTTCTTCTTGTATATTAACCAGAGTTTCAGATTACACCCGGTTGTCACCAGGTTGGACCATACATCCATCTGCAATAGTTGGTCCATTGCATTACCCAGACCTAAACTACATGAGTTTGTGCAGGACAGAGGACATACATTGGTTTTGGGCCTCCAAACATTTCTCAGTTTTAGTTTAGATATTCAGAATGGGGGCATAATAGATTTTGCTCTTCACAACATATAATTTTTTTACACACATTCTAGATTACATGAGTTTATGTGGGACAAAGGATAGACATTGGTTTTTAGGCCTTCAAACATTCTGCATAGAGGGTAAGTATTGCCCTCCTTCACCATGTTACACAGATTCCACTTTCAGATTCAGTATAAGGGGGTATCCACTTCAAGGATTCTTTCTTTCTCTAGGCGCTATTTGGTTCTCCATCCACTTCCCTCGCTAGGAAGTGAGTTGAACCCTTGCAACACATCCATCTCCACGTAGGTAAGCTTAGGTATGCATTTTCTTTCTTTCTTTTACTCTATTACTTCATTTCATTGCATCACTAGAATAAAAGGGGGTAAATGTATACACCCTAAATTCGTCAAGAAACCACACATATCATATCTTTTCACAGTCTTTTCATAGGAAACTTTGACTGGAGAATATGAGCATTGTTCACATTAGCCATGTCTTTTATTTTGCTTATCTTGGTCTTGTTTCATGCTTGAGTAACCTTTTTGCTCATTATTAGTCATCTGTAGCCTTTTAGACAGTCATTCTAGCTCAGCGAGACCCTATTTCCCGAGCTAATTTTATTCCCATAAGTCCTGAGACTGTAGGATAGGAGCGTTGGGATTGGAATATAGCACTGGACCCTAGGGTGTCCCATTTTTGATGTTCTTATCCTTTTGCATTTTAAGTCCCAATGGTCATTTCTCTTTGCTTAAGAGGTCCTAAACCTTTCTTAGCCCCTTTCCTAAGTTTTGTTTGTCTTTTGAGCATTGGTAATGTAAATAAAGCTCCAAAATTCAAAATAAAGAGTCTTTTATATAAAAGACTACACAAGGTATTTTATATCTAGCACTTATTACTTTAGCACAATACATAATTAAAAATCAGTTAATAGTATAGCTCAACATTATACATCACACATAGATTTTCATGATTGATCAAGGAAGGGCATAGGTGAAAGTTTATTTTTGTATCTACTGTGCATGTTGATTATGCATGTTCCCTAAGGAAGAACTACATTTGATTTAAAACCCTAGATTGAGGGTTAATGTAGGCAGTGATCAAGACATAGGGGTTCTATATCATGCGATCATACTTCCCCTAACCCAATTTTTCCCCCTTTTACTTTTGATGTATTTGTTGTTTAGTGTGTGTAGATAGACCTAGGGTTTTGAAGATTAAAATATCTCTACAAGGAGCTCTGTCAACATTCAACATCCAAAATTTCATAGACAGGATCACATGGGTACAGTGAACAAAACCTAGAAAACTTAGATCTTTGTGACTAGTTTGGATTAAAAAAATAAGAGTGGACAATAGCACCAGAACTTGAAGTGTCCTATTTTTGGTGCTCTTGTCCTTTTACTAAATGAAAACCAGATCCAGGTTCCTAACATCTTCCCAATCTTGTACAGTAGTTTTCAGGGTTTGAATCAGTCATCTTGGTTTTTTTTTTTCAAATAAGTTACTTCTCTTCCCTATGTAATTAATTTTATCAAAATATATATTTTACTATATTTGATGATATTTTTTTCCTTACTCCAGACCCTTTATTATTTAGGAACTAAACACTAGTTTCCTATAAAAAATAAAACACTACTACACTATATCACATTAATCAATATAAATTACATAAGCATAGCCCTTGTCAGGATACGAAACACCGGAAGCATACAGTTGATTACCAAACCAAGCAACTTAATATGCGAAAATTAACCAGAATCACAAGTAACTAGAATTCAGAATAACACATGATATGAGAGACAATACACAACTTGTATTAAAACTCTTGAAGAAAAGAATACAATAAAGAAGATGCCACTTCTTCTCCACCACCTCTTCAGAGGCTTCCCACACCTCAAGTGAACAGTAATTCTCTCCTCAAAGCTCTCTCTCTCAGGTCCCAACACCCAACTCAAACACAGAGTTGGTGTTTACCTCCAGTGCTCCACGCACACCACAAGTGCTCCACGCACTCCACAAGTACTCAACATACTCCACAAGTACTCAACGTACTTCAAGTAGATCTCCCATGAACCTGCAACAACCTGCAATTCAACAGACCATACTTATGGAAGGAACTCCCTTGCCTTCCTCTCTGCTCTATCTGAGTACACACCTGTACTCTAAGTAGATCTTGCCTGATTCTGCTCCCTGTTGTGTTGATGTCCTATCTGATCTTGCACACCTGCAAATCAACCTGGTTCTGCACACTTGTGAACCTTGACCTTGCACACACATACACCTGCAGATCAATGATCTTACTTACCATGTAGATCTCCTATAGAAGGCCATGCTCACCTGATGACCAAGATCATACATACATGAAGAACCCTGCTGATTCTCCAATCCAGCACCTACACACCTGGTACTGTGGCACTAGGAGGAACACACCATAGCTCTACCTCACACACAGAAGGAGCTTATAATATTGCTCTCTTACTCTCTAGCACAAGTTTCCAATACAACCATGAGTCTATTATATAGATCTCATCCAAACAATAATTAGACATCTAATTACAAGAATTAGATCCACAGCTCTCAGTCTAAAAATAGCTCTCATCATGCAAACACTTGGTTCGTTAGCTAACTGCCCATAATATCCGCAGTCCGAACCACACAGGTGACCGATGTCGGTCCCTATCTGCCTGGAGGTGATCGACGTCGACCGATCCCTGACCGACGTCGGTTGCTTCTCTTCACTATCCTGCTGACGTCGGTTGATCAGACCGACGCCGGTTGCTCTGATAAACAACAACCTTCAACAACCCCTCCAATGGCCTTCTCCATGTCTGCATCAGTGAAGCTTTTAGCTCCATAACCTAACAATCTCCCACTTGGAGATAAACAGCTGCACTGTACCTGTACCTATACTCTGTCTAATCTATTTCCTGGTTTGTATCCCTCTTCAAGATCAATCCTGAAGACAACCCACCACACATCTCGTGGTGTACCTCCTGTCATTCGAGTACCCTGCCACATCCAAACCTACAAACACATGTAGTGAAGTCCTGACCCTGCATTTATACCTACTGCTGGTCCCTCTCAAATACTTGAGAACCCACTTCCCCGAATTGGCTCCTAACTATCTGATAGCTCCCACTGCATTGGAATACTTAGGTCAATACCAGACCTCATGTGATTTCAGACACTGTACCTATCCAGCCCTTAGTGTGCTCTGGCTCTGCATCCTGAACCTTGCCAACACCTGATTCACATCAACTCCCACTAGAGACAAAATCAACATGTGATCTCCATGTCTCCCATGTCAAAGAATTTTGCTGCTCCAAACTCCTCATGACATGCCACTGAACTAACCTTACCCTTAGCTCAGCAAAACCCTGTATGTACAATCCTGCTAGCAAAACATACCATCCACATACAGCAACAGAATGATGTTGCAATCATCATCCACCTAGTAAGACAAACCACAGTAGTTACCCTGACATTGATTGAATCCATGCTTCGTCCTCCACCTGTCAAAACCTGTACCACTGTCCTGCAGCTCCTCAAGACCATATGCCTGGTCTTCCGTCTCACGTGTCCATTCACTCTATTCTTCAACTAACGAATCCATTCGTCTCTATGCTTTCATACCTGCTGGCAACCCTACCAAAACTCTCGTTTGGTTCTGCATCATATCCCTGCCATGCTCTCACCTATTTCCTGGATCCTTCCTGCTTTACAATCAACAACGAGTATAAAGAAGAGGAAAAATGAATTTGAGGGCCTACTTACATCTTCAGTCCTCCGTATGGGTGTTTGAGACTCCTTGACAGCATGCTGTCCACCCAAAATCTGTTACAGTGACTGACCTCGACCACCCCACTGTCTGCATCTGACCAACGTCATTTCCCATGTGTCTGTCCCTGACTACCGACCCTGCCGACTTTGGTGTCCCTGCTACCGACGTCGGTCCTCCTGATCGACATCGGTCTTACCTACTGCCTGACATCACCGACTTCGGTCTGCACATGACCAACATTGGCACCTGTCTGTTCGACGCCGGTTCCTCCTGACCGATGTCGGTACTTGTGTTTGCATGTGAGTGATGACTTTTTACCCGTGAGCTCCTTTGAATCAAACCCCATGTCCAAACTGCTCTGCTCAGAAGTATCCAGCACCATCCACTAGTTTCTGTTCGCCATCTCCTCTATAAACACCAAGGCTTTCCAGTTCTTAAGCCTGTCAAATATATCATTCTTTCGCTTAAGAACATGCATCTCATTTCTGCTCATGTGACCAAGCCTACGAAGCCATGTCTCCGCAACAGAAGAAGAATCAGTAATATAAACAAGTAGATAAAGAGTACCTGTTTTCTTACCACCAGCTAATTCAAGTGCATCCACTGTGAGAGTTCTTGTGCATCTCTCATCACCCAATCTTTCTGAAGAAATTAGCCATATCTCCAAACCTGGGACCTACATGACCTTCATCAACACCTGTGTGTTGGCCGCCTGCAATTTCAGCTTCACTTCCCCTTTGCCAATTCTTTGGCAAGGTTCACCAGCTCCTCTACCTGAGGCTGCATGGAAAGAGGCAATCGAATCTTTTATCCAAGAAACCTCCAAAAGCATCCTGTGCAATAACAACTGCAACATCTGCGTCTTCAGTTCCTTCATGCTGATTTGCTACCAACCAACAATATTCTTTTACCTGCTCTTTCTTTCCATGGGACCGTAAGTGACCATCTGTGCTTTTCAACTCCTCCATTCTTAGCTTACTTTGATCTACCGTTGCTCTACTCCCACTCAATCAGAAACCCCTGAGAGTGACCTGTAACCAAACACAAACCTACTTCCTGCAGCCTTAGCTCTGATACCACTTGTCAGGATACATGAAACACCGGAAGCATACAGTTGATTACCAAACCAAGCAACTTAATATGCAGAAATTAACTAGAATCACAAGTAACTAGAATTCAGAATAACACATGATATGAGAGACAATACACAACTTGTATTAAAACTCTTGAAGAAAAGAATACAATAAAGAAGATGCCACTTCTTCTCCACCACCTCTTCAGAGGCTTCCCACACCTGAAGTGAATAGTAATTCTCTCCTCAAAGCTCTCTCTCTCTCAGGTCCCAACATCCAACTCAAACACAGAGTTGGTGTTCACCTCCAGTGCTCCACGCACTCCACAAGTACTCAACGTACTCCACAAGTACTCAACGTACTTCAAGTAGATCTCCCATGAACCTGCAACAACCTGCAATTCAACAGACCATACTTATGGAAGGAACTCCCTTGCCTTCCTCTCTGCTCTATCCGAGTACACACCTGTACTCCAAGTAGATCCTGCTTGATTCTACTCCCTGTTGTGTTGCTGTCCTATCTGATCTTGCACACCTGCAAATCAACCTGGTTCTGCACACTTGTGAACCTTGACCTTGCACACACATACACCTGCAGATCAATGATCTTACTTACCATGTAGATCTCCTATAAAAGGCCATGCTCACCTGATGACCAAGATCATAGATACATGAAGAACCCTATTGATTCTCCAATCCAGCACCTACACACCTGGTACTGTGGCACTAGGAGGAACACACCATAACTCTACCTCACACACAGAAGGAGCTTATAATATTGCTCTCTTACTCTCTAGCACAAGTTTCCAATACAACCATGAGTCTATTATATAGATCTCATCCAAACAATAATTAGACATCTAATTACAAGAATTAGATCCGTAGCTCTCAGTCTAAAAATAACTCTCATCATGCAAACACTTGGTTCATTAGCTAACTGCCCGTAATATCCACAGTCCGAACCACACAGGTGACCGACGTCGGTCCCTGTCTGCCTGGAGGTGACCGACGTCGGCCGATCCCTGACCGACGTCGGTCGCTTCTCTTCACTATCCTGCCGACGTCGGCTGATCAGACCGACGCCGGTTGCTCTGACAAACAACAACCTTCAGCAACCCCTCCAATGGCCTTCTCCATGTCTGCATCAGTGAAGCTTTTAGCTCCACAACCTAACAGCCCTTACATAGAAATGGAAAATGATATGATTAAGTGTGTTATTCCCACCCTCTCTATAGAAAAGGTAGGTGATGTAAATATATTTAATATGCCACATTGTCCTTGAAGCATGGATAATGATATACAAGATTGTGATAATATTTCTCCTCCCTTGGCAATGATAAATAATGTTGTAACTATTTACCAAATTTGACCCCAAGTAAAATTTGGGTCAACACCTACCATTTTTAACTTTTTAAGAAGTTTTATATGTCTTATGGTGTCTCCTATTGTCCTATATATCTCACTTGCCCTTCTATTAGTCCCTCTTGAAGCTCATTCTCTTGGTATTGGCCTAGTCAACATTGGTCAACCATGGTAAAACTTAGTCAAAGGTTCAATTTATTTTTTAAATATCCTAAAATTGTCTTTGATAGGTTTCAATGTGTTCACAAGTCATAAATTGACCAATTGCTAGGTCTCATGTGCTAAAAGGGTCATTTGGCCAACTTTTTAGCTTAATTAAATGACTGTTAATGACTTTCAAATTAAAATATATATCACCATGGTGGATGAAATGTGGATAAGGTAAAATTATGTCATTTTCATTTCAGTTGGTAGTTACAAGTTAGTGTATGTAGGAAATGACAATTTTCCCTTGAAAATAAGCTCATTTGTACCACTTGTACAAACTTATCAAGTGAACTTACAGCTAAAAACATAGTGGTGTGATTATTCACCTCACTATAGGTAATTTACACTTTTGTATTAACAATATTTTATAAAAAGTTTCATTTCTAACTTCTTTTCCTTATTTTTCATTGGCAAGCCAAGGAAGGGCAAGTTCAAACACTCACTATGGAAGCTATAGCTGGAGTTAGGAGGAATGATTATACATGTGGATACTATTCTGAGTGAACTTCACATCCATAATAATAAGTATCATATTTGTGGTTCCTCCTTCATGAACAATCACTTGCACTCCAAATATCTTTTTATGGAATTGCATCCAAGAGGGGTATAAGTTTGTATCTATTTCTTATTTTTAGAGATCCATGGAGCTATGTGAGTTTAATGAAGTGTTTTAAAGTGGGAATAAGGCCCTCTCTGATGGTTTTTCATAATCTAATGCCTTCACTCTCAATTCCCTTAAAGGATATTTCAAAATTGTGCTTATTTTCAAAGTTGGCAGCCATATATGGGTAACTTGAGTTTTGTAACGTGGAAAAGAGCTCCATGAGATGTTTCAATGTGATTGGATCCATGTTTGAAATCTGATTTCATTAAATGCCATTGTGAGAGATCAAATCAATTTATGATTCTTCAAAGCTAATTGTCTATACTCCCTTGTTCACTGCCCTGTCTGTAGAGTGTGCTTACAGCCACTTTATGCTTGAGCTCTAAGAGGATTGTATAGAGATGCAATGGTAAAATACATGGTGGAGTTCATGTTTGAAGATACAACATTCCAAGAGCTATGGATTGCATGTTATGAAGCTAAGAATTCTATGCTAAGGTAAGGTTTCACTTCAAAAGACTAATCAGACTATATTGGGTTCTCACTCCCTAAAGGACCAAAATAGAGACCCTAGGGATTTTTTGAGATAACATATGTCATGATAGAATGATTTTCTAATGATCTTGATTGGTTCACCTTATAGCCCTATTTATATGCATTTCCTATGCCAATTTTAAGTTCAAAAGGAGGAGTGGAGATAGAGTTTGAACACCCTAAAAGTTGTCAAAAAACCATTGAATGTTGACAGTGAATTCTATAGGGGTGTTAGTGGAATGTTGATTTTGCACCTCATATGGGAGTTTGTAAACTATTCCATCAATTTAAAAAAATATCAAATAGTCCAAATAGCAATCCTAAGCTAAGGTGACTGATAAAAGGTAAGGTTTGATGTTTTAAACCCAAAATAGTCTTCCCTTATCCATATAGGCCCGGGAACACTCATCTACAAGAGGATTAACAAAGGTTCACCTCAATTGGGCATATAATGATCAAATTTGAAATTTTGAGATGAAATTGGATGTTTGTATGGTACTAGGCCTAAAGTGGAAATAATTCTTGCCAATCACATGACCTAGGTGACCCCAAACTAACCTACATGCCCTAGAATCCATAAAACACAATCTTAATGACATATGGATAGCGAGGTAGAAGTTTGGAATTTGAACTTTATTTGGAGCCTCCAAAATGGATGCAAGAACAAAGAAAGAAATATGACCTCAAAGAACTCATGTAAAACCTAATGCAACATTCATAAAACCTAATGCTTGACAAAAGGCACTAAACAGGGGCAAACCAGGCCTGTCTCAGTCCAAGCAAGTAGAAGGGTATACTAGTTGAAGGCTTAAGCATGAAATGATATGGTTTGAAAGATTATAGGGAGAAAAAGATGAATATGATCTTATGACCTAGGAAACATTAAAATAAGGTCCTTAAAACATCAAACTAAGCTTGGACCTAGACCTACAGGCCTGTCTCAGTCCTTAAGGAACATGGCCTACTCTTGAGAAGTAAGGGATGTATCAATGTAAAAGAGTGAGTTTGGCTTAGAAAAATGGTGGAATATCAACCTTTATGAGCCTAAGAACATAAAAATAGGTTTTTTTTGTGCACTTAAAACCTAAAACTAAGATAATATAACCTACATCCAAGCATAAACATGGATTCCCTTTTATAGGCATACATAGGCCTAGTTCTACGTTTCTAAGAGCATAAGAAGGTGTTTGAGGGGATAAAATACTAGGGGATGGTTTAAATACATAATTTTAGGTATTAATTATCATTACATGTCCTAATAAAGTTCAAATTAACCCCTAAAATATCCAAACCCAACCTATACCCTGCCTACCCTCAAACTCTGCTTTCTCTAAAAGTCTGCCTTGCAAATTTAAAGAGCTAGATGGTCTAATGAAGGATTTATGAGATAAAAATTGCTACAAATCATCATGATTACATATGAAACACCAGAAAATCATAAATTTTTCAATAATAATAGTGAAAACCATCTCTATTTTATCTCAGAGCAGGGGCAGTGTTAGCTTGCACGAAGATGGCAATTTTGAGAAAAATGATGAAATTGATGAGCAAAGGGAAATAAAGGACCAGATTAAGGTTGGATAAGATTTATGGGACATAAAAAGACATAAATAAACTTTTATATAAACTTTGGAATCAAATAGGGTACCCTACACAAGAAGGGTTATAGTCATGCATGAAGGAAACCCTTAAGCCTAGAAGCTAAACTGAGGGGCATGTGCATTTTTGAATTTGTCCATGCTTTACACTTAAATAATTCATATTTTAAGAGCTAAATTTTAGGTTTTTAATTCATCAAGAGGAAAAGGAATCCATTAAAGTGTCAAATTAAGTCTCAAGTAGCAGGCAGACCTATTGGCAAGGTCTAGGCCTAATGCCAAAGAGGGGTAAGGTTTCATTTCTAATTATAAAGGAGATATTACAAGGATGGAAACATGTTTATAAGATTAATGTATAGGTTTTTGAACCATTTTTTTTCAAGATAATCCATTTTGGGCTAGGAAACACTCAAAACCTTCATAAAATGCATGGGACCTTGAGGTATTTATGAGAGTTGGATAATGTCCTTAAGGATCCATTAGTTTAATTTTGAAGTAATTACAATGTGCCATCTTCATGAATAAACGATAAGAGGGCTAGTGACTCCGAAACCCTCTCAAACCTTGTTTTGTGACCTTATGGTAGAAATCAAGCCAAAAGTGCATCCAGATGAATGAATTTGACCAACATAAAAGAGAAGTTGTTTCCAACTACATCAGGGTAAAATCCATGGAATTTTTATTATATGAAATACATACAAGTGATGCAAGAAACAAGTTTTCTTGATAGTTTTTTGTGTTTTTTAGGTCCTGAAAATGACCATGAGATGTCAATCACTTTGGGAGGTAGCTTGGGACTTGAGCCAAGACTCTATGTAATTTTTAGACCTTGTAAATACTCACAAGTTCCTCTATCAGCTCTCTCTATTTAGCTTATCTAAATTGGCATCTAGAATGACATAGTGGATAAAGTGGAAACTCAATTTTGGTGGCCTTTTATGATTTTTCAGATGAATCCAAGCATATGAAGTGTCCTAACATGTGTAAAAAAACCCTTAGTATGGATTAGTTGGGGAAGATTGAAATATTCTAGTACCAAGTGTCAAGGAATGCCTATTGGAGAGTGATCATGGTTGCAAGGTGATGATGAGCTTATGTAAGAGAATTTCATGATGAAGGAAACTCCCAATGTAGGTGGAATCATGTTTGTAACTCCTCCTCATCATACATGAGAAATTTGTCCATAACATGCCTTGGAATGCTCAAAGAAGCCATGATGAAGGCAGTTTCACAAAGGAATAGTGATTGAGATTATTGTTATGCCACACTTGGAAGAGGAGGCTAATTTGGGATGTGATCAAGTGTAATTAAGTTTCATGACTCATTTTTCATTCCATCCACATGCCTTGTAACTAATTATCACCTTTGACACTTGTCCTTTTGCCTCTTCAAATTGTCTCTTCTCTATCTTCTTCTAAATTCTATAAATATGAGCCATTTTGGCTATTGTAAAGGATTCTAACTCCTTGCATGGTGAAGCCCCTGTCAAAATTATACCTTGATTTGTACTTAAGATAATGAGAAGCAAGTTGGTTATAATCTAAGTCCATTTGCACTACATGTTGAATTGATCCATATTGAATGTCAAGTATAGATTGAGTTCATCGTGTTTTCATGCAATTCTTGAATGTGTTGCTATAAATGACTTCTCTCTTAATAGGTTTCATGAAGTGTAGGCTATTGTAATAGACTCTTGAAGTGTGTATGAGTTTGGTAGTGTCATAGCTAACCTTCCCTTCACTTGTCTTCATTTGTTGAGTTGTTATTTGCCTTCATGAGAAACACTAATGCTAGAGAGATCCATTAATGGTGTTGAGGCTAGTTTGGTTGTCTTAGTTCATTATGTAAGTTCCAAGTGTATGAATGGAAGCAACTCTTGGTGTATCACCTCCTAGTTTAAATTTGTTTTATGTATTTTTCTTTCCTTTTTCACCCATAATAGGCAGTTTTAGTACCATAAGCACATCAAGTCATATCTAGGGAGCTAGCCCTTGAAATTCAGAGGTTTACTTCCACTATATGTGCCCCACACACCTGAAAGTATTCCCATGTGTGACAAATATTGAAGAGGCTTGAATAACTTATTCTAGGGAACAAGATTTAGAGACAACAGTTCTAGCACACCCGATGGGACAATGTCCAAATAGTGGGAATATTGTTGGTGTGTCTTCTCTATTATTAGCTTTTGGAAGCATCCAAGCAAGCATCAATGGTGACTCAAAATGAATTTTTGGTTGTAAGTAGCCCAAGTATCTATTGCCAAAGATTTTGATCAATTCTTGCCTTTTCATGTGATTTATGAAGTTAATATGGATAGATATGAGGAAAATCCTTACCATACACCTCCCTATCAACCTTTTTATGGCCCTTTCTATCCTTCTCAATAGTCCTATCAATAATACCATCCTCCCTATGAGTCATGGCAGTCCTGTGGTCAACCTAGTCCCTTTCCAAATGAGTATGCTATTGTTGACTATCCATATGACCCATATTCACCTCAGCCTTGTCATGAGGAGTCAAATAACACCATTAGTTGGGAGGAAAAGTATGAAGCTTTGAAAACCTTTCTTGAAGAAATTAAACAACCCAGTCACTTTGTCCAAGCTTACTACACCTCTCATTATCAAAATGTGTGGGTAGTTATGCCAAAGTTTCTAGAATTGGAAAAGCATATGAGTGTGTTAGATAAGTGTTGTGATGAAACTCTTGGTGGTCTTATGGATTGGTTAAGAGTTTTAGTTGAATTTTTAATGGACATGTTGGGGTATGTCGAGGAAGAGAATCAATATGTCATTAGTGAAGCATTGTCTCTGGCAAGAGAGGCTTTTCAATGGTGGATTGATAGTTTAGAGAGATGGGAAAACCAAGAGGCTTTAGAACAAGTTGCAGCTATGAAAGAATCTCCAAAGAGCTATGAAAGCCTCAAGAAGATGAGGAGATGATGAAATATTGTATGAAGAAGATCTCCTTCCTATTGCTCATCCAATCGTACCTCTCCCTCAAGAGCCCATTCAAGAAGTATCACCTATGTCCATGCCCATCCATGAACATCACACTCCATCCCCAACCCCCATAGACCTATATATCTCTCTTCCACCATTCCTCTCCTTGAAGAATAACCTATTCAATCCTCAAAAGAGCCTACTAGTTCCAAGCTTCCAACTTGGGACCAAACTATGAAGTCTTGGGGAAAGAAAGAGGTTAAAGGAGAAGTCCAAGAAGATGATGAAAATCATGAGGTGGTTGTGGAAGAAAGTGATGTTCCCTCAACCCAATAAAGCCTTGTTGGTATCCAAGAGTCATTTCAGGAGGTTTCTC
Organism: Torreya grandis; assembly: GCA_037957365.1. NCBI lineage: Eukaryota > Viridiplantae > Streptophyta > Pinopsida > Cupressales > Taxaceae > Torreya > Torreya grandis. The sequence goes on along the minus strand of JARHVA010001540.1, from coordinate 815,481 downwards.
TTTCTTCTATATCCATTCATGAGCCTCTTACTACACCTTACATTCTTTCTTCAGCTCATTCATCCATTTTCCAACCTCCCACCCCATCTCTTCTTTAAGAATAAACTCTTCTAAGGTAAGCATCAAAGGAGGAACAAATTTAGTTTACTGTAGAGCAAGAGGATGACACAAGTAATGATAAAGAATAATTTATCATTGGAACTCCACTTGGGGCTATCAAGCATAACTCACCTTTCTTGAACCAAGAAAAAGAAGACTCAAATGAAGTTATAGCTGCTCATAAGAAGATGGGGATAGACTTGGAGTGGAACATATGAACAATGATCAAGATTAGGAAGATTACACTAAGCTCCTTGACGAGCTTAAAGAACTTCCAGCTGACAAACCACTTGTCCATTCTCAAGACATCATGGGGAGCCAAGAAACATGCTTTGATGAGGCATCATTAGATCATGTAGCAACTAAGGAGTCTTATGAAGAAGCTGAGGTAGTTGAAGTGCAAGAAGAATTCATCTTTATAGGTGATTTACTTGAAGTTGTCTCGGTTGCATTGAAATCCATGCATAGAAGATTGGCCAATACCATGAGAAAGATGAATGATTTTATGCTAATGTTCAAATGGCAACATGTCACATGTATCCTTTCATTATATGAGGCAAAAATAGTTTCAAACTTTCATTTTGATCTAGGAGGGAGAGATTCTCTCAAAATAATGTGTGTTTAGTTTGGTTTTGTGTTCCCTAAGTGATTCCAAACACAAGTGCATTTCCTTCCCTTTGTTTGATGTGTGTCTTTACTTTCGTGTGTGTGGGTCAAATAGCTTGTTTCCCTTGAGTCAAAGGTTTGTTCAAATCATTTAGAGTATCCATATGCATGACTCCATGCCCAATGGAAGGATTAGGCAACTAGTCTTAGGCATAGCAAGCATGCCACCCCTAAGAATCACCAAGAACACTGACCAAATTTGACCCCAAGTAAAATTTGGGTCAACCCAGACTATTTTAAACTTTTGAATAAAGTTTTATATGTCCTATGGGGTCTCCTATTGTCCTATATATCTCACTTACCCTTCTCCTAGTCCTTGTTGAAGCTCATTCTCCTAGTATTGGCCCAGTCAACAAAAGTCAACATTGATCAACCATGGTCAAACTTAGTCAAAGGTTTAATTTATTTTTTAAATATCCTAAAATGTATTTTATAGGTTTTAATGTGTTCACAAGTCATAAATTGACCAATTGTTAGGTTTCATGTGCTAAAAGGGTCATTGGGCCACCTTTTTAGCTTAATTAAATGACTTTTAATGAATTTGAATTTAAAACATCTGTCACCAAGGTGGATGAGAATGGGGATAAGGTCAAATGATGTCAGTTGGTAGTTAAAAATTAGTTTATGTAGGAAATGATAATTTCCCTTAAAAATAGGCTCATTTGTAACACTTGTAAAAACTTTTCAAGTGCACTTGCAACTAAAAATGTGGTGGTGTAACTCTTCACCTCCACACAAGTAATTTACACTTTTTGATTGAGAAAATTGCATAAAATTTTTCATTCAATTGGCAAGCTAAGGAAGGGCAAGTTCAAGCACTCACTATGGAAGCTACAGGTGGAGTTATGAGAAATACTTCTATATGTGGATATTACTCTGAGTGCACTTCACATCCATAATAATAAGTCTCATATTGGTGGTTCCTCCTTCATGAACAATCACTTGCACTCCAAATAGCTTTTTATGGAATTGCATCTAAGAGGGGTATAAGTTAGTATCTATTTCTTATTTTTAGAGATCCATGGATCTATGTGATTTTGATGAAGTGTTTTCAAGTGGGAATAAGGCCCTCTATAATGGTGTTTCATCTTCCAATACCTTCACTCTTAATGCCCTTGAATGAGATTTCAAAATTGTGATTATTTTCAAAGTTAGTAGCCATATATGGGTAACTTGAGTTTAATAATGTGGAAGAGAGCTCCATGGGATGTTTCAATGTGCTTGGATCCATGTTTGAAATGTGATTTCATTAAATGCCATTGTGAGATATCAAATCAATTTACTATTATTCAAAGCTAATTGCCTATACTCCCTTGTTCACTGCCCTGTCTGCAAAGTGTACTTATAGCCACCTTTTGCTTGAGCTCCAAGAGGATTGTAAAAAGATGATATGGTAAAATACATGATGGAGTTCATGTTTGAATATCCAACATTCCCCAAGAGCCATGGATTTCAAGTTATGAAGCTAAGAATGTTATGTCAAGGCAAGGTTTCACTTCAAAATATTGATCAGACTATATTGGGTTCTCAGTCCCTAAAGGAACAAAACAGAGACCCTAGGGCTTTTTTGAGATAACATATGTCATGAGAGAATGAGCTATCAATCCTCTTGATTGGTTCACCTTGTATCCCTATCTATATTCATTGCCTATGACAAATTTTAGGTCAAAAGGAGGAGTGAAGATGGAGTTTGAATACCCTCAAAGTTGTCAAAAAACCACTGAGTGTTGACAGTGAATTCTATAGGGGTGTTAGTGAAAAGTTGATTTTGTACCTCATATGGGAGGTTGTAAACTATGCCATCAAGTTCAAATAATCTAAAATAGTCCAAATATAAATCCTAAGCTAAGGTGACTGAGAAAAGGTAAGGTTTTATGTTTTGAACCCAAAATAGTCCTCCCTTGTCTGTATAGGCTTGGGAACACTCATCTACAACAGGTTTAGCAAAAGTTCACCTCAATTGGGCATATAATGACCAAAGTTAAAATTTTGAGGTGAATGTGTATGTTTATATGGTACTACGCCTAAAAAAAAAAATTATTTCCAATCACATGACGTAGGTGACCCCAAACTAACCTACAGGTCCTAGAATCCATAAAACATAGTCTTAAGGGCATATAGACAGTGAGGTAGAAGTTTGGAATTTGAACTTTGTTTGGAGCCTTCAAATTGGATGTAGGCACAATGAAGGAAATATGACCTTAAATAAATCATGTAAAACCTAATGAAACATTCATAAAACCTAATGCTTGCGAAAATGCACTAAATAGGGGCAAACTAGGCTTGTCTCGGTCCAAGCAAGTGGAGGGGTATACTAGTTAAAGGCTTAAGCATGAAATGATATGGTTTGAAAGATTATAGGGAAAAACATCATGAATATGGTATTATGAAATATTAAACATTAAAATAAGGTCCTTTAAACATCAAACTAAGCTTAGACCTAGACCTACAAGCCTGTCTCAGTCCTTAAGGAGCATGGCCTAATCTTGAGAAGTAAGGGATGTATCAATGCAAAAGAGTGAGTTTGGATTAGAAAAATGGTGGAGTATGAACCTTTATGATATTTAAAACATATATATATATATATTTTTTTCCTCTTAAAACCTAATACTAAGCTAATAGAACCTAAAACCAAGCATAAATAGGGATTCCCTTTTCTAGGCAGTCATAGGCCTAATTCTATGCTTCCAAGAGAATAACAAGGTGTTTGAGGGGATAAAAGACTAGGGTATGGTTTAAATACATAATTTAAGGTATTATTTATCCTTACATGTCCTAATAATTTTCAAATTAATCCCTAAAATATCTAGACCCAACCTATACCCTCTCTACCCTCAAACTCTGATTTCTCCAAAAGTCTGCCTTGCAAATTTCAAGAGTTGGATAGTCCAATGAAGGATTTATGAGATAAAATTTGGTAAAAAACATCATTAGTACCTATTAAACACCATAAAATCATAAATTCTCCAATATTAATAGTTAAAACCCTCTCTATTTTGTCTCAGAGCAGGGGCAATTTTGGCTTGCATGAATATGGCAATTTTGAGCAAAATGATTAGATTGATGACCAAAGGGAAATAAAGGACCAGATGAAGGTTGGATAATATTTATGGGACATAAAATTACCTAAATAACCTTTATATAATATTTAGAATCAAATAGGGTACCCTACATAAGAAGGGTTACAGTCATGCATGTAGGAAACCCTTAAGCCTAAAAGCCAAACTGAGGGGCATGTGCATTTTTGAATTTGTACATGATTTAAACTTGACTAATTAATGTTTTAAGAGGTAAATTTGAGGATTTTAATTAATAAATATGCAAAATAATCCATTTAATGGTCAAATTGAGTCTCAAGTAGTAGGCAGACCTATTGGCAAGGTCTAGGCCTAATGCGAAACAGGGATAAGATTTCATTTCTAGTTTTAAAGGAGATATTAAAAGGGTGGAAACATGTTAATATTATTAATATATATTTTTTTAACCAATTTTTTTAAATATAATCCACTTATAAGCCATTTTTGGATTGGAAACATTCAAAACCTTCATAAAATGCATAAAATGGCTCAAATGGTCGAGATCAAATGCTCATAACTTTCATGAACTGATGCATGGGACCTGGAGGTATTTATTAAATTTGGATAAGTTCTTTTAGTATCCCTTAGTATAATTTTTAAGGAATTAAAATGTTCCATATTCATGAATAAATGATAAGAGGGCTAGTGACTCCAAAACCCTCTCAAACCCTGTTTTGCGACCTCATGGTAAAAATTAAGCCAAAAGTGCATCCAAATGAATGAATTTGACCATGATAAAAAAATAAAATTTGTTTACAACTCCATGAGGGTAAAATTCATGGAATTTTATTGTATTTAATCCATACAATTGATGTATTAAAAAGGTTTTCTTGACAATTTTTTATGTTTTGCAAGTCCTAAAGATGACCATGAGATGTCAATCACTTTTGGAGGTATATTGGGACTTGATACAACACTCCATGCCATTTTTAGACATTTTAAATAATCACAAGTGCCTCTGATAGCTCTCTCTATTTAGCCTGTCTAAACTAGCATCTAGAATGACATAGTGGACAAAGTGAAAACTCAAGTTTGGTGGCATTTTATGATGTTTCTAATGAATCCAAGCATATGAAGTGTCTTAAAATGTGTAAAAATATTCATGGTATGGATTAGTTGGGGAATATTTAAATATTCTAGTGCCAAGTGTCAAGGAATGCCTATTGGAGAGTGATCATGGTTATAAGGTGATGATGAGCTTATGTAAGAGAATTTCATGATGAAGGAAACTCCCAATGCAAGCGGAATCATATTTGTAACTCCATATCATCATCATAGATGACACATTTTTCCATAAAATGCCTTGGAATTCTCAAAGAAGCCATGATGAAGACAGTTTCACAAAGGAATAGTGATTGAGAGGATTACTACACCACACTTGGAAGAGGAGGCTAATTTGGGATGTGATCAAGTGTAATATAATTTCATGACTTATTTTTCATTCTATCCACATGAATTTTAATTTATTTTCACCATTGACACTTGTCCTTGTGCCTATTTAACTTCTCTCTTCTCTCTCTTCTTCTAAATTCTATAAATATGAACCATTTTGGCTATTGTAAAGGATTCTAACTCCTGACATGGTGAAGCCCCTATCAAAATTGTACCTTGATTTGTACTTAAGATAATGAGAATCAAGTTGGTTATACTCTAAATCCATTTGCACTAAGTTTTGAAGTGATCCATCTTGAATGTCAAGTATAGATTAAGTTTATCTTGTTTTCATGCAGTCCTTGAATGTGTTGCTACAAATGACTTCTCTCTTAATAGGTTTCATGAAGTGTATGCTGCTACAATAGACTCTTGAAGTGTGTATGAGTTTGGTAGTGTCATATCTGACCTTCCCTTTACTTTCCTTCATTTGTTGAGTTGTTATTTGCCTTCATGAGAAACACTAATGCTAGGGAGCTCCATTAATGGTTTTGAGGCTAGTTTAGTTGTCTTAGTTCATTATGCAAATTCTATGTGTATGAATGGAATAAAATCTTGGTGTATCACCTCCTAGTTTAGGTTTTATTTATGTATTTTTCTTTCCATTTTCACCCATAATAGGTAGTTTTTTTAGCATAATCACATCAAGTCACATCTAGGGAGTTAGCCCTTAAAATCTAGAGGTTTACTTCCAATATAGGTGCCCCACACACCAAAGTATTCCCATGTTGGCCAAATCTTAAAGAGGCTTGAACAAATTCTTCTAGGGTGCAAGATTTGGAGACAATAATAACATCTCATGATACTTCTTCTCCTTCTCTTGAAATATCAAAGGATGCAAATGAATTTGAAATACAAACAAAAAATGATATTGTTGCTTTATAAATTTATTAAGTGATGATAATGTAGCATTATGCCAAAATTATTAGGATAGTTATGATATACCCATAGGATACGCATAAAATGCATGTATCATGATATCATTACTTGTGAGTAATCTCCCTCCTCTCCTAAGTCAGAAAATAGCAATAAGAAGAAATATGATGTTTATACTTCTATATAAACTCAATGTGATAAGATGTGCAATGATTATAAATAATTCATTGATTTTGTCTTAGAATTTGATTCTAATCCATGCAATGGTAGTTTTCATGATCCTATAATACCACTATTTAATGTAGATGATCAATTACAATCCATGAATGAGCCTTTTTAAACCACTACTATCCCTAGTAATCATATTTTGTCCATGATGCATGCTATTGATGACCTTCAAAAGCAAATATTGGATCTCACTTTGTAAACTAGAACATGGTGTGCCAATATTAAATATAATTTTCTTCTAAAACAACCCATTTCATGAGATGCATATGAACATCCATATTTAAAAACATGTAAGTCTCACAAAATATTCATTAGAATGGTTTTGTAGTTTGCCTAGTCACTTCTTACTTAACTTTAAAAGATTAGAAGGTGTGTTCTTACCAGATTCTCACAAAAATGTGATACCTAAGTTCACATTGGAATATTTACAAGGTTTTAGATAAGAACATGATGATATTATTGAAGATTGAATTTTATAATTAAAAAATACTTTGCATTCTTAACTTATCAACCCTTGGATTTGGAAAAAAAATAATCTTCAGTAGGGGACTCTTATTTCCACTCAAAGAAAGAGAAATTCATAAACATTGTGTATTTGTTGAAAAATTATAAATGGACATTTTCAAATATTCATGTTATCTCAATCTAAAACACAAAAGGATACCAATACAAATGAGTCAAGGTCATATTATCATAAGAAGGAGGTTATTAAGAACAAGGTAAATTTAGATTTAACATATAAAAGAAAGATTCTAGTTAAAGTCACTCATAAAATAATGACTCAATGGAAACAACTACAATAAAGGAATAAAAAGTTAAGGTACTAAATAAATGGAAAGATTATGTTTACAAAACATCACCTCATGTGAATAAATCTACTTTCAATAACAGGTAACCATTTCAGTTTGAAAGATTTAAAGATCAACCATTATATTATATAAACATTGTTGGATAAGAAGTTAATTACCCTTCCTCCTAATTACTATCATCCTTATCATAATATTGAGTATGTAAAAGTAAATCCATTTATAAGTTAATATGGTATCAATGGACATTGAGATAGTGATTGTTATGCATTGTGTGAAATATATCACAACTTGCAAGTAAAAGGATTATCACATTTGCAAAAGTGGACAGCAACATAACAAAATAAACTCCTTCATCATCTCCTATATTTTCCTATATTAAGACCAAGATATCTCAAAATAATTATGAAAAGGAACCAATGGTCATTCAAGCACACATCATTATCACACATAAAGAAGATATTGTTATAGTTAATGCACAACATAATACATGGACAATAAAATTTATCAAAAGTGTGGGATATAATGAGAAAGATTTGCAACATACATAGAGATATGATGTGTGACATATTGTTTTACCGATCACTTTGGGACTCAAGATAATGAATACATTATTAATTCTACAACATACTATTTCATAGCGAATTCTAGATTTAGGATAACCTTGGTTACAAAAAATGAATAAAAATGTGAATAAGGATAGTGCCAATTTATATTTTAATTTCAAAAGTGGTTTTTTAAACTCCAAATCAATAAATCAAACATGAAGGACACTATGTTCCATGTTAAAAATACATCCTGAATTACATAAACATGGATACCAAAGAACAAACACCAAAATTCAAACCAAAGATATGAATAGGTAATGCATTCTTCAAAGATATCAAAAGTGCATCAATAATATCAACCACAAGTGTCACATGTAACTAATACAGGTGTGACTATCTCCAAAAATATAAAGTCATAACTTTAATATCAAAAAGCAATTATAAATAAAAATCAATATGGTGCACAATTTTAATGTCAATTAGGGTGGTTAGCTCATTCTATAGTTCTCAGTTAAATCTAATATACATATGCCACAAATTAAAATACAATACCATTAACACATTATTTCATATACAAGAGCATAAACAAATATATCAAAACACTAGGTAGTAACATCATCACATGATCCCAATTATCAAATATAAGAACTCTTAAAAACATATACAATATGTTGGGTGAATATTTTGTCAACCAACTAACTGGTGATCAAAATAGTTCTCTTCAACCACAGCATAGGGAGATTGGTCAGCCAGGTGTGCAGGTTTACTACATCAACAAGGGAAAAATCTCTCCTCTCATCAAGGGGAGGTTCCCTATAGGTATAAAGGTGCTATATACTATATATATAAGCTAAAAATAACAATCAGGGGTAGGATATACCATCCATCTCTCTTCTTTCAAAGATGATGCTCACAGATCAAAGGAGAAATCCTGGGTGATTGGTGAAGGTAATTCTCTTCTTTCAGAAGTAACATGCAGCCAAGAGCCAGATCCCTTCCTGAATAGTAGAAATCCTGGTGAAATGATAGAAGGTGCTTCTCTTCTTTCAAAAGTGCTTGTTCTTGCAAACAATAGGAATATTTCTGGTAGTGACAAGTAACTAGTAACAGAGGCACAGTAACCAGCAATCTAAGATGTAGCACAAAGTCTCCACCTTGACTACCCAAGAGTGAAATACAAAAAACAATGGGGGCACAAAGTTGTCTCAAGGTCCTTTCCATAGAAACAGAAAATAAACACACACTGAAGACAGCTATGACAGCACAAAGTCTGAAAGTAGTTGGCTTCAAGACACCTTCCTTATCACTTCCACTAGCTCTGCTTGTTAAATTTCATAAACAAGAATACATTTAGGAAATAGACATAAGAACAATCTCCTAAAATGATACAAGCTATAACAACACAAAGTCTGAAAGTAACTTGCTTTCTAATTCAAACAAAGAAATATGATAAATAATCTAATGCCTTTCAATTTGGGTAGAGTTTTGCTTCTGGTAATGAGAAGATCTCCTTTCAAATGATACAAGAGATTACATTATATATAGGCCAAGAGAGGCGTGGCACTTTGTCCCATGGAGTGACCCATGTTGCATATTAATGCCTTGGATGCATTTTTGGTTCTGTCAGGGAGAGCCATGTTAGAGTAGGGTGGCTACCTTAACTGTGGCATGTTGATTCATCTCCAATGTCTTCTCCTAAGCTAGAGTCACTCATTCTATTACTTGTTATCTGTGCAGCTGTCCACTTTGCCTTTACTCCAAAGGGGACAAACAGACTGCACTTTCAATGCTTGCAGGCTCAAATACCTACCTAGTGGACTATTCCACCTACTGGAAATAACTTCTACTGATATTTTCCTTTTTGTCTCTTCTTCCTTTTGGCCCTAGCCTTAAGGTCTTGAAATGCATTTGGGTCCACGTTCTAAGCCTACAAAGATCAATAGACACTTTATCGCAGGAAATTTGATGTCTGCAGGTCTTTCATCTTTTGAAGGTTAATGGCTAGTCAGTCATCCTAAATTTGACATTTATGAGCCTGTCATTCTCCTTAGCAATTCCTTCATGCCTTTCTCACTTGCTATGGCCATTTTACACTGTGACACAGGTGAGGACACATGACAGCATCCGTAGCTTTGAAATAAGCTTATCAAAATAAGCTTTGAAACTTGTCAGAAACTTGAAGCATAGATGCAGACACTTGTCATGGTCTATCGAGTTGGAATGGGACACGTGGCAAGTTCTAATACTTTGAAACTTGTTCAAGACTATGTCTTAGCATACGAAACTTGGTAGCTTTCCCTGCACTTTAAGGCTTGACCTTTCCTAAAGGGGACATGCCCTTCGGGGTCTTGGAAGAAGGTTCATTTTCTAAGTGTCAATTGTCCTCCACGAGGGTACCTACCCTTCGGGATCTCTCGAGCAACCTTCAGACTTTCATTCTTCGGTGGGATATTGTTCCATTATTTCCTTCAGACAAAATGTCTGAAGGAATTCCTTCAAATAAAATGTCTGAAGGAATTCCTTCAGAAAAAATGTCTGAAGGAATTCCTTTGGATAATTTGTTCGAACGAAATCTTTCCTTGGCTCTATGTCTTTGTATTGAGAGTGCTCTGTCCTTGACACATGGCACATTCCACTGCTTCAAACAAGTGACATGTGGCATCTTCTGCCAGAATAAGTGAGGCCACTTGGCAATATCTGCCACTTTTTAGAAACCTTTGAGAGTCTTGTAGGAGATGACACGTGGCAGCTTCTGCTAAGCTCTAAAAACACTACAAAAACATTCAGGACTCATTTCAAATTCATGTGAAAGATGACATGTGGCAGTCTCTATTTATTCCTATGACTTATTCGGGGTCCACCATAGTCCTTACTCAATAACTACAGATGTCAACACTTGGCAGCCTCTGCCGATTCTTACCAAGGACATGTGGCAATTTTTGCTCAATTTTGGCAATCACACGGAGGATGACACTTGGAGCGCTCCGCTTATCCTTTTAGAAACTTGTGCGGGGCCCACCACAATCTTTACTTGATAATGAAACCAAAGGAAGATACAATGACCGTTGACACTTGGCAGCCTCCGTTGATCTTTGCAGATGACACATGGCACGTTTCACTGATTTGAGAAAAAGACATTGAAACCTTCTGTAGCTGCCTCTCACCACTTTTTGCAGAACTCTACAAGGGACACGTGGCATGTTCCACTGCTTTGAGATGCAAAACATAATGTGTCTCGACAAACAACACTTGGCAGCTTTTGCTCATCCTTTTCTTTTGCGTGTGCCTTTGAACCATTTGACTAAACCAACTCTGGAAATGCACAAGTGCCAAAAACTTGCTTTTTTGAAGGAATTTACCTGTTGAAGCCATCGAACCCTTTGAATCTGTCAATTTCAAGCATGTTGATTTCATAGAAACATATCTGTAGAGTCTATAGATTTTATAATGGCTTGGAAAAGGAGGAATTTGAAAGCTCAGAACAAATTTTAAAAAGGGAAGAGACAATTTGGTTTGTGCAGGGCCAAAATAGTTCATATGTTGTCCCAAAAATGAGTGACATTTTTTGAGGACAATAGTTGGCTCCAGTTGGGGAATTTTCTTCAGTTGGAAACTTGAAACACAGCTGAGGGGAGTAGAAACTAGAATCTCCAGTGCCTTAAAGTATGCCATTGGGCTATGGAGTCGTGCTACCCAAAAAGAAAGGCTCCAAAAAATGAAAATAAAAATCACAAAATAGAAACAAAAGACTATACAAATATATATATATATATATATATATATATATATATATATATATATATATGTACAGGTGAACTCATCTGATACTTCAAGAGTTGAAGTGCTTCAGATGCTGTCCATTGTGAGGTAGAGAAAAGAGAGTGTCATCTTGATACTTCAATAGGAAACTATTTTCACCGTTGCGCTGATGAATAGTAAAAGGGCCCCTCCACAGGGAATCAAACTTTCCATGTATTCTCTTTGGCTCTCTTCTCTTGTCCCACATCAGGACTTGATCTCCAATCTAAAAATAATAGTTCTTTGCTTTCTGGTCGAAGAGCTTCTTTACCAGACCTTGATGGGCAGCGATTTAATCTGCCACTGTAGTTCTTTGCTCATCTAGCTCAGTCAGGCACATGATCCTCTTATCAAGGGTGCTTTCATACGTTTGATATTCAATTGCCTTAGCCAATTTCAATGCTGGCAATTCCAAGGTGATTGGTATCTCAGCATTGACACCATAAAGAAGTTGCAAATGAGACATACCAATTGCTCACTTTGGTGTAATTCTGTCTACCCATAGAGCATAAACCAATGCTTTATGCCATGTCCTTTGGTTGTCATCCACCAGCTTCTTGATGATAGTCACCAAGTTCTTATTACTTGATTCAGCCTATCCATTCCCTTGTGGAAAGTAATCAGAAGAGTGGGAGAGTGTAACCCATAATAGAAATAGAATTGAGTAATCTCCTGGGAAGTGAAATAAGCTACATTGTCAGTGAAAATCTTGGTTGGGACCCCAAACCTGGAAATGATGTTCTCTTTGAGGAAATTGCACACTACTTTTGAAGTAACATGTTTGGTTGGAACAACTTCCACCCACTTGGTGAAGTAGTCTGTTGCTGTAAGGACATAATCATGTCCAGCACTTGAAGATGGGTTTACAACTCCAATAAAATCAATTCCCCATTGTTAGAATGGCTCCTCTATGACCACTAGCTTGAGAGGTAGGGTAGTTATCTTGGGTCTTCCAACAAACAACTGGCATAGTTCACATTCTCTAACCCACTTATATGCATCTTGAAAAAGAGTTGGCCAGTAATACCTAGCCTATAGAATTTTATGGGCAGTCATAGGAGCAGAAAAATGTCCTCCACAGGCCAAATTATGGAAGGAATTCAGAAGTTGGCTTTGCTGCTCCTTGTCCACACAACAAAGGAACACTCCATCAAGGCTCCTCTTGTACAAGCCATTTTCCCAGAGGACAAAATTTGTAGCTTTTAGCTTGATGGTTCTCCTTTCTTTATAAGATAGGTGAGCAGAACACTCACCATAAGTGAAGAAATAAGCAATACCTAAATACCACTCATTCGTGGTGGAGACAAAGAGGACTGTTGGCACATCTTCTTCTACTGATTCTTCATGCTATGTTCCTCCCAGCTTGTTATCAATAATTAGTTAGAATATCCCCTTTCCACGTACCAGCTTTATTAGTTTGATGACCAAATCAAACTCTTAGATCTTTACAACCCAATTGCCTCTTTTCATCCCAAACTCTTGCTGAGTTAGTATGGATTTGACCGTGGTGTCAGGAACTAAGGCAGTAGTGTGTGAATTCAAGATGTAGAAGTGGAAATGCTTCACTTCCTTCACCTCTACATAAGCATGCTTCTCTACGTTTGAGTACTTCAGCTCATGAGCTTTGAGAGGACAGCTTATGAAGGAAATGGGAGATTTCATACCTTCTTTATTCTGTTGAACTAGAATTGCTGAAATCGTGTGTTCTAAAGCATAACTATATATGGTGAACTCTTTGTTATAGTCTAGACAAGCCAGAATTGGGGCATGGGCAATGGCAGTCTTGATATCCTCAAATGCTAACTTGCCTTCTTCAGTCTAGCTAAAGGTGGCCTTTTCTTTCATCATGTTCGCAATGTGCCTAGTCTTCTCAGTAAACTCAGAAATGAACCTCCATAAAAAATTCACCTTTCCAAAGAAAGAGTGAACAACAGTCTTACTTGTGGGCAAGGTAAGCTCTTGGATAGACTTGACTCTGTCTGAGTCAATCTTTATGCCCCCTTTGGACACAATGTGTCTGAGAAGTTTCCCCTCTGTTACTCCAAAGACTAACTTCTTGGGGTTTAGGGAAACACCATTCTGGCGGCAACATTCCAGCACTTGTTGCAAATGACGCGCATGATCTAGATGATGCTTAGAGAAGACGGTCAAGTCATCAAGATAAACTACAATGAACTTACCCATCTCATCCTTGAAGGTAAGGTCCATTGCTCTTTAGAAGGTGGCACCAGCATTTATCAAGCCAAAAGGCATCCTTCTATATGCAAACGTGCCCCAAGGCATGGTAAAAGTAGTCTTATGCTGGTCTGCCTCATCAAATTCAACCTGATTATATCTTGAGAAGCCATCTAGCATTGATAACATCTCTAAACCCGTCACTGTCTGAAGCACTTGATCCATGATTGGCAAAGGATAATTATCCTTCAAGGATGCCTGATTCAAATTTCTAAAATCCACACAAAGATGAATGTTGCCATTCTTCTTCCTTATAGGCACTATGTTTGCAATCCATGTGGAATGATGGATTGGGAAAAAGATCCTAGCATTTAGCATTTTTTATATCTCAAACAGAATAGTACCTGATATTTTTGGATTATATTGCCTGGACTTTTACCTGTAAGGTGTCAAATCAGCCTTGAGAGGAATGTCATGTCATATTTCATCAGGCCTGAGTGACTTCAAGTCATCATAGAAGTATGCTAAGACGTCCATGTATTGGTTGAGCAAAGTAGTGAACTTGAACCTCTCCTCAAGAGTACAACATTTACCAATGTTAACCATCTTGGGATCTCCCTTGGTTCCCAGATTTACTTAATCAAACTCCTGAGAGGAGCTCAAATTTGTTTGTTGCTATTTGATGAATCTGTCATGCTTATCAAACAATTTCTCAAAGGAAACCAAGACTTTGGGAATCTTATTCCCTTTAAGTTGCAGGAACTCCTCACCTATGTCTATATTTGATTTAAGAGTTGGTTCACACTTCTGAGGTTCACTACCATCAAAATGCAGTCATTCAAAGCTGTCCTTTTGCTCCAGGAAGGCAATGATTTGGTTGTTATTGTTAAACACTTGCCAATGACTAGCATTATCAGGTACACTTGGTCTAAAGACCAGCTCGATAGTGTACTTGTCTCCTTTGAAGTCTAGGTGGGGGACCAAGAGAGTCGCTGAAACAACCAGTGCATCAGCTCGGTCATTAAAATCTCTGAAAACTACAGAGATGCTGAAAGCATCAAATTTTTTAGTTTGATCCCAGACTAGATTACGGTAGTAGTGCAATCTCTCATTCCTAGTATGATACAGGTTTCTCACCTGGAAAACCACTAGTTTAACATCTCCTTTGGCATGAAGAAGCTTGATGCCTTTGTCTTGAGCAGCCCTCAATCCAAGCAACAGAAACTCATACTCAGCTGTGTTATTAGTATTATTAAACTGCAACTTGTAAGACAAAGGAAAAATATCTCCCTGAGGAGATATCAACACAACCCCAGCTCTTGAACTGGTGGAGGAGAAGCTACCATCAAATTCAAGAATCCATACCTCATTTGATACTAACTTTTCTTTGGATTCTTCTTCATTTAGAGGAGGAGATTCTTCCACACTTGCATTGTGCTATACCAATTTTTCTGTTGTTTCAGCTGAACATATTTCCAGGTTGTCACCTACAGGGGCTTCATCATATGCCTCATGAACTTCATCCATGGATAGAAAGTAGTTACCCATGTTTGAAGATTTAAACATAATTTGAGCTTCAGGTGCTGAGGTCTAGGTAACCACGTATTTCGCTTCCTTTTAGGGAGTAGCCTCTTCATAACACCTTTGAATAGAATCCTCGCCTTTGATAAATATATGCTCAATTCACCACCAACATCCCTGTAGAAATTCCACCCAAGAAGGATGCCATATGATGCTGGGACGTCGGCTACCAAAACATTCATCTTGATTATTTTGTTTGGAAACACTGAAAATACAAATTGAGCGTCTTTAATTTGTCCCAGCAGAGGTACTTGTTTTTTCTCCATGGAGAAGCATCTACAAAATATCTTCGTTAGTGTGAGGTTAAGGGATTCAACCACTTTAGTAGGCATGACATTGTCTGAAGCTCCAGAATCATTGATGCAATTGTTTAGCTGATGTCCATTTATTAGCAATGAGACATAGAAAGGTTCAGTCCTACCAGGAGCGGCAGGAGGAGTGATGACAAGGTTATTCCTAGTGAGTGCATTCTTGGGGAGAACATGAGTCACTTTGGGAATTTCTTGTTCAATAGGGACATTCTAGTTTTTGACACATTGAACTAATTTGTCTAATTGCTCAAGATGGGACTACAAAAATTCAAATTCAGACATTTGAATTTTGGTTTTCTTTATATGGTCAATGATAATAAATGTTGGGAATGAACTAGGCACAGAGGATGGGAGTTCATCCTTTTGAGTTTTGGGAGGGGGAGAATTGGACTGTGAATTTGAAGTTAAAGGTGCAGAAATGTTTGAGGTACTTACCTTTCTAGTAGTCACCAGGTCCTTTGGTTAAAAGGGTAGAGTGGTCCCACGTTTAGCAATTGAAATTGTTGGTTGAAGTTACCCCTCTGTCTTCTCTTTATCAATTTGTTGAGCTGATTGATTCTTAGACTGGGTGAATACAATATATGATCTCTTAGCTACATTTCCTTTACTTTTGGGTTCATCTTGATAATTCAAGAAATCGATATTGGAGTCACCAACTAATTCTTCTTCTTCCTTAGTGAAGAGATTAGCATCATCTTCAGGACTCAACTCAAGCTGGAATGAGAAATCTGATTCGACTTCAAAATATTCAACCGCTGAGTTAGTTGGAGGTCCTTCAATGGCAAGATTATTCCTCTGAGGGGGAGGAAGATGATTGGTTTGCACTTGGTTCCTGGCAGCATGACCTTGGTAGGACTAATTAGGGAATGTCCTCCTTGGTACATCTTTGTATGAAAGAGCAGATGACATCCCTTGTGCCATTTGTTTTTTGAGGGCTAGTAATTCATTTGCTAGCTTCTGCACCATTGGATCAGTGGTGGTTGAAGGGGATTATTCAGATAAAGAAGAAGATTTACGTCTGTTTGGTTCTCTCCTTATTTTTCCTGCCAAGATAAGGTCATCTTCCACTTTGGTAGCCAAATCTTGAGCAGCCTTGAGGTCTATGTGGCCAACACGTCGTAGCAGAAAACTCACTTCAGGCAGCTATGAGTACATTTAGGAAATAGACATAAGAATAATATCTTAAAATGATACAAGCTATAACAGCATAAAGTCTGAAAGTAACTTGATTTTTGATTTTAAAAAAAAAATATGATAAACAATCTGAGCTCAAAGTCTCAGTGATGCCTTTCAATTTGGGCAGAGTTTTGCTTCTGATAACGAGAAGATCTCCTTTCAAATGATATAAGAGATTACATTATATAGAGGCCAAGGGAGGCATGGCACTTTGTCCCATGGAGCGACCCATGCTGCGTATTAATGCGTTGGATGCATTTTTGGTTCTGTCAGGGAGAGCCATGCTAGAGCAGGGTGGCTGCTTTAACTATGGCGTGTTGATTCATCTCTAATGTCTTCTCCTGAGCCATAGTCACTCATTCTATTACCTACTATCCACACAGCTATCCACTTTGCCTTTACTCCAAAGGGGACAAATAGGCTACACTTTCACTGCTTGCAGGCCCAAATACCAACTTGGTGGACTGTTCCACCTACTAAAAATAACTTCTATTGATATTTCCCTTTTTGTCTCTTCTTCCTTTTGGCCCTGGCCTTAAGGTCTTCGAATGCATTCGGGTCCACGTTCTAAGCCTGCAAAGTTCAACATACACTTTATCACAACAAATTTGACGTCCGCAGGGCTTTCATCTTTTAAAGGTTAATGGCTAGTCAATCATCCTAAATTTGACATTTACGGGCCTATCATTCTCCTTAGCAATTCCTTCATGCCTTTCTCGCTTGCTATTGCCACTTTCTATTGTGACATAAGAGAGGACACGTGGTATCATCTATAGCTTTGAAATAAGCTTATTGGAATAAGCTTTGAAACTTATTAGAAACCTGAAGTGTAGATGCAAACACTTGTCACGGTCTGCCAAGTTGGAATGGGACACGTGGCAAGTTTTGTTGCTTTGAAACTTGTTCGAGATTATGTCTTAGCATATGACACTTGGTAGCTTTCGCTGCACTTTGAGGCTTGACCTTTCCCGAAGGGGACTTACCCTTTAGGGTCTTAGAAGAAGGTTCATTTTCTGAGTGTCAATTGTGTTAGGTTATGGAGCTAAAAGCTTCAACTATTTGCAGACATAGAGGAGATTGCTGAGTTCCAGAGAAATCAGCGTCGGCAGCGCAACCGACATCGATTAAGGGTGAATAGAAGGGCAACCGACGTCGGTCAAGGGTGAACAGAAGGGCAACTAACATCGACAGGAGTTGCTCGACGTTGGTCATCTCCAGACAGACAAGGACCGATGTCGGTCGCCTGTGCGGTTCCAGAACTATTCGTTGAACGAACAATTAGTTTGTTGAACTAATTGTTTGCATGTAAATACTATTTTGAGTCTTGAGTTGCGTGTCTAATTATTGTAAATTAGAAGTCTAAGTTATTATTTAGGATGGGATCTATTTATAGACCCATTGGCATGTATTATATTTATGAGCAAATAGAGGAAGGCAAGGTAGATCCTTCTAATTGTAAGAACAAGTTGATCTGCAGGTTGTTGCAAGATCAGGGAGAAGTTTTACATGTGTAAGTAAAATCATTTGAGTTTCAGGTTGTTGTAAGTTCATGTGAGATCTACTTGAAGTACTTTTGAGTGCTTGGTACTGGCAGGGTTATTACTGACTGGTTGGAGGTGAACGCCAACTCTGTGTTTGAGTTGTGTGTTGGGACCATTTTTGGTAGGAGAGTGAACTCTTGATTGAGAATTATTGGGAGCCCTTGAGGTGTGGCAAGCCTCACATAGGTGGAAGAAGAGGTGGCATCTTCTTTATTATATTTTCTTTTTAGATGAGTATTAAAACAAGATTGTGTATTGTTTCTCATATTTTGTGTCATTTGTGAATTATAGTTACTTGTTAATTTTGGTATAATTTCATGTTTAGTTGCTTATACAAAGTAATAATAGTGTACTCTTATTGAGGAGTTGGATCCTGACAAGTGGTATCAGAGCTTTTGGTTGGGTTACTAACATGTTGTATCAGATCTAGTTAGTGTTTGTTGATTACAGGTCACACACATAGGTTTCTGTTTGAGTGGGAGTATAGCAATGGCAGAAGAAAGTAAGCTACGAATGGAGAAGTTTAATGGCAAGAACTATCAATTATGGAGGATGCAGATAGAGGATTATCTGTATCAGAAAGATTTGTACTTACCATTGGGTGGGGTTGACTGCAAGCCCCTGGATATGAAGGATGAGGAATGGAATGTTCTTGATCGGAAGGCTCTAGAAACTATAAGGTTGAGTCTTGTATCGTCTGTGATTTCCAACTTGTCACAAGCTAAGACAACGGTAGAGTTGATGGAATCTTTGGCAAATTTATATGAAAAACCCTCAGCTTCGAATAAGGTATTTCTTATGAAGCAATTATTTAATTTGCAATTGTTGGAAGGTGGATCTATACATAGTCATCTTAGTGATTTCCATGGTTTGGTAAACCAGTTAAATTCAGTCAATATTGTTTTTGATGATGAAATTAAGGCTCTCTTAATCTTATGCTCATTACCTGAAAGTTGGGAGAGTTTGGTAATGGCAGTTAGTAATACTGCGTCTGCTTCAAAAATCTTAAAAGTGAATGATGTTGTGAGTGTAATCTTGAATGAATAAATTTGTAGGAAAAGCACAGGTGAATCATCAGGGAATGCTTTGAGTGTTGAAAACAGGGGAAGGCAAAGAGAGAAGATCGAGCATGGGAGATCAAGGTCAAAGATAGGCAGGAGATCCAAGTCCAGGTATGGCAGAATAACCTGCTGGAAATGTGGAAAGCAAGGGCATCTAAAGAGATATTGTTGGGTGAATGAAGATCAGCATGAAGGACATGAAGAAGCAAATGTTGTAGATTTTGTTGCACAGGATGGTCTGGTATGTTCCTTAGATAAAGTAGAATCTTGGGTTTTTAGATTCTGGTGCTTCTTTCCATGCATCCCCAAATAGGGAATTTTTTCATGAATATGTCGAGGGAGACTTTGGAGAAATTTATTTAGGGGATGGTAAGCCTTGTCAAATGGTTGGCAAAGGGAAAGTGAAGCTAAAATTGCAGACGGGCAACACATGGGTGTTGAAGGAAGTCATGCATATCCCAGTCCTGAAGTGGAATTTGATTTTTGTTGGAAAGTTGGGTGATGAGGGTTGCACAGTAACTCTCACAACGGACTCTTGGAAAGTTTCCAAGGGTGCACTTGTTATAGCAAGAGGTAAGAAAGTAGGTACATTTTATCTATCTACTTGTATTACTGATTCTCCTTCTGGTTTATCTACTTCAGCTGTAGATTTGAAGATGTGGCTTAATAGGCTTGGTCACATGAATAAGAAGGGGATGTGTGTTCTTGAGTCAAAGGGTATGCTTTCGAATTTGAAAAGCATGGATCGAGATTTCTGTAAGCAAAAGAAGAAAGTGACATTTTTTGAGAAATCTAATGTTCGTGACAAGAGCAGAAAAGCCTTGGTTTTCAAGGAAAAGATGATGGATAGAGATCAGCACAAGGCACTGAAGAATTCTAAGCAGAGCAAGGTTGATTTGGACAGGGTTTTAATCCAAAAGGAGCTCGCAGGTAAAGGTCATCGCTCACAAGTAAACACAGAGACCGACGTCGGTTAGAAAACTGACGTCGGCATCCAGACAGGGACCGACGTCGGCTATGTGCAGCCTGATGTCGGTGACTCTGAATAGATAAACACTGGCATCGGTCATAGGGAACCAACATCAGTGATGAGGCAGTCGCATGGAACCGATGTCAGTCAGGTGCAGATTGAGATGTGACCAACATCAGTCACTGAGATAGATTTTGGGTGGACAACAAGCTATCAAGGAGTCTCAAACACCCATATGGAGGATTGAAAGGGTAAGTAAGCCTCAGATTCATCATTTCCCTTCTTTACACTACTTGTTGCTCATTGATGGTCAAGAACCAGGAAGTTATTAAAGAAGCAGAGCAGGTAGATCCAGGAAATAGTGGGAGCTTGGCATGGATGAGGAGTGTGATTCTTTGGAGAAGAACCAAACGGGAGTTTTTGGTGGAGTTGCTAGCTAGAAGAAAGCACTGAGAGATGAATGGATTTTTAAGATAAAGAAGAGCGAAAATGGACACATGAGACGGAAGGCCTGGGTATATGGTCTTGAGTAAGTTGCAGGACAATGGAGGTTTGACCATTGTGATTCTCTTTACCAGGTTGGATAATATTAGCTACATTATCATGTTATTGTATGTTGTGCTTGTAGCAGGGTCACATATGCAGGGAGTTGCTAAACTAAAGGTAAAGTTAGTTCAGAGATGTGTCATGAGGAATCTGGGAGCAGCAAGATTCTTTGGCATGAGTGTTGTTTAGAGACATGGAAGGTCACAAGTTGATTTTGTCTTCAGATGATTATGTGAAACTAGTTAGCACGCTGATGGTTGGACGGTTCTATGAATAGTGTTCTGATTCACATAATGAGGTTAAGTGCATGGTATGTACGAGACCTGATTTTTCCCAAGCAGTGGGAGTTGTCAGCAACTTTGGAGCCAATCTGAGAAAGAAGCACTAGAGGGTAGTTCAGTGGATTCTCAGGTATCTGAGAGGGACCAGCAGCAAGTCGACATGTTATGCAGGGTCAAGTTCTTTTATACATGTGTTTGTAGATGTGGATGTGGTAGGTGATTTGAATGATAGGAGGTGCACCATAGGATTTGTGGTGGTTGGTCTTCAAGAGTGGTCTTGAAGAGGGATACAATGCTAGAAAATAAACTAGATGATGTACAAGTACAGGTACAGTTGCAACTATTTATCTCTAAGTGGGAGATTGTTAGGTTGTGGAGCTAAAAGCTTCAACTATTTGCAGACATGGAGGAGGTTGCTAAGTTCCAGAGAAACTGGCATCGGTAGCGAAACCATCATCGATCAAGGGTGAACAAAAAGGCAACTGACATCGGTAGGAGTCGATCGACATCGATCATCTCTAGACAGACAGGGATCGACATCGATCACCTGTGCAGTTTTACAACTGTTCATTGCACAAACAGTTAATTTGTTGAACTGATTGTTTGCATGTAAAGACTATTTTGAGTCTTGAGTTACGTGTCTAATTATTGTAAATTAGAAGTCTAAGTTATTGTTTAGTATGGGATCTATTTATAGACCCATTGACATGTATTGTATTTATGAGCAAATAGAGGAAGGCAAGGTAGATCCTTCTAATTGTAAGAACAGGTTGATCTATAGGTTGTTGCAAGATTAGGGAGAAGTTCTACATGTGTAAGTAAGATCATTTGAGTTGCAGGTTGTTTCAAGTTCATGGGAGATCTACTTGAAGTACTTTTGAGTGCTTGGTACTGGTAGGGTTATTACTGACTGGTTGGAGGTGAACACCAACTCTGTGTTTGAGTTGTGTGTTGGGACCATTTTTGGTAGGAGAGTGAACTCTTGATTGAGAATTACTAGGAGCCCTTGAGGTGTGGCAAGCCTCACAGAGGTGGAAGAAGAGGTGGCATCTTCTTTATTCTATTTTCTTTCTGGATGAGTATTAATACAAGATTGTGTATTGTCTCTCATATTCTGTGTCATTTGTGAATTCTAGTTACTTGTTAATTCTGGTATAATTCTATGTTTAGTTGCTTATACAAGGTAATCATGTTGTACTCTTATTGAGGAGTTGGATCTTGACAAATTGTCCTCCACAAGGGTACCTACCCTTCAGGATCTCTCAGGCGACCTTTAGACTTTCATTTTTTGGTGGGCTATTGTTCCATTATTTCCTTCGGATAAAATGTGTGAAGGAATTCCTTCGGATAATTTGTTCAAAGGAAATATTTCCTTGGATGTGTCTCTGTATTGAGAGTGTTCCATCCTTGACACATGGCACATTCCACTGCTTCGAACAAGTGACACATGGCATCTTTTGCTAGAATAGGTGAGGACACTTGGCAACATCTGTCACTTTTTAGAAACCTTTGAGAGTCCTATAGGAGATGACACGTGGTAGCCTTCACTGAGCTCTAGAAACACTATAGAAACATTCGTGACTCATTTCAAATTCATGTAGAAGATGACACATGGTGGTCTCCATTTGTTCCTGTGACTTACTTAGGGTCCACCACAATCCTTACTCAATAACTACAAATGTCGACACTTGGCGGCCTCCACCGATTCTTACTAGGGACACGTGGCAACTTCCACTCAGTTTTTGTAGTCACACAGAGGATGACACTTGGAGCACTCCACTTATCCTTTTAGCAACTTGCCTGGGGCCCGCCATAGTCTTTACTTAATAATGAAATCAAAGGAAGATACAGTGACCGTTGACACTTGGCAGCCTCCATCGATCTCTGCAGATGACACATGGCACATTCTATTGATTTGAGAAAAAAACATTGAAACCTTCTGTAACTACCTCTCACCAATTTTTGTGGAACTCTATAGGGGACACATGGCATGTTCCGCTGCTTTGAGATGCAAAACATAATGTGTCTCAGCAGACGACAGTTGGCAGCTTCTGCTCATCCTTTTCTTTTGCATGTGCCTTTGAATCGTTTGACTAAACCAACCCTGGATATGCATAAGTGCCAAAAACTTGCTTTTTCAAAGGAATTTACCTGTTAAAGCCATTAGACCCTTTGAATCTATCAATTTCAAGCATGTTGATTCTGTAGAAACATATCTGCAGAGTTTGTAGATTTCTAAATGGCTTGGAAAAGGAGGAATTTGAAAGCTCATAACAAATTTCAAAAATAAAAGAGACAATTTGGTCTATGCAAGGCCAAAATAGTTCCTACGTTGTCCCAAAAATGAGTGACATTTTTCAGGGACAACACAATATAAATTCCACATAATCACAATGCAAGAAATAATACATCAAAGTTTACATGTATACATCACATGTTTAACATGATACATGTACAACATATGCAAAGTAACTCAATAATGGGATCCTCACTCTATACATCTCTTGATATATCTCTCTCAATCAATAAGGGACCTTATGAAGATGAGGCCCCACCATCATCCTATCATGATCAGGAGTGAGCTTGACTCCTCCTCTTGTGATCCTCATATACAACCATTCATGCATGCAAATTAACATGTTTATGATGTAACTATACATACTCAACCAATAGACTTTGTCATAGTCTATAGCTAGATTAGGATGGGACATATGATGTCTCATCAACACCATCCTAAACTAGTCACACTCAATGGTCACTGCATCTCGATCAACTCTCAAATCATTGAGGTTTGATGTGGCCACAACATATGTAGTTATAACTATCATGGATCAATAAAAAATGGGGACATGTTAACCCATGATATACGTGGCCCATTCTAATAATCCATTGAGAACTACCTCACCTAGCACATATCTCATTGAGACCTAAAGGGATGTCTTTATTATACTAGTCCAATACTCGTCATCCCCTATATTTCAAATTGTAAGTGATATCAATATCAAAGCTATCAAAGTAACTAATAACTATGAAAATACTTAAAAAATACATATGCATACTCACAAGAGGAACACAAGGCCCAAAAGTTACTTCTCCACCCACATTTCCTTAACCATGTGCCTCTAAGGCATCCCTGCTACAACAAGAAATAAAAAAGGCCACTTATGGGCCATCCACCATCACATATATGCTAGGGTACACCTAGTGTCATCTACATCAGGAGCCTAGATCATAGGGTCCACCTCAGTCAATGGAATTTGTGCCAAATAAGCTACACTAGGTCAACCTCTATCCCCCTCATGTATCAAATCTCTCACATATCTTATCCATATAAAAGGTGTCAGGGGCACATCCTATCTCATACCAAATTGCTATGACTCGTACTCAAACTGAAAGTGTTCATATACATCTAGAAACTAATCATGATAAAAAAACTCATTTGAATCCATTATCGCTTCAACCCATATTCTATCCACCCTTCAAAACCTCTATAAGGTCTTCATACAATTAACTCTGTTGTTAGTTGGTCTAGAATTCAACAACACTCCATTTTACCACTCCCCAAAATATAAGCATTACTAACCCATTTCTCTACATACATTTTTGGGTATACCCACCTATAATGAGGCATAAATATAAGTCATGTCATAGTAATATACTCATAGGCTCAATAATGCAATAATGTGTTTGAACCCAGTCCTCCACCAAAACCCTCTCGAGTAATATGAAGCAAATCTCTATACATGTATACTAACATAATTTGGCCTCAAGAATACATCATAACATGATCCTCTATATCCTATAAAAACTTGTGCATCCTATAAGAAATAAATACATCACTACCATCCATAATAATAAAATGTGCTAACAATGTACTGATAAATTCTATACATATAGAACATTCAACAATATAATCTATGATAGAAAAAATGTCATATCAGTAACACCATATCGATCACCCCAAGTAAGACTAGTCATGCATTGGTGTGTTTATATTATCTAAGCTGGACTACCACCACCTTCCAAGGCCACTTGTGCACTATCAAAAATGAGTCTCAAGATCCTTCAAACATCTTTAAGAGTGATGAACTAGAAAGTGAAAGTATTTGAATCTCACTGCTTTGCCCATTGTATGCATATGAAGACTTATTGTTGTCAGTATACAAGTGCATCAAGTGTGGTCCTCTCTACATCACTAAATGGTAACATTCACATGGCCTCGATCATGTGACTGTGTTTGAACTCCTATCCTCGCATATCATCCTGTGATAACAAATACATAAAACACAAGTCAAAAAACTACTACAAAATGTCTAAAATCAACAAATAACAAATGTTAATGTTGAATACTACTACAGAAAGGTCCACACTAGAAAGGAAAGGTATGTGGATAGATCCATGGTCAAGTGGGCAGGTCTGAAGGATCATTATATAGGGTTATGTAGGGTCTGGACAAGATCGGTGTGAATCGAACAAGTTTGATAAAGTTTGAAAATCACTTAAAATGCACAAAAAATGAAAAAAAAATCAAAATATATATTTTTTGAAAAATATTAAAAAAAGTTTTTTTTTGGCATACATGGGTTGGAACATCATCAGACTATAGGGTGGCCTCAACCTACTTGAATCTCATAATCCCAAGATCTTTCTTATTATTATTTTCCAAAAATAACAGTTTTCCATATTCATTTAGTCATAATATTAGAATTGTTAATAATTGTATATCTTTAACATTATAATCTCTTTCAAGTTTTACACCTATTAAACAACCTGCATATTTGATAAATCAAAAATAGGATAAAAATTTATTATCGAATGAATTTAGATAGATAATATTTTTCTTGGTAGACCATAGATTCATGCTATGAATTGTATCCCCTCTATAATAAATAAATGTTTAAAATCCTTATATGAGAACTTTATTTACATTTCTCATGTCGATAATATCCCCTTCCGATACTATAAAGTTTTGGAAAATACAAAACTTAATATTCCTTACCTCAATATACCTTATCTAAAGAACATAACACTTTAACATTGTATTCCTACAAACATATGACATGGGAGACTCTAGTAAGACCAATGATTATACCCATGCTCAAGATGATAATGAAGATGATGATTATGAACCTAATAGAATGAATGAATAATTAACAAAGCTTAATTTTATGAATATAAAGATGTCATGCATACATTTAACATTTTTTAACTAAATTGTACTCCCCAATACTATGGGAAACCTTTCCCCTCTTCTAAGCTTAATGACATAATATCTTCCATGGATAATGGTAAAAAGCACATGACCAATAGTTGTTTCAATACCAATCAATTGAAGACATCTAATGAGCCATCCCAAAATATATTAAATAAATATAGAAAAGGTTACATTCATGAAAATATAATGGGATAAAAAGGCAATGGGTTCAATCAAAATAAACAATATATTATAGAGCCAATAATTCCCACTCTTCATCAATTCAAACTAGGTTTTGCATATAGTGTGGAAAACATAACTAGAGATAATTGTCTCCAATAGTATAATGGAATTCTTTATGGTTACAATCCATATTGTGCTTTAACATATAAATATTTACATTCTTAATTTTCCAAGTCTAGTACAACACATCAAAATGAAGTATGTCATGTTAAATTTTTAGGAATTATATATCCTAAGGTAACTGATGAATATGTTTCACTTGATATGCTTATTCTTGAAAAAATCGCTAACATTGAAGCCCTTAATGAATATATGGGATCTTATGTTTATTTACCATCTTTCTATCATAAAGCAATATTCCCTCATCTACTTAGTCACCATGCTTACTTTGGTGAGTGTGAGCCTTCTCCTATTGAATCCAACATCTTATTAGATGGTCCTAATTTTTTACCGACTACACGATACATCGAGGATTGATCCACATTACTAAATAAAGAGACAAACAAATTCAACTATGGCATCAAAGAATATCCTAAATTGATGTTACGCAGTGCATTGTTGACACCTCAAAAATATAGAGATCATAGTTATTATTTGAAAAAATTCTCAAGTTGTTTTCTTCATTTTACTCTGATATGCCTAGTATTGATCCATCTATCATGGTTCATAATTTATTTTTCAATCTAGATGTTAAACCAATTAAGCAAAAGATTTGAAACATGTATCCTAAAGTGGATTTATTGGTTAAATATGAAATCCAAAATTTATTTAATGTGATATTTATTCGACCCATTGATTATTCACCTTGGATCTTGAACATCATCTTATTTGTAAAACTTGATGGATGCATACACATCTATTTTGACTTTAGACATTTGAACAGAGCTTATCCCAAGGATGGATTTCCTATACCCAATATTGATGTGATTGTTGATTATACCACTAGGTATTAGATGCTCTCCTTCATGGATGGATTTTTTGGCTATAATCAAACTAATATAAATCTTTCTTATTAGTATAAGATTGATTTCACGACCCCATGGGCACATTATGTTATGTTGTCACACCTTTCAAAATTAATTTTTTTGGATATGACACACATATTTCATGATTACATGCACGACATATTTGAGGACTATGTTGATGATATTTTAAGAAAATCAAAGAAGCATAAAAAACATTTTAAATACTTACAAAAAATATTTAAATGATTATGAAAATACAATGTCAAGTTAAATGTTAAGAGGTGTTTCTTTGGTGTTACATTTGTAAAGTTATTATATTTTATTAAAGCACAACATGGTATTGAGGTTGAATCTAATAAATTAAAATCCATTATTTATATGCCTCCACCTATAGGATCGAAACAATTGAGAAGTTTACAAAGAAAAATTCACGCCATTTGACAGTTCATAGTTCACTTAGCAGACAAGACTCAACCATTTCATATGTTATTAAGAAAAGACCCCAATTTTGAATAAGGAAAACATTATCAAATTGATTTTGATTAAATTAAAAATTATATAAACAACCCACCAATCATGTTGCCACTTATACTTGATAAACCACAATTTTTATACATATCAATCACTAAGCATGCCTTAAATTACTTGTTAACACAATATAAATATGCTAGATAATGAGTTATTTATTACATCAATTTCACTTTGGTCAATTATGAACATATATATAACTCAATGGAAAATTTGTGCTTAGTTATTGTAATTGCTACCAAAAACCTTAGATATTACATACTTAATACCAAGAATCATGTTATTACCAAGATTGATTCTTTTATATACCTTTTGTAGAAGCCTTAACTATCTAAGTGGGACATGTTACTCATAGATATATCTCACTTTTATACAAAAAAATCAATGGAAGGGTAAATTATTATTGATCAATTCACCATGGCTCCTTTATTAGATTATATTCCTATGAATGATGCTTTTTGAGATGAGCTTGTTATGTATATTAGTGCAAACAAGACATCGAACATGTACTTTGATGGGTCTAAATGTTCTTCAGGTATCAGGAAAACATTATATTAGTTACACCCTAAGGTTAAACCACATCTCTAGCATATCAATTAAACTTTTCATGTATTAACAATATTGTAGAATATGAGGATTTGATTATAGATTTGCATGTCGCTTGTGCTTTAAATATTAAATCCATAAAAGGTTACGGTGATTCTCAACTTGTAATCACAGGTGATTACCAAACTAAGGAAGAGAAACTAATTCCATATCGATATCTAGTCCATTATTTTATTACTTGCTTTGATGAATTTGAGATTAATAATATTCCTTGAAGAAATAATTATCATGCCAACACTATGGATAGTGTTACTTCACTTATCCTTATCGATATTATAGATGATCATGCAATACTTACTATTAAGAGATTGTTTTAAACAATTTTTACACTGCCAACACTAGATGAGTTATATATATTTATCATTGATGACACCAACATCCCAGAGTGGTATGCTAGCATGTACAACTTTTTATCCGATGAGACTATTCCTAAAAATTTCTATAAAATTTGGCAAAAGGAGATTGTATATGTCATTAGATATGTTATCATTGGTGATGATCTATTCAAAATATCATTCAAACTTTATTTACTCAGATGACTTGGGCATGAAGAAAATAATATGACCTTAAAAGAGTTTCTTAATAGAGAATGTGGTGGCTATTTCAGTGAAAAAGTAATGTCATATGAATTATTATGAATGGGTTACTATCAGCCTTTTATGGAACAAGAGTGTCAATAATATTCCAAATTTTTTAGGCATTTCCAATGACATAATAAACTAACACTTAAAATCTTAAAAAATATAACCAATTGTATCACCTTGGCCATTTTTTATTTGGGGTTTTTATCTAGTTTGAAAAGTAAATTCACGGTCATTAAAAGGTCACAGTTCACTATTATGGTTGTTGAGTATTTGACCAAATGGGTTTAGGCCATTCATTTAGAGTATACAACGAGTGATGATATATGTATATTTCTAATCACACATCATTTCTAGATTCATTATCCCATGTGCAATCCTTATAGATGAGAACTCTTAGTTCAAGAATAAGATAGTACTCATTTTTTTGTTAAGTATCAAATTCATCTGCTCCTTACTACCCCCAAGTGAATGGTCAAGCTAACATTACATATAAGATAATTATGAACATCTTAAGTAATTTTTTTATAAACATGGAGAATATTGGCACAATTAGATTATTCAAACCTGATTGGCTTATCCTATGACTGTTAGGACAATGATGGGAGAAACCCCTTATTCTCTTGTATATAGTGCAAAGGCAATACTTCTTCTCGAGCTTGAGATTTTTTTATCTAAGCTTATCTCTTAAAGGCCTTATTGATGATGAGAAACACAAAGATAAATAATTATATAAATTATAAATTTTAGATGAGATGCACATACATGCTCTTGAACACTTACATATTTATCAAAATCACCTAAAAGATCCTACAATAATAATATAAAATCAAGAGAATTTCATATCTATAAATTGGTAATAAAGTAAAATCAAAAGAAAAAATGAAAATGACATAGATTCAAATCATAGGATGAAAATAAACGAGAAGAAGTCACTCTAAAAATAATAGTGACATTGAAATCAAAAGGATGAAAAATAAAAATACTTGAAGTATAAGGAGACCAAAGATACACTATAATTAAGACACATAAGAGAAAATAAGGACTCGAGTGGGTGAGCTAACATAAAATAAAGTAGAATCATAAGTAAAAATTCTTAGAAGCCACACAAAAAACATAAGATAAGGAAGAATACAAATATAAAAATGAAAGACACATGCCAATAAAGAATCGATAAAAACAAATCAAAACATGTAAAATAAATATGGAGAGGTCATTTTCAATCATAAGAAAATAGTAAGGCAAAGCTAACAAAAAATATGATTATAATCAAGCTAGTCATAATAATCAATAAAAGTAACATAAGTTGAAGCACATGTATCATCATGGGTTAGATCAAGATGTTAGGGTACCCATGAGTATAAGAAAGATAAAACATTGTCACCATCATATTAATTTTTTTTCTATGTCTTCTTCCATGTTAGGATGATCCCTCCCATTAATCTTACCTTGAATAATTGGATAGTTTTTAGGTTCTTTTATTTTTCCAATAACAATAGATTATGATAAACATACCCTTTTAGGTGTAGTCTTGTACTCTTTAACTTTGTGTATTACTAGAATAACTTGCTCCTATGTTGATTTTTTGAATTTATTTTAACATGTCTTCAATGACATTTTCATCTATTGCACAATAAGAAAATTGGTGGCACTCTCTCTTTACATGACTAGACCTAAGGTAAAATATTTCACACATTTGAAAGACACTTTGAAGTGTCTTTACTCAACTGTATAATGGCAAAAAAATTAGGAGCTCTACACTAAAAATCCCCACAATCACTCATTTTCTCCACAATGAGTTGGTTGTGTGAGTGAATATTCATTTGTTTGACATCATACCTAGTAGTGAGATCTATCATTGTAATCAGTATGTGATATTCAATTTCATTGAAATTTTTATTATTGCATTGGCCAATAACATTTTCATCACACTTTATCATCCTCTCGTCCAAAACATATAATTTATAACCAACCATTTTCCATACCAATTATTTGTCAAACACACCATAGATGTATGTAGGCCACATATTCAAAGTCATATTTTTATCACCTTGTAAATAATTACTTAGATAAAGAAAATTCACAACAATGTATGGGAATATAAATATCAAGATCAAAGAAACCATAGTATATCATATTAATTAGAGCATATAGAGAAAATTCATTCTAAATATTGATAGAATAATAGAGTAATATAAATACATTACTAAGCCAATTTGTGGAGGAAACATACACAACCTTGCAATAAGAATACAAATTTTAATATGATGATCTAA
This sequence comes from Torreya grandis, assembly GCA_037957365.1. NCBI lineage: Eukaryota > Viridiplantae > Streptophyta > Pinopsida > Cupressales > Taxaceae > Torreya > Torreya grandis. The sequence continues at coordinate 783,917 of JARHVA010001540.1, read as the reverse complement.
TACCAACCACTACCTATTAGATATACCATACTAAGGATATGGATACTCCATAGGCTAACACTACTGCTAATATATAGAAATGTAAATTATCATATGACTAAGTAAAATGTTATACTAGTTATAAATTGGTGACACATATGCCAATAAATGCTACTAGTTAAATGTGTAACATTCCCCTCCCTTTCAAACCAATGTTGTCCTCAACATTTAACAATAATTGGATGATTCTACAAGAAAGCTTCATCCTTCCATGTTGTATCATTAGTTTCTAGATTCTTCCACTTGATCAAATACTCTATAATCACCCTCATCCACAACCTCTTTGTGCATGTATAGGGGACTTTCTCATGTTCTAAAATAATTTTTACCTCCTCATAATAATTTAATAATTTTTTTAGGTTGAAACTCTTTGTACATGACCTTCTTGAAGTAGGAACATGAATTATTGATGTGTCTTTATGGAACATGGTAACTCTAGTTTGTATGTTACACTGCATATCATTTGCAAGACTTGTTAGGGCCTATAATACTTAGGCAAAAGCTTATTATTATTATTATTATTATTATTATTATTATTATTATTATTATTATGTTATTTCAAGGACACTTTATTATATGGTTTTAATCACACAAAAACCCATTCTCCTACTTTAAAATGTCTTTTTGTGTGGTGTTGGTCAACTTGTTGCTTCATTCGGTTTTATATCATAACCGAATTATCTCTAAAACTAGAGAATACCTCTTAATGGTGTCGAATATGGTGTTCAAATAATTTAATCTTTAAATTAACCCTCACAAATGAGGTGATGGATGGTGTTTTGTGCCCATACAATCCCACAAATGGAGACATTTTGGAATAAAAATAAAATTGTTAGATGAAATTGTGGAACTAAATAGACAAATCATGAAACGAGAGAGAGAGAGAGAGAGAGAGAGAGAGAGAGAGAGAGAGAGAGAGAGAGAGAGAGAGAGAGAGAGAGAGAGAGAGAGAGAGAGAGAGAGAGAGAGTAATTCATAAAACAAATAAAATAATAAGTCCCAGAGAGAAAAAATGAAGCTGCAAGATGAAATAAAATAAGTAAATGGTGGCTTGAGGATAAATAAAAGGAGGCAAAGCAGAAGTTACTAAAGAAGAAGGAATATAATGTTCAAAGATGAAAGAAACTAAATTAGACCAATTATAGGAGATTGATAAAATTTTGAAAAATAAAGAGGGAGTGTGGAATGTTATGATGTATAATAATTTAACAATAGGGGGAGAATCACCTTAAGCTATGGCTACCAAAAGTGAAAAGGGGGAAAATATAGTAAAGAAAGAGGATTCAAATGAGGAATATAGTGATAGGGATTGCCCATATACCATAATTCATGAGTGTCTAGTGGAAAAAAGTAGAAAACATGTAGTGGAAAAATGGACAAAGGAGAAAGATAAAATCATATATTTCAAGGAAGACGAAGTAATAGAACTCAAAAAAATATCATAGTTAATAAAATATCAGTGACTATTAGAAAAATTTCAAAAAAATTGTAATAAAAAAGGGGATGTCCCATGAAACTTGTAGAATGGAAAAAGTGAAAAATGAGAATGAGAAAAATGTGCTTAGAATTGAAATAAAATGGAAAAATCAACAATCTTGTTAGATTTGAAAATTAGTGGTAAGGAAATATGTTGCGAGTTATTGGATCTTAGCTCGGATGTGAATTTGATACGAAAATCTATGTGAGAGGTCTTAGGAAATTCATCCTTACATGTGATAGATTATGATATAAAAATGGTAGATGACAAATTGTGGGAACCCATAGGAGTATTAAAAGGAGTAGAAGTTGATTTTATGGGTAACACTAAAATAATAGATTTTGAAGTCATGAAAACATATTAGAATCAATCATCATACCTAATACTATTAGCATTGGAATGGCTTGTAGATTGTAATGGGATATTGGACTTCATAAATGAAGAGATAAGGATGGAAGGTAATGGACTAGTAGCCCAATTACCATTAGTAAGGGGTATGGAAGATGCATGGACCATATCAAATGAACAAGATGAAAATGACCAAGATGATATTTGGGGAGTAGAGTTGGTTAATAAAACTACCAAGCTAAACATAAAGCATATACCAAATAAAGAGTTTAAGACTTGCGCGGAGAATGATGAGTCAAAGTCAAAACTAGGATAAGATATAGAAGCATCATTTTATCAAGAGCCAAATACACATAAATTATAACTCCACGATGTGAGAAGATGATGTAGCGATGGGTGATATCATGAATAAAGAAAAACATGTCACAAAATAAATATACCACATCATGAATGGAAAAGAAATCCATTATACTATAGACTAAAGGAATCACATTGCGGGAGAAAAAAATTACTTGGGAGGAGAAGAATAAATACAGTAGATGAATATTATGATTTTGCAAAAGGAGATGAAACTATGAAGGAAGAGGAATACAACATTGTCGAAGAGGGATATGACACTATGAAATTAATGAATACCATCATAGAATAAAAATATTATTTTATGGTAGAAGAAGATGATGACACAAACATAATACTATTATGTAAAGGAGGAAAATGAGGTGACCATAAAATAAGGGAATGATGTCGTGAAAAGAAGAAAAGCAAATAATGTCACAAAAAGAATGAGGTATGTTACTGAGAAAATTAATGACTTTAGGGAGGAAGAGTAATTTACAATGGATGAAAAGGAAGAATCATGGTGGGAAATCTAAAGTGATAAGGTTATTCATTGAATTTGTATTGAAAATGAGATAAATGTTTACATCTAGGGATAATGTTCACAAGGTTATTTATCAAGGTTATATGAGCATTATCGTATACCACAAAAGTCACAAACATACCACAATGACAATAAGGAATACTATAATATAGATTATATAAGGAAAATGAATATATACAATGGTATATATGTAAATATACTCTAATTGGTAGTCAATAAGGTAAATAAGTGTAAACAAATGGTTACCAAAAGTAATGACGAGTAAAGAGATGTAACCTTTGGCTTTAAAAGGGTACATAATGATGTAAATGGTGTGGAAGAGAATATATTACATCATATCATATCATAAGATAAGAATCAAGATAAAAATATGAATAAAATAAAAGAATTGTATTAAAATTGAAATTTATATAAAATAGAGACAGTTTAAGAGAAATACATGTGTAATATTTTATTCAAGTTAATATATCCTTCTCTATATAATATTGGCTCTAGTTATGACTTCCAAACTATAGACTAACAATTGTGTTGTTTAGTTTATGTTAACAATAAACACTTCTCTAATTTCAACTTACTAAGCAATTAGTTAGCATACGCTTTGAGGTTTATACCTTTTTTCTCTCTTTTCAAATTTCAAATTTGAGATTTACAAGCTTCAAATATGGACAATAACTACTTCAATGGCATTGTTTCAAGTTTCACATTAAGACTTCTTGCATGATCAATTTTTACATCCAAAGACAAAATGTGTATGCACACTTAGCTTCGCATCTAATTTACTCTAGTAAATTCACTTTGTTGCATCACTAGAATAGAGTGGGGGAAAATGTAGACACATAAAATTAATCATTGGGTTCTTGACAATGTTTATTCTTGACATCCTTATCTTGCTTGGTCTATTCACCATTTCACTTCACAAACTATAAAAGATCTCTCATTATCATGTAAAAACTGAAAATATCATACAGACATCCCTATTTTAGTTAATTTTATCTCTAATCAATCTGCAAACACCTATTGTACATTTTCTAGTAATCTTTGTCTTTTTGGGACAAGACTGCACTAGGTTAGATAGGGTCACACTACGGCCATGTCCCCTAATGCAATCTTGTCATCTGCATTCCAATGATCACTTTTTAAATTGAGATGTTTCATAATGACTCTATTGCACATTTTTTAAATTTAGTTAGCAAAAATATTCTAAAGATTCTCCTATAGAAGCACATTGATACATTCAATTGAAACCCCCTAGTAAGTTGATTTCAAATTACTACACACTGAGTAAAAGAGTGTTATTTATTTTAATTTAAATTATTCTAATTTCTAACAATCATAGGCCAAGTCTGAATATTGTTTATTACAGGTCAAGGACATCCATTATTAAGCATTTCAATCAATCTTCTAGTTATATTTATATAGTTGCACAATCACGAATCATACAATCACCCTAGGAGGGATAACTACTTCATCCTGAGGCCCATTTGGCTATGTAGGAAACACTCAAATTACATGAGTTTTTATGAGGATAACTCAACTATTCCCATTAACTGTTGCCCCCTTTATATTTTATCTATGTCTTGTTTATTATGCAGGAATAAGGGTTTATGTTTAATATATCTTTAATGCATCGATTTAACTCCTACACAAAATCAATAAACCCTCATTTTGAGGTGCATAGATATAAATAAAAAATTTAGTCACACAATCAACTAAGATGTAATCACAATCAATATATAAGACTACACTATGCCTTTGTCCTTCTTTTGTGACCTTGTCCTAGCACAGTTTGTAATTCTATTTTTAGATGTGACACTGTTTGTAGGTATTTTTAAACAACTAGTTACAGTCAACTTACATGTTCAACATTAAATCCATTTTAAGGATTTTTGCATATTCTTAGGATCATTTACTATTTTTAGCTAATTCCAAATTCTATAAAATTTTGTAGCATACTATTTTTTATTATCAAATCTTTATATTCCAACATTTCCATTTCAATAGTTTAATATCTATTAATTTGATTAGTTTCAATTCAGAATAGATTAAACAAATGCATGTACCCATATTACATGTAATCTAAATCCAATTAGATTCACCCTAATAAAATAGTAAAATAAGACCTGATTGTAGAAAATAATGTTATAGACTAATTGAGATGCATAAATATGGGTTTTTTAAATAAGTTAAGAATCTAGAGATAGTTGAAAGAAACAAATAATGGAAAATAGGTCTAGTTAGCAAAATATATAAAACCTATAAAACTTAGAACAAGTAGATAAATTTTCATAAATGCCAAAAAACATAGTAAAATTTTGGTAGTGATCTATATGGTTCTAGATTTTTTTTGAAATCATTAATTCTGATTTTATGACTTTTTTCACCTGCCATGAAACCTCTCCCACTTTTCTAAATTTTTCATAGATATCTAGGAAATTAGTCTTCTTCTCTGTAACCCTGACAGTTTATCAAAGACCAATAAAAACAAGGAGGATTCATTAAGGGGCCTATGTTATCCATCCATTATTATCATTCCCCTATTATGGAATAAATTTATAATACATCACTCAATGCACTTCAATAAGCAATTCATGGATGCAAACCCTACTCCTTGTATGACTTTTCACACTAGCATGAATAAGTGGCACAATCCAAAATGAAGACTTCTTAAATCAAATTATTCTCTAAATATTCAAATTATGCTCTTTAATAAATGTTATACCCTTATTTTCAATATTCACCTATCACTCTCAACCTTCACTTGTCTCTCACTTGTCACTCTCTTTGTCATATATACATTAATGCACCTATGTATTAATAGAATTATCAAATTCAAATTAGGACCCTATTAGAAATTTAACACATAATAAGAAGGAAAGGCAGAAAAAAGAGGAACACAAGATACAAAGAACCTAAATCAAGGAACCTAAGGATCCACACAAAAGGGTGCCAATAATGTTGCACTCTAATTTAGGAAGACTAGAACCGTAGTGGTACAGACCTGGAAGATTATAAGCATACTACTTTGTTTCTAGAAAAAAGCTTAAAACACATGAAAATAAGAGAGGAAAAAAAGGAGAGAGAAAAATTGAGGAAGGGGAAGAAAATAAGGAGGAATAGGGCTCATAACACAAGAAACATGTGCCAATAAGATCCCAAATGAATTGATAATCAACAAACACATAACCACCCTATAATTTTTTTTGTAATTTGAAAACTAAGCTACTATCAGACCAAAATTAGGTGTCTACATATTTATAGATTTGGATAAACCCATGTGTCTGAAAATTTGAATGTAAATATGTATGTTTGAAGCAATATATGCATATTTTCCCCCTTTTTAGTGAGAGAGATGAGCCTGTGAGGAGCATATGTAACCAAAAGTCGTAAATATCGAGTTTTCTAGTGTTCATTGATAATTATGATGATGTGTTAGGTTTGAATAATGTATTGAGTGTGTTGGAGTTGATAATGTAGTATGTAGTTGGATAGGTACTTGGTCCATTATATGGCTAGTAAAATGTAATTGTTTTTGTTAATTTTTAGGTTTGAATATGATGAGAGGATTGGTTTTGAAAATATAGGATAGAGTGTATTAGTATCAAGTCCCATGTGTAAGAAACCATTCATAAATCAAAGCTACAGTCCTCAAGATATGGTAATAACAAGATAGTTGTATTGATTAGCAAAATTGACACACAGGGGTAACCTTAATAGGGTGGCATTGGGTAATTTATGACTTAAATAGGTAATTTTGAATCATTGGCAATTCATTTACATCATTTGAGTGGAAATAAGTTTGAGTCTATGAGAGAGAAACATGCCAAGGAGATGAGATGCTAGTTTTTTGTGCTATGATGAGGTTGAGGCATGTATTCAGGCTGGGGAGGAGGTTCACCTAGCAAGGGATCCTAAATTTTCCTATTTTTTATCATATTTATTATCTATATTATTGATTTTTCTAGAGAAAGTTTGTTTTTGGGTTTATTTAGGGAAATATGACACTATTATCCCATTTTAGGTGCTAGTGTCTAGATCTTGGTGATGTTGTCCAAAGTGTGGCAATATTGTCTAGTGCCATTTTCCTCTAGGTAGCGCTAGTGTCCAATAGGCCCTAGATGCAGTGCTCATCATTGTTGACTAATTTATTATCCCTGTTGTTGTTTGTTGGTTGTAGTGTTATTTTACTAATGTTGGATTTGGTTATAATTTTACAGGTTGATGCCCGTATGAGGGAGTTATAGACAGGGAAGATGATGGTTATTATATGGGGTTTGCCCATGTTTGAGGTTAAGATAGAGGTGATTGATAGAGTCAGCTTGTGATATGTTGCTTTTTTGTAACCTATGCCCTAAGATAAGCATATGATCACTACACTATGTGAGAGGTGGAATGCAGACACGTGTACATTCTGGCTACCTATGAGCAAGATGACTGTGACATTGGAGGATGTATATCAGATCTTGTGATTATTGATCTTTGGGCAACAAGATGTATTACAAGAGGATATTGGTCCTCAAGTGATATAATGGGCATCTAGGTACTTTTCAGCCATGTCGGTGAGGATTCATCACTCGGGGAGTCAGAGTGACATATTATTGACCATGATTGTGATGGTTGATGTTCTACAAGTGCAAAAAAAATTAGCTATGTCATTGTCATCATTTATCATCATGGATGTGATTGGTGTCTCTATCTCATACAGTATGCATGAAATACCGTATGACATTGAGCATCATGGCACTATGTATTCTTAGGGCCATACCATGTTGGTTCATTTATACAGGGACCTATAACGCTTTGCATAGGAGATGAGTGGTGGGATAATATATATAAGCAATTTTAATATGAGAGAGTGACCTGATAGTTTAGTATTATACAGGATCTACCCCCATCACCTATAGTGTGGTTAAGGAGTTATCAAGCTCCTATGAGGTTAGGGAGTAGGTGTAGGCCATCAATTACTCAACTAGCCCTTATGTCAGTGATGGAGCATGATCTGGAGATTGAGGTACTAGATGAGGATGATGTTGGAGTGGCCAAGGCCTATGCATCTTGGTAGAGTGAGCATAGATGGGCACCTCTATTCTTGAGAGATGGGATGATCATAGAGGAGGTATTGGATGTAAAGCCCTTGAGGGATATTGATGGTAAGTTAGATAGTTGGTTTGTATGTTCTACGTAATGTTGATCATGTGTTTTAATATAATAGGATTATTATGTATTGTATGGATACTTACAAGTATAGGAGATTACGAGTATTGGGAGGTCACCATTGATTCAACATTATGTGAGTTGAGATGGTATATTATAGATGATGTTGTGGATGATGGATTGGTGGAATGGGCCACCAATGTAGATGGAGTACATCCTTATTTATTTGATCATGAAATGATAGTGACTATGACATTTAGATGAGCAACAACATATAGATATGATTTATATGTGAAGTTGTAGAGGTGGACCATGCCCTCTCTTGATGGTCTAGGTGGGGTGAGTAGTCCTATAGTAGATGACTACATATGAGTTCAGAAGGACTATGTTGAGTGAAGGGCTAAGATTGCGATGTACTAGGAGAGAGAGAGTAGGCATAGCCATAGATCAAGGTATCATAGAGATAATGGGGATTCTAGTTATAGTTTTGATGTGTCTAAGAGTGAGAGTGAGGGAGATAGTCCCAAAAGTCATGTTCACATCATTAAGTGATGCATCGTATTTGTATTGAAATGATGTTTTACATTACGCGCACGCGAGCACACACACACACACACACACACACACACACACACACACACACACACACACACACACACACACACACACACACACACACAATTGTTGTTTTAATTTAGCATTATGTATTGGCATCTAGATATGGTTATATTGTATACATTGTTATGTCGAACTAGTTTTATTGTTGAAAGGATGATGTTTATGATTTTTTTCTATTGGAGTAATTTTAATTAATTGGTATATGTGTTATGAATGGTTTAGGCATATGTGCAATAAAATTAAGTTTTTGTATTGTATTGGTATGTGTTTTTTTATTTATATCTCATAAGATGTCTACATGCATAACATGTGATGGCGAGATGCCCTATCTAAACCTGGATGGCATGGAGAACCAACATACATATTGCTTTCATTGTGTTTTTGTAGACAAAGACTGTGAAATTGGAGCTGCATGTGATGCATTGCTAGTGGATAACCTGCATAGACTTTGATACAAAAATCTTTATTGGTTGATGCTCTAAAACTACACTCTAACTTGTCTAGTTTCTTACAAATATTTTAATCAGTGTGTGAACTAAAGTTGGGTTCTGATCTCTATAATGATTTCCATATATCTTTATCAATTGTTGAACTAAAACTGTGCCCTTGGGTTGATAATTATTCCCAAAAATTCTGATCAGTGTGTGCACTAGAGGTACATTCTGAACTCTATAATTATTTCCAAAGATTCTTATTAGTGTTTGTACTAAAATTATTCCCAAATATCTTAATAAATATATGCACTAGAGGTGTGTTCTAAACTCTGTGAACTGGTTGCCATCACTATTGAGGCTATGATGTATGGGATTGTTGATAAATAGTGTCTTAGAAGTCATAGGGCTCGTATGATGAGTAACCAATGGTTCATTAAAAGGAATGTCTTGGGATAACTCCATCATAAAGGAGTGTGATCTAGTAGAGCATGGTGAATGACGGCCTAATGTCCCCTATGTGAACTCTATGATGCCTCTGCTAACATACTATTCAATGCGAGCTTTGAGTGCATAGTAATGATCATCTGAATGTCCATTGATCTGATGAAAATGATAATAACTCTTATGTGGTACATGGTGAAAATGGTGTGGTGGATGATGATTATTTAAAGGAAGTGTGATCATCCCCCTATCTAGTAGTGTAAGCAAGATGTCATGAGGCCCAACCTAATCTAAAAATTGTATAACCCCTATACATATATCCTATGTGCTACTCATTGTAGATTATGTTATGTAGAGTGGTTCTTTTCCAATACTGAGTATTTTAATTGGTTGTTTGTGTTCCACTAGTTTTTGAATTAGAAGTGGAGTAGGCTCTTGTACCAAATTTGATGACTGAGGTTTTGAGGGGTCTATAGCCAAATTTGTTGTTGTTTGTGTAATTACTAATCCCAACTGTGCCTCTAATGATAAAGTTGTGTTGCATAAATGTCTGAATGATTTAGATGTTTGATATAACAATTTATCTTTGAGAGGAGAGATTAAACTTCTAGCAAAGATGTATTGCACTTATAATTCCATTGGTTGATAAATTAACTAATGCAAACAATATTTGAACCATATAATTTATTTTGATGTAGGTTTTGTCTCACCTTGGTGTAGTGAAGGTAACCTCTCATGTGTGACTAGAGGTCCCTTGTTTTGTATATAATGCTTGAGAAAGACTATCTCTAGCTCCTCATATGTATGTAAATATCCACTAGGAAGTGTATGGTGGAACCAATCTAGTGCTTTGTCCTTTAATGACTTTGAAAACACTTATAGTAGAATTAACTTGTTTGTAATATGAGCCATGGATTTCTCATAACCTTGAAGGTGTAAATATGGATGTTCTTGTCCACCAAAGATTGGTAACACCAGTATCTGAAAGTTATGTGACAACCTCATAGTTAAGATTTTGCATGAAATGGGGTTATTATGTATAACATTAGCATCAACTTGGGATTTTTATGTTTCATTATCTAAAGTGATATGATGCATTTAGTTTTTCAAAGTAACCACAACATGCATTAAATAAATTAACACTTGTGAAGGTTTATTATCATTATCAAGGGGTTTGTTTAATGCTTGAATTTTATTGTTTATTTTAGCCATTGGTATATTAGATTAGAAATATTGTTTAGGAAGTGTTAGTGTGCTCTTAATAACCTTTGAAGGTGTGATAGGTTAGACCTGGTTAGAGGGAAATGAGTTATCACCCTCGTTTGAGTTTGTTTGAAAACTAGGTTCTACTATAGTAAGGGGGTTTGAGGGGGAATCATTGGTATTTTTTATATTGTTAGGTTGAATAGAAGGTGCTTTATTATTTAGTGAATGAAAATTATGCACATAAGAATAAGTGTGTGTATTTCTTTTAACATGTGATCTATTTTTTGGTTGAACAAGAGAGATATGTGAGGTAAGAGAAGAAGTAGAAGTTGTATATTCTATGTCATCTTCATCATAATCACAATAATCATCATTATCCCATGGTTCATTAGAATCAAAATTTAATTAATTTGAAGAGGTAAGAGTAGAAGAAGTATCATCCACATGCTCATTAAAAGAAGGAGAAGGAGAAGATTTTAACTTTTTACTATGATGCAATGTATCTGTTGACCCAATTTTGCCCCTTAGGCAAAATCTCGGTCACCTCCTACACCTGCGTTGCACGGCCAGTCATTTCAAGTTGCGAGGTCCACCTTCAGGTTTCGACAGCTCTGCTTCAGAGCATTGGTTCATCGGCCTCGTTCATTGACGTTCACGATAGCAAAAGGCAGAGTCTTCAAACGTCCACAGGAGAAGAGAGTAAAAAAATGGAGCATTTAACACTTAGGCAAAAAAGAGGGCAGACAAAATGCAGGGGGCGGCAAAATCGCCGCCCAAAACATGGGCGGGTAAAAGGAGACCACCTACACACATGCAGAGGGCAGCAAATTTGCCACCCACAACACAAAGGAAAAAAGAAAAAGGCCGCCGACATCGGCCGACGTCGGCAATACTGCCGCCGTCGGTAGTTTACACAGGCCGACATCAGCAAAACTGCCACCATCAGCAGGTTATCAGCCGACGTCGGCAAAAATATTACATGCAGTACATGCAGCAGGCGGCAAATTCACCGCCCATAATAGATGGCGGCAAATTTCACTTGCAGTGCACAAGAAAAAACCCGCCCAACCGTCGGAGGAGAAGACTAGCATGCAAAACGAGGCAGCAAGCATGGCCTTGGCAGAATTGTGACATCAGCTACAATTTTTTTTTCTCACTCTTCTCAATTGACTTCTCTTGGCTCTTCTGGTATAAATACACAGACTTGTTCATTTATCAAGATCTTCCTGACTTTTGTAAAGAGCACTGCTCTCCAAATTTTCCACCTGAATCAATAAAAATACAGTTTTTGCCTCCATCGTGGATTGATTTGCTGTGTATGCCATGAGTATTACTTGTGTTTAGTCATTGTCTTTCATGCTTTCATAGGTAATACCAACAGACCAGCTATCTACAGGCACCGATTCTGCAGCTGAAAGGAGAAGAGCAATACTTGAGAAGGATAGAACAGAGTAAGTTGCTTGCAAGTGTGCATTCCACAGCACCTCGGTAAACCTCTGTTATTTATTTTCCATTATAGCCTCCTTGTTAGTCTTAGCAACCTGGTTCCTCTACCAGATGTGTAGAGTATACTTGCATTCCACTTGATTTTGAGAGTGGATCTGGAAGGTCAACCTATTTTTGGTGTATCACCTCTTTTAGATTAGCCTGTTTGTTTTCATGCTTTTTCTCTCTCTCTTTTCATCCCCCCCAGTGTATACCTATATACCTATATTTCACGCTACCTGAAACAAACAAGATACATCAGAGGGAACTAGCCCATACCTAGAGACTCTCCTCTCCTGCTTTGCCATCCCACAGGCGAGAGAGGGGTTTCCATGTTGCGGGGAGAGGGCAGGAATCTGTTTTCCTGCCGCAGGGTGCACTTTCCAGCGTCAACAGTTTTGGCACGCCCAGTGAGACTGTAATTTTATCAGTTTCCAATGCAGTAGTATTTCAGAATTGATGCTGGTCCTGCTACAGTAATTTTCAAAGATTTCCAGCATCTGGCGACTCCAATGGTAAGAGCTCAGTGCTTTATTTTAAGACCAGTCACTTAAACTTCTATGCCAAAGGTTACCACAAGGTCAGCTTCAAGAAGGGTCCCCTTTGAGTTCATTGAACTACCTTTAAACTCTGCTAAAAGGCTCAGGTTTGAAAGAACTCACCCTTATCCACTAGTAAATCCTCCTAGACCTGTTGCTAGGAACACCAACCCAGCTCAGCCACAAATACAACCTGTTCCAGCCATGGCATTGCCTTTTGTAGCTTTTCGTGGTGAGAGCCCCTTAAACCTCCCACGCTATGATCTGATCCCTGGAACAGCTCTAAAAAATGTGCCCTCTTTTGATGGAGTGGGACCTATTACAGTTGTTGAGCATATCAAGAATATTGCCAACCTTTGCAATATTCACAATATAACAGAAGAAAACATTGCCATCAGACTGTTAGCCTTGTCTCTGAAAGAAAAAGCTCTCGACTGGTACGGCACCTTGCCTGTGAATTCCATACATTCTTGGAATGAATTGGGCACCCATTTAATTGATCATTTTGGTGAAAAAAGTGATGGCCTCTCTCTTGCTGAGCAGCTGACAACTATAAAAAGAGCTCCGCACGAGTATATGCAGGACTTCAACACGCGGTTTCAAAAGACTTGGGATAGAATTCCCATCCTGGTAAGGCCGACCCCTAGCTACGCTTTCTTGTACTATCTAAAAGCATTGAACAGTGACATTGCTATGATGATCCAATCTATGGGGGGACACATACTGCCAGCTGCGTATGACATAGCCATTGCGGCTAAAAATTGCTTAATTCAAGCCAGGAAAATCGCCCCTAGGCCTCACATGCCACTTTTCCCAGAACCGCTACCCCCAATTCAGGCTGTCATTCCTATAATTGCTCCCCTACCTGTCATTGAGAAGCCAGCTACTGTTCCATCCAATGAATTAAATGAAGTTAAGGGCCTATTGCAGAGCATGTCAAACGAACTTGTTGCCCTTAAAAGGCAGCAAGCTCAAAGCAATAAGCCAAACCAGGGTTATCAGAATTATGGCCATGCCCCTAGACCCCCCTTTCCAAACTATAACTAAGGTCAGGGGCAGCTTACTACAACCAGGCCTTATCAAAATTATAACTCAGGCCCCTCTTCGTCATGTAAAGCTATGGTGCCTACTCAGAATAATCTAGTGCAGGAGCAGCCAAGTTGTTCAACCATGGGACAAGGTCAAGAGCAAGCTATCCACACGAACGATATGTTGAATTTTTTCTAGAATTCAAAAAATCAGGTTGCTGATTTTTCTCAATTTTTTGAGTTCCCAGCTCAACCCAGCACAAGTAACAATCAAACTCAGCCAGATTCTACCCTGATAAATCACGAAGAGGGCGAGCTCTATGCAATTAATCATAGAGGCGCTGTTGGCAATCAGGGTGATTGCGTTGCAGCCAACACAAGATTTAAAAGAAGAGCAGTTGGAGAAGCGCAAGCTTCCCCTCAGGCAGCAACGAATCCTCCACCACACCATTTTCAAAGGGCCCTAATTTTTGGTCAACCGTTTGCGCCTCTAGCTCCTCAGTCTACAGTTCCAACTGGGATCAGCCCAAAAGAAAGCACGAAAGGGGTCAGTCCCCAAGTTAATATAGTTGATCAAATGAAGAAATTGCATGTGAACATTTCTCTATGGGATTCATTGTCCCTTCCAGGACAAAGAGAGGTATTGAAGAAAGAATTGCATGAACTAGATCGACAGGCCGTCCCGAAAGACACTAATAACGTTCTAATGATGAATGGGCAGCCTTCTGTTCCAGGTCAGGTAAAGAGAGAAGGAAAGACTTTCCCTTTTTATGTATCTTTGATCATAGGGGATTTCTTAGTACACAATTGCATAATTGATAGCGGGGCCAGCACTTCAGTAATGCCTAAATGCATTGCTGATAAGATGGGGTTAAAGTACGAAGCAATGAACAAAGGAGTCTTGCAACTAGATGGGACGCCTGCAAAGATAGTCGGAATCCTGAAAGGATTAAGTTTAACATTGCATGCCTGCCCGACATTCTCAATCCCCCAAGATATAGTCGTAGCGGACGTTCCTCCATATTTTGCAATCTGTTTGTCAAGGGACTTTACGTCCAAGATAGGGAGCTATCTAGCATCAAATTGGTCATACCTGGTTTTCAGAACCAAGTACGAAACTAAAGTGAAAATCAAATCCGAACCACTCTACAAGGACCACCTAGAGCCCTATTCACCCAAGGCGGCGAATGTCAGTTACACTATCATTGATCCAGAAGACTCTCAGACGGACAAATCTTCATCTTCTGCTCTTGAAGGAGTCGCAGATCTACTCTTGGATGAGTGGGGAAGCGATAACTTCGAGCACGATCCTTATAAGTTTATTGAGGAGGCAGACCTTGGCGTCTATTGCTTGCATGAAGAAAGTGCCATCATGCCCAATATAATGAGGGAGAACAAAGAAGACCTTGGCCTATGGCAGTTATACTTCGATGGTTCCAGAAGCAAACTGGGTGCTGGTGGTGGGGCAATGTTAATCTCCCCTTCTAAAGAAAGGTACTTTTTAGCTTTTCGTTTCTAGTTCTCTTGCACATGTAATGTTGTAGAATATGAGTCTTTGATTCATGGACTTGAGTGGGCAAGAAAGAGAGGGATCAGGAAATTGCAAATCCTGGGGGACAGTGAACTAATAGTGAACCAAATAAGAGGCTTGAACCTAACCAAGAACTCCTCGCTGAAGTCTTACAAGCATAGAGTCTGGGACTTGACGGAGGATTTCCTTGCTCTTAACATTACCTCGATTCCCAGGGAACAAAATAAGCAGGCTGACAGGTTGGCAGCTGTTGGTGCCCAATTTGATGTTTCAAAAGAGATAAGCAGGGATTGTGGTTCACACCATTTAAAGGTGGTGGTTCGACCTTCAATTCCAGACAATGTTACAAATTGGCAGGTCTTCGAAAATGACCAACATATAGCACTTTTCCTGCAGGAAGAAGCTGAGTTTGCGGTCCACAATCAAGTGAAATTGCAGCAGCAATATGGAAATCAGATTGTTCAATTAAAGAACAATAAACTCCCTAAGGGTCTGGTCACACTTGAAAGTATTTTCAATGGAGAGGACCAACTAAAAGATGACAAAGCACGCATCACTACCAAAGAGGAGAATTATGAAAAAGTTGAAATCTTCAAGGACAAGTTGCTAGCGCTTGGTAAGGTCTGCACGTTTCAAGAATGGCAAGCTTTCATTCTCCTGTGTCAAGAGTTCACTAACGTCTTCGCCTGGAACTATAGCGACTTGAAAGGCTTCGATCCAAGACTCGCCCAGCACACCATTGAATTAGAGGAAGGTGCAAAACCAGTCACATAAAAGCAGAGGCCTGTTAATCTGATGATTGAGCTCCTTATGCAAAAAGAATTGGTCAAGTTGATCGAGTTCAGCATTATTTTTTCGATCAAACATTCCTCATGGTTGGCCAATTTGGTTCCAGTTAGAAAGAAAAATGGGGAGATCAGACTGTGCGTCGACTTCAGAGACCTTAATAAAGTCTCTTTAAAGGATCATTATTCCCTTCTGAACATGGAGCAGATCCTTCAAAAGGTAACTGGTTCCGAACGCTTCTCCCTCCTGGATGGTTATTCAGGATATAATCGGATTCTGGTACGGGGCTCCGACCAATACAAAACAGCCTTCACCACTAAATGGGGAATGTTCGCCTATCAGAAGATGCCTTTCAGGCTATCCAATGCTGGTGCTACTTTCCAGCGAGCCATGGACATGGCTTTCAGTGGTTTGATAAATAAGAATGTGCTAGTGTACCTTGATGATATAACGGTTTTCTCCAAGGAGGCGGGACAACATATGAAGCACCTCAGGCAAATTTTTGAGAGGTGCAGGGAATTTGGCATCTCCCTAAATCCAAAGAAATGTGTATTTGCAGTTCATGAGGGGAAACTTCTTGGCCACATTGTGTCCAAGGAAGGTTTGTCCATTGACCCAGAGAGAGTCCGCTCCATTCTGGAGATGTCCCTACCAAAGCACAAGAAAGGCCTGCAGAGTTTCTTTGGCTGTATAAATTTCATTCGAAGGTTCATTCCGAATTTTGCTAAAATAGTTAAACCCCTAACCTCCTTGCTAAGGAAGGGTGAACAATTCAAGTGGACAACGCCAAGAAAGGATAGCTTTGAAGCTATCAAACAGGCTTTGACCCAGGCTCCCGCTCTAATCAGCCCCGACTTCAACAAAGACCTCAATCTCTATACCTTCAGCAATGGAAAAGTAATATCTGCTATGCTTACCCAAGCGAATAGTGATGACCTCGAGCAACCACTCACCTTCTTCAGCCAGGGGTTAGAGGACTTCGAAATCAGGTACACCTACGTAGAAAAGCAAGTCCTGGCAGTGGTGTGCAGCCTGAAGAAATTCAGATATATATTATCAAACAACAGGATCCATCTCATGGTTCCACATCATGGCGTCAAGAATTTCCTGACCAATCGAGACTTAAACAAGAAAAGAGCAGGATGGATCACCAAGGTAATGGAGTACGACATAGACATCAAAATTGCCAGGTTGGTGAGAGGAAGGGGTATGTGTGAACAACTAGCAGCAGATTTGAGACAAAAGGATGAGGACAGCTTGCTGATCCATGACGCAGCCACTGTAGAAGAACCAGTTGTCATAAGAGACTGGACACTGGACATGAGGCGTTTCCTTCTTACGGGCGAATGTCCACAGGGTCTCGATAAGGCCAGAAGAAGGTATTTTAAACTTCAGTCCCTTCCCTATGTTTTGATTGATGGAGTATTATTTAGGAGGGATTTCTCTGAGATTCTCTTGAAATGCATTGACTCCAGTCAGGCTGACAAGGTATTGGCTGAGTTTCACGATGGGCCAGCAGGTGGCCATTTTGCTCCTAAGACTACAGCGGCAAAAATAATGAGAGATGGCTATTTTTGGCCCACTCTTTTCAAGGATACCCACGCCTCGGTAAGAAAGTGCCAGAAGTGTGCACTTTTTGACAGAAAACAGCGATTGGCTGCCATGCCCCTACAGCCCATTCAAGTTGAACAACCATTCATGCAGTGGGGCCTGGATTTCATAGGGATGATCAATCCTCCCTCTAGCACTGGACACAAGTGGGTCCTGACTGCTACGAATTATTTCACCAGGTGGGTGGAAGCCATTGCTTTGAAGAAAGCAAATGAAAGCGCAGTCCTAGATTTCTATGAGGACTTAGTGACACGTTTTGGGGTCCCAGCCACTATAATCTCAGATAATGCCTTGGCTTTTCTGGGAACCAAAACTAGTGAATGGGCGCTGAGGTATGGTATATACCTTAGCACTTCGTCAAATTACTACCCGAAGGGAAATGGGCTAGCTGAGTCCACTAACAAAAATTTGATCAGGATTATAAAAAGGACTATGGAAGAAAATCAGAAAACTTGGCATGCCAAGTTGAAAACAGCTCTATGGGCCGATCGAATCACTCCGAAAAGATCAATCAGAAATTCTCTATATACGCTTGTGTATGGAAGGGAAGCAAGGCTTCCTATCTCACTCGAATTGCCAGCACTGGACCTCGCTCATCAACTGCAACTAGAAGAAGGAAGCAGCATGGAGGTCAGATTGTGTGAACTAATGGAGCTCCAGGAGGTAAGGAATCGGACCATGGTCTCTATGATCAGTCACCAACATCAGGTGAAAAGACGTTTTGACAAGAAGTCTTCGTCAAAAAATTTCACCGAAGGAGACATTATTCTAAAATGGGACGAAGATAGAGCTAAGCCTGGAAAACATGCAAAATTTGATGCCCTCTAGAGTGGTCCTTACATGATTACTCAGTGCAAGCAGCATAACGCATTCTAGCTCTCCAAGTTAGACGGTGAAGAATTGCGTATCCCAGTCAATGGGATACATCTGAAGCACTGCCACTAAATTTTGGTTCGACTGTACATAATTTCCCTTGTTTTTTTCTTGTTTTCCCTAAGTGCAGTTTGCACAGTTAGTTGTTTTTAGTCTTGTGTGTTCCCTTTGCATGTGGGGGTAAATTCTGTATATTTTGATTCCAGAATCTTTTGAGCTATTGTGAACTACCTTCAAAGTTACCATCCGACTCTGCACCCAATGGATATGCAAGGCAACTGGGTTCTAAGCATAGCAGGCACGCTTCCCCCGTGAGTCACCAATTTGTTGACCCAATTTTGCCCCTTAGGCAAAATCTCGGTCACTTCCTACACCTGCGTTGCACGGCCAGTCATTTCAGGTTGCGAGGTCCACCTTCAGGTTTCGACAGCTCCACTTCAGAGCATTGGTTCATCGGCCTCGTTCTTTGACATTCACGGTAGCAAAAGGCAGAGTCTTCAAACATCCACAAGAGAAGAGAGGGAAAAAATGGAGCATTTAACACTTAGGCAAAAAAGAGGGCAGACAAAATGCAGGGGGCGGCAAAATCGCCGCCCAAAATATGGGTGGGTAAAAGGAGACCACCTACACACATGCAGACGGCAGCAAATTTGCCGCCCACAACACAAAGGAAAAAAGAAAAAGGCCGCCGACATCGGCCGACGTCGGCAATACTGCCGCCATCGGCAGTTTACACAGGCCGACATCGGCAAAACTGCCACCATCGGTAGGTTATCAACTGATGTCAGCAGAAATCTTACATGCAGTACATGCAGCGGGCGGCAAATTCGCCGCCCACAATAGATGGCAACAAATTTCACTTGCAGTGCACAAGAAAAAACCCGCCCAGTCACCGGAAGAGAAGACTAGCATGCAAAACGAGGCAGCAAGCATGGCCTTGGCAGAATTGTGACATCAGCTACAATTTTTTTTTCTCACTCTTCTCAATTGACTTCTCTTGGCTCTTCTGGTATAAATACACAAACTTGTTCATTTATCAAGATCTTCCTGACTTTTGTAAAGAGCACTGCTCTCCAAATTTTCCACCTGAATCAATAAAAATACAGTTTTTGCCTCCATCGTGGATTGATTTGCTGTGTATGTCATGAGTATTACTTGTGTTTAGTCATTGTCTTTCATGCTTTCACAGGTAATACCAACAGACCAGCTATCTACAGGCGCCGGTTCTGCAGCTGAAAGGAGAAGAGCAATACTTAAGAAGGATAGAACAGAGTAAGTTGCTTGCAAGTGTGCATTCCACAACACCTCGGTAAACCTCTGTTATGTATTTTCCATTATAGCCTCCCCGTTAGTCTTAGCAACCTGGTTCCTCTACCAGATGTGTAAAGTATACTTGCATTCCACTTGATTCTGAGAGTGGATCTGGAAGGTCAATCTGTTTTTGGTGTATCACCTCTTTTAGATTACGCTGTTTGTTTTCATGCTTTTTCTCTCTCTCTTTTCATCCCCCCCAGTGTATACCTATATACCTATATTTCACGCTACCTGAAACAAACAAGATACATCAGAGGGAACTAGCCCATACCTAGAGACTCTCCTCTCCTGCTTCGCCGTTCCATAGGCGAGAGAGGGGTTTCCATGTTGCGGGGAGAGGACAGGAATCTATTTTCCTGCCGCAGGGTGCACTTTTCAGCGTCAACAGTATCATCATGCGCAAGAGTAATGCAAGGCATTTGTTCACTAGTCATTTTTGAAATGCAAGCATGATTATCATTTTATATTTTGGGATCAAGGGAAGGAGAAATAACAACCATGTTTTCTTTTTTCACATTATGACATATAGGAGAAGAGTTAGAAACATGTGGATTATCCATTTGTGACAAAGAATCATTGTATTGAGCTTGAAATGTGAATGAAGGTGATAAAGGAATTTCATCTACCTTAGTTTGTGCATTGCTAAAAGGTGTAACATAATTTGTATTTTCTTATTAAAATGTAATTGAGAAGGGTAAAGAAGATGCATTGTTCTTATCTACTTTATTTGAAGTATGCAAAAGTGATTTTCATGCAGTGCACTTATATTGATTTATTTTGAACAATGAAGTGGCAAAAGTAGTTGAAAAGCTAGGATCATATTGGAATAAAACACTTCCAACAAGAGGTTCCTTTGGAATTGTATTGTTAATTTGATTTTTAGGAGTAAGATAAGAGTAAGAGGAAGGAGAAGATGATGTGTTTAATGTATCCTCATGTTCATTTGTATTTTCATGCTCATAATAATCCTCATATCCATCATTATAATAATAATAATAATCATCATCATTATAAATGAAGTCATTATCATGATCTAATGTACGATCTTGAAAATTAGTCCATTCATTATTATAACCATGAGAAAAATTCAAGATTTCATCAAGTGGATGAGGGGTAGAAGATTTTTTAGATTTCATTTTAAACTTGCCAAAGAAGATAGTGTAAATAATGAATAATGGACACACAAGAGGTAGAATATACTCTAACATAAGTATGTGTGCAATGTATGAATTTTTTGAACAAAGATTGTAATAGAAAATATGATTATTGTTGAAACCCCAGCTACTAATGTTTGTGTGTATAGGGACCTAGTATGTGGATCTAGGGTTTGAATTTAGGGTTGTGGTACAAATATTTAAATTGAAATAAATAAATAAATAAAACCCTGGTATGGGAGTATTAAATTAGCTAGGTTAATCCCAAAAAATCATAAAATCAAAATTTTATAACCCTAATTTAATGTGCAAAATTTAGAGAAGCTAAAACCTAAGGAAAATTAGGGTTTTGAAGCAATATTCAAAGTAAGACGGGTTCACCAAATGTATTAACCTTTTAGGGTTTTACTATGTAAATCCTAAGCTAGATTAAAGGGTTAGGTCTATTGTTAATCTAGAATAAATTTGAAATTTATTGATTCTATATAACTTTCAAAAAATAGTAAATACAAGGAGAAAGTGGATTTATTTGGATATACATAGAGTTTCTCACGGATCTGAGTACTAGAGATGACTGAGCAGACATGGAGGAACCTTTCACCTATTGATTGTTTTTTGAGATCTACCTCTAGATAGTAGTGCCATGTGGTGCTAATGTCCAATTATAGTGCTAGTTTCCTTCCTATAGTGATTGTCTATAACTTTTAGGGAAGCTACATGAGTTCTTGAGGGTCCTTTAGGTGATTTTCTATCGCATAGGGGCTCGTTTGTGTCACTATTTTAGTTAATTCTTCTCCAAAACCCTAATGAATACCTACACACATGAAATAATGAACTAATCAAATGCAACAAGAAAGGAAAAACTAGGTTGTGGGATGTTAAAATTGCATGGAATATAATCCCTATTATCTTGGCCACTACCTACATTAACCCCAATGTTAGGGTTCTCAAATCGCATGTAGTTCTCCCTTTTGGAATGTGTACCATCAACTTGCATGATATGTTAAGATGAATTTTACCGAGGCCCTTCTTTGATCAAGCATGCAAATGTCTAGGTGTGAATGTTGAGTAATATGTAGAGTATTTGAGTTGTACTATTGGCTAATTTTATGCAAATAAGTGCCAAAATAGTAAGTGTTAGATGCAAAATGCTTGTGAGGTTCTTTATATAGGAAGATATTTATTTGGAATATAATACCTTATTTGTTGGCTGACAAGTCATTAAAAAGATATAAAAAACATAAGAGAAGGGTCAGGATTCAAACACGGGTGAAAGGGCCCATCGGATACTGAAGCCAAAAGGAGATAGTAACACCATGTGGTGTTACTATCTTGAAAATGGTGCTAATGTCCTAAGGCTTAAAATGGAGCAAAAATCAAGGATGATAGGCTAGGGGTACCTAGGACTAGAAAAAAGGTGACCTGTGACTACTGGGGATGTCAAAAATAGGGAAAATAAGACATAAAAAAGAGCAAAAAACTCAAGATGACCATGTGAACAAGGACTCTAACCATTATTAAGACCCTTTGTGTGAAAGAGCAACAAAAGACATAGTACTTACGGTTGCTTGGCCAAATTAGGGTGTTTATAAGAGGCATTCAGGTTTATCTCATTTGTGTAAGGGGAGATACTCAAAACACACCATCTATTCCCACAAAGGGATATAATCCAGATATCATTTGACATCATTCTAGATAGTACTCAAAAATTTACTGAAGATTTATTGTTGTTGATAAAGATTGTACTTAGAATTGCGTTCAAGATTTCATATAGATTTGGAGGCACTTAGATCCATGCAGTGTTTTACCTTCCTAACACCAGAATAAGGTATATAATTGTTCATTTTTTCATATTTTAGTATATTATTATTTGATATTTACCCATGCGTGTGTAAAAAAAGGAAGACTATTGTTGCAGATTCACAAACACATTGGATTTTGTGTTGGAGCTCTAGTCACACATTATTTTGTATCCATGTCTTCCTTTACTCAGATACATATGAACTCACATACATCAAAGTGAAAGAAAATGTAGACACCTAAAAATGGTCCCTAGACATTTATTAATCATTACATCACATGATTATATGATGTTTGTGTATTTTTTAATTATTAGTCTAAATCAAGCGTTATCAACATGTTTTGTTGACTTTTGATGGGTTTTAATTTTTTTCCAACCTCCTCCAAATGCCTTATTCTCTCTTCTTTTATTTCTTATCATTTTTATCACCTACTAGGAACATGCAATAACGGTCTAAACATGTCTAGAACATTAGTGTATGTCTTGGAAAATTTGTGCGGTCCTTTATGGCTACAATAACCTTATTTTTTTTTTTGCCTTGTCACTATTTGATGTCATTTTACACACCAATAAAGTTTTGATTTGAGTTTGGTTACCTATAAATACATGAGCCTTACTATTCATTTAGATAAAAAAAACTATCTATCACTTGCACACAAAGAAATATAGAGTATTTAATCATTATTCATAAGAATTTATTGAACAATTACAAGCATTATAGAGGAAGTTAAACAATCATTGGAGCTATAAGTGAGATGGTGTTTCCACGGTCCATGAAGTAAAGATACAGATTTTCTAGTTCAAATCATGTAAAATATTTTTAGGTCAATGTTTCAGATCACACTCTGTGAGCCATCATCAGGGTCAAAGAAGAAAAAGAATAGTTGAAACGCTCATTAAAGCACTTAACTTCATGCTAGACAAACTAGCTTGCACGTTGTAAACCATTAAGGTCTCTTGTTTTTTATATTGTTATTGTTCAGGGGTACAAACAATATTAAGATACTTTGACAATTTTGTGGTGTGATACATGCCCCAAAACACATTATTTTCATTGAATTTTTAGATATTATTGCTTGATTAGGGTAAGATTAAGAAATATGTTTTGTAGACAAACAAAGCAAAAGATAAGGAATTTAAGCAAGATTTTTAGTGATTAAAAGTAGAACATCACATTAGTCAAATTATTTATGACTTGTTTGTATTTTTTTGTCAATAATGGTAATGGACGGTCTAGACTATCTAGAGCACAAGTGTATAATCCAAATTGTTTGAAGAGTAAGTGTATAATCTAGACAAAACTTCTTTGTATGTTGCCAATTTTATGGGTTGACTTTCCATCACTTTCGAGCTCATATTTCCACTATCACCTTCTGAGAAATGTTGTCAAATCATGAAATAAAATCATATAAGCCTAGACCTTACATATCTTTTTATTTGTCTAATTTTAGAATTAATAAATTAAATTAAATACCACATGTGTACTATTTATCTCACTTAAAAATAATTGGTTGTTTTAATTAAAATATAATTATGCATTTTATAGAAACCAATCATTGTTTTGTCACCTAAACACTCAAGGAACATTAATGTATGTATTCAATGCTACATTATTTCTCATTATCAACCAAATTCTTGAATTTGTCGACACCAATATGGACCTTAATTTTTAATGTTAGGGAAATTCTTAGGTCTTTGAGATTGCATGTAGGTTGGATGTGATTGGAGTAGTAGTGCACGTTAGGGGACAAACTACAATGATATTGTAGGGAAGCCCCTGATGATTGGGATTAAATTAAAAATCAATTTCCTCAACGACTTGACATCCCATCACTTCAATGATAATATCTTTAAATGGTAACCTAAGTCTTCAAAATTAATCATACCACTTTCTCATTCTAATGATGATTGATGGAACGTGATCTAAAATATTGATGTTGAAAAATCTTTCACAATTCTAACCAGAAATCTCTTAACATTAATCTAAAACATATTAAGAAGTCAACACAAATTTTGTGCTCTTAAATATCACCGACTTATTTAATAAAAAACAAATAAATAGAAAAATAATATTATTTAAAAAAAATGGTCCAATCCAAATTCTGCTTATTTTCATTCAAACAAATTACACCATCACAATTACTAGGAATCATTAAATTCAAACATTTGAATGATTGTTAACAAATCATATGCATTAACAAACACATCTTCCATACCCACCTTTAATTCTATTTTAATAGAAAAAGGTACAACTAACCACAATCTTAAATTCAATGTTTATATCATTGATCCCCCAATCATTACAACTTTGCCTTCTCCTTTCTCTTAATGGAATTAACCATATTTTGCAAGCCACATTTGTATATTATGAAGAACCAAAAGCAAGGTAGGCATGATAAAAAATAATTAACTTAACTCATATTATTCAACTGATGGGAACTACTTTATAGGTAGAGATCGCCAAAAATATGTGCACTACACGATAAGGCAAGAAATATTAAATTTGGAGTCAGTTATCCCTCAGAATCTAAGGCTTAGAGGCAACTCCAACTTTTTCCCATCATTAACCTCCTTGTGCCATGGCTTTGCCTCCATAAAAAAAACCTTATGTCTATATAGATAGTCCATGTCTAAACTAGCATATAAATAATTTAGGACACCAAACTATCACTTGGGTCAATATCTCTAGCATGCAGACTGCCCCCTTGTAGGACAACCACCCAAAATAGTCAAAATTGCTTGAATTTAAGGTAGACTGCTCCCTTGAAGGACAACTATCAAACATGAACAAATTCAAACTTAGACCACTCCTTTGAAGGATTGCTAAGTCAAATTGATCAAAGCAATCATTTGAATCTTCCCACATCGATCAGCTTGACAAATATATCAAACTAAGCAATAAAAGACCCTATATCAAAAAGAAAAACAAACAATTCCAAGAAAGTTGTAATCAACTTTCACAAAAACATCAATAAACTTCCTGCATCGATCAATCTACACCTAAACTATGACATGGACTTGTCTATCATAGTTCCTATATCACCTACAAAAGGGGCAAGTTATCACCACAATAAGGTTACCCTACCTACCACCCCTACCTATCACCCACTACCTATCATCCATCTCCCCTTTTGTCCTCCACAAATCAAGGGATTTTTTAGCTTACTTGGCACCATGTGATCAAGCTACCTTATTTTAACCATCGAACTAACAACAAAGCAAAGTATGATAGGGGTTTACGTTTATAAGCCCACCCATCTTACCATCATGGTCTTTGTCAATCAGAGCATTTAGCCTCCTCCTTATACTTTCATGACCACTTAGGAAGATGTGTCTTCCCCCTTTTTAGTCATTGAAACCAACCCATCAAACTGACTAATCAATGAACCTATTTAGGAGTCACCTTCTGCATCCTTTTAGAGTCACCTCCTCCACCAACCAATTAACCTAACTATGACCCATTGGAGAGTACATTTTCCACCAAACCAAACCCAACCTTTGGAGATTACCCTTCTCTAACCTACACTTACCTTAACCATGAACCATTGGAGATTACCTTTCTCCTTCACCCAAACCAAACCAAGTGGTACACCATTTTAGGGTAACCCATTGGAATGCCACCAACCAACTACCTTACCTTAACCATGAACCATTGGATAACACCTTCTCCATCAACCTCAACCATTGGAGATTACCCTTCTCCACCAAACCTTTTACCCAACTGAACCAAGTGGTACAATAAATTGGGGTAACCCATTTAGACACCACTAACCAACCTTCATAGAGCACCTATTCTCTAAAAACCAACCATAAACCATTAGAAAACACCCTCTCCAACCAACCGCCCACCCACGTTCACCTTGACATTGGCCATATTGGCTTGTACTATTGCATATTTTGTGATGACCTTGCCTTGGTCCTTTTGACTGCACCAACCAACCTTACCATGTTAAACATTTGAATTTTCACCACCTAGTGCATACTAGACCATTTGTGTCTTTTACGGGAGCACTTCCTACCTCAGATACCTGTGAGAACACTAAACCTATCTAAGAGACTTGCATTTATGAGTATTCCCAGCTACCAGACCATTTGTGTCTTTTACGGGAGCACTTCCTACCTCAGATACCTGTGAGAACACTAAACCTATCTAAGAGACTTGCATTTATGAGTATTCCCAGCTACCATGCCTAAATGCGATCACATGATCCACTTGTCACTTATCATTCTATAACTAACCTTATTTTTATCCAACTATGGCAACTTAGTCTATTCGTGATCTTGACTATCGCACTTAGTCACATTTTATGTACATGTTTATGCCTTAATTCCCAACCTCACCAACCACCATTGTCACCAACCTCGTGACTCACCATAATCACTCATCAAACCTGCCTCTGACTCTATTTTACCTCATCGATTCTCAGTTTGAGGGAGAATACCTCTTCCCACGCTCGGGGTAACCAAACCTTTGACTTATAATCTATTTTGTTTTATAGCTTGTTGATACAAACTACATAATAAAAAAGGGTAAAATGTAGACACTAAAAAACCACACATGATGGTTCTAGATGTCGAAACACCCCTAGATTTCGAAACACCCCTAGATTGGACCATTATCCAACCTTTCGATCATGACCCTAAGTTCAGTTAGCTAACTAACTAAACTAATTCACTAACCCACTAACCCACCTTTTACCCAACTTAACCTCTGACCCTTGACCACTGATGGTCAATTGTCAAACTATTGATGGTTGACTATCAAAATGTCGATGATTATAGGTTTGGTCGTCGATGGTCACCCTGATTGTTGATGGTCGGCACTCTAACCGTCGATGGTCGGTACCTAAACTTACTTACTTAATCCATGTATGAGCTAATGCATAACAAATTAAATGTAGATAATAAGCTAGCGCATCATGAACATTAACTTCAGGCAACCAAACCTCATATGGAGCCTTCTATCTCCATCTCTCTTTGCCTATAAAAGAAGGTGAACATGACCAAGAAAGGGATTCATGATCGATGATCTTTTTGGACAAAGCTTCTTCACCAAGATTTTCTTTTACAGGTCCTCCTTCTACCCAACCAACCAGCATTGCAGAGACCCGAACCTCTACTAAAATTATTCTTCAGGCAAAGTACCATTACTCTGCCCAAATCACTTCAGGCCTCACCAACATCTATAGCAAGTCAACCTTCCATCATGAGCTAAGTATTTATTTTCATGTATTCATTTACCTTGCTCCTAGTTTATCAATGCCCTCTGACCTCTCAACCAATTAACTAACCTCCATCAACCTACTAACCCATCTGTAATTTAATTGCAGTCAAACCTTTTACCTTAACCATACCTGTTAACAGTAACTACTGGTAGTCGACTGTCAAACTATTGATAGTCACCCTGACCACCGATAATCGACTGTCAAACTACCAACAGTCACTTTGACTGTTGACGATCAGCCCCTAACTACTATCAATCACCTTGGCTGTTGATGGTCACCGTGTGGACCCAATCTAATCAAAACCATAAAGTATCAATCGACCACCAACCTTAACCAAATCCCTATTTTCTTGACCTTTGTCACCTTACAAACCAGAAATAACACCCTGACCATACTTGAACCATTATTTGACAGCTTAGCATTTACATTAATGTTATTTTGCTAGAACAAGCATCTCTTTTAAAAAGTATTTATTTTTTTAGATCTAGTACTTTTATGTTATGCAACCTTTTTTTTCAACATTTATTTGTATTATAAGGTGGATTGATAGCCTCCAAGGAAGTTGCGTACTTCTTGGATCTAGCTTGCTAGGCAATCCACCCATCTACTCAACTAACCAACCCTTTTCTGGTTCTCTCTTATTGCAGGTCATCTTCCCAAGCCAAAGAAGAGAATCTACAACCGTCTGGATCATGGAGCACACACCCATATAGGTTCTGCCAACCTCTACCCCTTTTTTAGTTTTACCTTCCTCTATAATAGAAAAGCAAAATTTGAGTAAAATAATATCCTCATGTTCATTTGTATTGTCATGCTCATAATAATCCTCATATCCATCATTATAACAATAAAACCACCTTTTGACAAATGCTAAACTATTTATGACTTGTTTGTATTTTTTTGTCAAGAATGGTAATGCACGGTCTAGACTATCTAGAGCACACATGTATAATCCAAATTGTCTGAAGAGTAAGTGTATAATCTAGACAAAGCTGCTTTGTACGTTGCCAATTTTATGGGTTGACTTTCTATCACTTCTGAGCTCATATTTCCACTATCACCTTTTGACAAATGCCATCAAATCATGAAATAATATCACATAAGCATAGACCTTACATATCTTTTCATTTGTTTAATTTTATAATTAATTAATTAAATTAAATACCACACGTATATTATTTATCTCACTTAAAAACAATTGGTTATTTTAGTTAAAATATATTTATGCATTTTATAGTAACCAATCATTGTTTTGTCACCTAAACACTCAAGGAGTGTTAATGTATGTATTCAATGTTACATTCTTTCTCACAAAATTCTTGAATTTGTCGACACAAATATGGACCTTAATTGTTAATGTCAGGGAAATTCTCGGGTCTATGAGATTGCATGTAGGTTGGATGCGACTGAAGTAGTAGCACACGTTAGCGGATAAACTACAATGATATTGTAGGGAAGCCCATAATGATTGAGATTTATTTCAACATCACATCACTTCAATATTAATCTCGTAAATAGCAACTTAAAATTTCAAAACTAATCATATTACTTTCTCACCCTCACGATGATTTATAGAGCATGATCCAAAACATTGATATTATAAATTCTTACATAATTCTAACCAAAAATCTCTTAATATCAAATATAAAACATATTAAAAATTCTCCACAAACATTATACTTTAAATGTCACCGATTTTTAAAAAAACCAAAAATAAAAATAAAATAAATAATATTATTTAAAAAACAATGGTCCAATCCAAATTCCTCTTCTTTTCATTCAAACAAATCACACCATCACAATTACTAGGAATCATTAAATTCAAACGTTTGACTGATTGTTAACAAAATCATGCATTAAATAAACACATCTTCCACACCCACCTTTAATTCTATTTTAATAGAAAAAGGCACAACTAACCACAATCTTGAATTCAATGCTTATATCATTGATCTCCAATCATTACAACTTTGGCTTAATGGAAGTAAACCATATTTTGTAAATTATGAAGAGCCAAAAGCAAGGGAGGCATGATAAAAAGTAATTAACTCAACTCATATTATTCAACCGACGGGAACAACTTTATAGGTAGAGACGGCCAAAAATACGTGCACTACACGACAAGGCGAGAAATATTAAATTTGGGGTCAGTTATCCCTCGGAATCCAAGGCTCGGAGGCGGCTCCAACCTTTTTCCCCCGGTAATGCCCTTTTTTTTTCCATCTTTGCCATACCCAAAACAATAAACAAAATTTGCGTTTTTGGAATTTTATAAATGTTTTCGGAAGGGTCTATTTAACACGATGACATGCCAGTACATGCAGAGCTGACGGAAATAGAAAACTGTGAGCTAAGCATGATAACCCCCTTACCCGAGAAACCAACACGCAGATCCACAGCTCACAAACCAAAACCCTCGCATTCCTGATGCAAATTGTAGCAATGCGGATCGTTTTGATTGCGAGGAGGATATCTGATTTCGAATCCTTCGATTTGTAGCTTCGGATGGACTCCGATTTTGTCAAAAACGGTGAACGATGCGTTGATTTCAGAGGCATTCTGGTGGTTTTTAGGGGGAAGTTATTTGGTCAAGGTTTTTTTTGGCTGGTTTAGACTATTTTTAATTTTGACTTTTTTTTTGGTAATGGACGTGGCGATTGATGGTGGCTCTGTGAGGACAATGGAGGATTTAGGATCCTGTGAAAGTTTGGGGAAAGTTGAGGATCCGGAGAAGAAATACGAGAATTTGAGATCGGATGTCAGAGAAAATGGCGGCGGTGTACAGCAGAATGGCGAGACTCAGAAGAATTTGGAGGAGGACGATTTTCAGCCGGGGGAAAGTAATGGCGAGGGTCATGCACGGCGTAATGGATATGATGAAAGGAAGATGAAGGAATTGGTAGATTTACTATCCAAATTGAATCCTATGGCCGAGGAATTCGTCCCGCATTCGCTCTCTAATGGTGTCTCTGGACCTAAGAAAAATGGAGGGAGCAACGGCAATGTACGGGTAAGCGATTGCACTTTTCTTGATGTATACGAAAAATCAACAAAAATGCCCTTATCTCGTCTCCGAAGATCATTTCACAAATGCCATGAGTTATTGATATAATCGATGGAACTTTGCGTATTATAGCTTGTGATTTAAGTGAAAGATCCGTTTTTATCTTCTTTCCGAAACATAGGAGTAAATTTGGAGAAAAATGTCCTATTTTCCGCTCAAATTGATTTCTATGAAAAATCATTTAACAAATTCCTTGTAATTTCGTGAAACTTCGTATGTTTGATATCATTTGACATAGTTGTTTGTAATATAATGGCAATGCACAGGAAAGAGTTTCTATTTTATATCCAAATCTGCTCTTTCTTTTGGATTAATTTTGTCACAAGTGTTGCATTTACGAGGAACATTAATCTATAGAATGTAGAGTCTTCGACGAGGACGAACAATTGAAGATGGTCTGTACTTTGATCTTAATCGAATCTTGGTTGCTTTCGGTAAAGACACTATAATATTATGGCACATTTTGATGAGGATATTATAAGATGGGCTTTAGTATCTCAATTAGTGAGAATATTTGGTTAGCTTTTTAAGGGTACACTTTTCCAAATTTGAACGCATGAAGCATTTTAGGCTGCTAGAGTGAACATTGATACTAACATGAGAGCGTGAAATGTGGAGTGGATCTGAAACTTGTTTTACCAGAAATGGAATTGGCAAAACCTACACTATTCTTTGGCCATTTCCAGTCTGCGAGAAACAACTGGCCAAATCAGGTTAAAACAAAATGAAAATGAAGTACTAATTCTGCCCCTTGTAAGCGCATTTGAATATATATCCATAATAATTTTATCCTCTGATCTTTCACCCTGATCTCCTCTTATAGATAGACTTTCTTTCAATTGGTCTCCTGTTTAGGGTGTTTTACAGATTTTCTTCTTTATATTTTATATTTTATTTTCTGAGTGACTCATGTTCTCTGTTGAAATTGAAAGTATGCACGAATTAAGGTTGTTGCCCTGTGTTAGCATCGTCTGTTCTTTGTTAACTCTCAACTATAATTCTGGTTATGACATACTTTTTGTAGTTGTAGGAAGTTGAACGGTACATTATTTTTTTATACTGTGATAGTTAGAACTCAATAGTTTGAGTAGATGCATAAAAAAATTCTAATGTAGAAAAATAAAAATAAAAATGAAGATTGTGTCTGCCCCTTGTAATCATTTGAATATATGTCCATAATAATTTTATCCTCTGATCTTTCACCCTGATCTCCTCATTTAGACAGACTTTTTTTCAATTGGTCTCCTCTTTAGTGTGTTTTACAGATTTTCTTCTTTATATTTTATATTTTATTTTCTGAGTGAGGCATGTTATCTGTTGAAATTGAAAGTATGTGCCAATTAAGGTTGTTGCCCTGTGTAAGCATCGTCTGTTATTTGTTAACTCTCAACCATAAATCTGGTTGACATACTTTTTGCAGTTGTAGGAAGTTGAATGGTACATAATTTTTTTATATGATGATAGTTTGAACTCAATAACTTGAGCATATGTATAAAAAAATTCTAATGTAGAAGAAAATGACTTAATCGGATCTTTCAGTTCTTCTGGAATGCTTTGGTTTATAATACAGTAGTCAGAGGTTTTTTACTATTAAATCAAGTTATTTATTTCTTTCTCTTGATGTAGTGATATTTGATTTAAGTTGCTGTAGGAACTTGTCAGTCTCTTGGCTGAGTAATTGAAGGGTATGCACAACCAGTCACTTGTAGTCGAATATTTTCCTGCAGTAGATGCCTAGAATAAACATTTCAAAGCAGAATTGAGAACACTGCCTATGCTAAATGGGTCGATGACAAGCAGATAACTCTAAAGGATTTACTCATCTAATATAGCATCTGAATACGGCTGCAGTGTTTTTTAAACTTACTTTTTACTTTTTCTGCTTACGTCACAGAGAAGGAATGGCTACAATCAGGCTAGAAGGCGAACAAACTCCAGAATAAGCAGAGCACAGCGTGAAGAGAGTATCAGGAAAACAGTATATGTATCGGACATCGATCAGCTGGTTAGTGTTTTGTTTCACATTTAAGTAATTTAGTTAATGTGTCAAGAGCTCAAGCATTGTAATAAAGCCAGAGTTCCATCTATTATGTTTATGGGCAAGGAGGGAGTGGAAAAGTGGTTCTGAATCTATATTAAAAGGAGTGCTTATTGCAGTAAAAATGTGCCTAAATCTTAGCATGGATTTTGTTTAAGAAAAAAAAAATTGGATGCTCAATAAGACACTATTTCATTGAGGTAACCAACCTCACATTTTTTGGTGTATTTGTGATGACCTGAGAAAGGTGACCGAAGAGCAACTTGCAGCTCTGTTCTCAAACTGTGGACAGGTGATTATCTCCATCTGATCTCAACTATCTATTTGTTTTCTGATTTTCTATTTCAGTTTATAATCCAATTAAAATTTTGGTCTGAAATTCCAATCATTTTACCTAGTTGCAGGTTGTTGATTGTCGTGTCTGTGGTGATCCAAATTCGGTTCTTCGCTTTGCTTTTGTAGAATTCATTGATGAGGGTATGTCACAGATTGTTGGACTTGTTGCTATAGCACCAAGCATGATCAAATTTTCTTTTTATTTTGCCTGTATATTGATTTGGTAATTTGAATGTACAGATAGTGCTAGAAGAGCTCTTAGCCTTTCTGGAACTGTGCTTGGGTTTTACCCACTTAGGGTCCTCCCTTCAAAAACTGCAATTCTTCCAGTGAATCCAACATTTCTTCCAGCTGTAAGTAATGTGGCATGCCGTTACTTTGTTAGTGGATTGAAGTTGTCCCTTGCAAATTTGCTTAATGGTGAAAACATGAATCAGGGCATTCTTTAATGGTGGCTGCTAATTGTTTCAAATCCTGCATTGCAGTCTGAAGATGAACGGGAGCTATGTGCTCGGACAATCTATTGTACAAATATAGATAAGAAGGTGAAAATCAGTATGTTTTGAGAATAGTTACAGATTATATTCTTGATGAGCAGCTATGTAGTTTGCAGGGAGCATTTACTTGTCAGTTTGAGCAGTGGGATTTATATAACAATTTTTTTTGCAGGTTTCTCAAGCAGAAGTTAAACTATTTTTTGAGTCAATTTGTGGACCGGTAGGACATTTTATGTCATTCGTTGAAATTGAAGAGTCTTGTTTATTTCTTATAGATTGCTTTTAGAAGAACTTCATACCAACATGATTTTATATCCTTTATCAGGTTTCTCGGTTGCGACTGCTAGGAGATTATCAGCACTTAACTCGAATTGCCTTTGTTGAATTTGTTTATGTAAGTGATCAAGTCTTGACCCTTCTTCTTTGAATTTTGGTTATCATGCTTGGCATGTCAATTTTTTTTTCAATTCTAGTTTGAAATGTTAAACATCTTAGGATTTTTTTTTCCTCTTAAATTACCAAATTGCAAACAACTTCTTTTGTATCAAATATGTTCAGGCTAAAAGAGATGACCATTTTGGGGTTGGTCTAGGCATAAGCTCTACATTGTGAAAATTTTAAACATCAGCTGTGCATGATAGCACCAAAATAATGTCCTCCTCGAAACTGTGAATGCTTTCAAGAATTTTTTATTGATATTTGTGAATTTAGAAAATATGTTCCAAGAGAGCCTTTCACTTATGTAACATATACAAAGACTAGTAATAACTAGTTAAGGGAAGGAGAAGCCGTTTTTTTTGGTATTGAGCTTTAATTCTACCTCTAGTTGGAGGCTTTAAGTTCTAAAGTAAAAATCAGTGTGCCTGGGTGGTCAAAGTACTGTTTGGAGACATAAAGTTACCAGTCATTGTCAAATGTTGCTGACATTGGTCCTTAGCAAGTGGAAGTTGTACTTCTAAGCAACCTTCTATTGGAGGTTTGAATGATTAACCTTCTTTCCCTTACCTAGCTTTTGTGCTTGTGAACAAACATAAAGGACGTAGCTGTTGCATATTTTTAGGTCTTAAAATGGAATGCATCTTGCATAGGTGATTCGATCGTAATTGGTGTATTATTGTCGTTTTGGAGGTTGTATATGGGGGAGTAGCTATAGTGGTATCAGAGCTAGGACTTAATGCTTTCTTTCCTTTATGTATTTTTTCTTTTTGTAATGGATCGAGGTAGAAGTAGAAGTGAGGAGGAACTCATTCAAGTCCTTTAGGGTGAACAAAATGAATTTTAGTAGAAATGGAATATGGAGATAGTTTTTAAAACCCTTCCTCTCCCTTCTCTATTTTCCTTGTAGCAATGAATTGAGGTAGAAGAGCAAGAACTTAGGAGGAATCCATTGAAGTTTTTTAAGGTGAATGAACTGATCTTCCATTAGAAATCGAACATGGAGATAGTCATTGATAGGGGACAGAGTGCTGTGGATGCATCCTCATGCATAACTATTTGGAGCGTTTTCGCAGTGAGCTTGGCCATCCTGGTTTCCAAGGCTGAGAGCACTTCTCTAGCATATATGATTTGGTAGGTTAGTGTCAACGTGGGGCTTGATTATGTGGGGTGCGAGGGAATGGCTGATGTGGTTGTGTGCCTTTTCCTCTTTGGTTTTTGGGACCATCTCATGGAGTCGTAATTGATGGCACAAAGGGTAGTTTCCTAGCATGAAATAAACTACTTGAGATGCTTAAGCTCCATGGCCACTTTCTCAATTTGGCATTGGATTTGTAGGAGACAAATTGCCAATTGTTGAATTTTTTTTAGCCCATGTGAAATCTGTAGAACAAGATTGCTTAAAAAACATTTCAAAGGTATGTTGCTTACCTAACATATAAGTTTTTATAACTTAAAAGTGTTTACCTTAACATCAAATTTTGAGGGCCAACCAAAAAAAGCCTCTAGAAAAGCCATTTTCCAAGTAACAGGAACAAGGGTTTAAAATTAATCCTCAACCCATGAATCTATATTTAATCTGAAGGCAACACCAAAAAAGATGTTTGACACATATGGTTTCTTACATACGCCACACTTAGTGTTGAGGAACTTGAGATATTTGCATCTAGAACCTAGAGGAAGCCCTTGAAAATTGAGGACCAAGTAAAATTATGTCTTCTTGTGTTTAGCTGGAGATTTCAATGTTCCCCAAACTATGTTTGGCCAAGGGTATTTTTTGGTGTATCTTCCATATGCCATTGAACTTGGCTATATGCTAGTGATACACATCTCCAAGATCGTAGTTGAGGAAGAGCTTGTAACTTTCAAACCGCTAGTCTTTCCATGAAGGGTAATGTTGGAATATTGTCATTGATGTCAAAGGAATTGTTGCCGGAAGTGAACGGAATTGTTCCCAGAAGTGAACGGAAATGCCGACGGAAATGTCAACGGAAATGTCAACTTGGCTGACCTATTGGGAGGAGTTGTGACCGTTCGAATGGACCTTTTCACTTGAAGAGTCACGACCTTAATTTGTGGCTTTCCATGAATTATAAATAAGTGCATAAACGAGTGGCAAATTTGTAGATTCAAAAGTGGAAGATATAAAAGAAGAGCAGAATTTTTTAAAGGCAGATTTTTGTGAGAATATTAAAAGGAAAAACTAGCAAGTATAAGGAAGAGTATAGCAGCGAAAACACTCAAGTGTAGATCGAATCGAAAGGAGATAAAGCAGGTGTTCTATCATCCGTTGTGTTGACAACAAATTTGAGATAGAAGAGTGATTTTTGTGAGAAGGTTGGTGCCTTCGTTTTGAAGAGATTGGTGTCTTTTGCTGAGTTGGCGCTCGGTGAAAGGCGTTGGTGCTCCTGTAGGTATTGAGAAAGATTTCTCTATGGTTTTCTCTCGAAAGGGTTTCCACGTATATCTGGTGTCACTTTGCATTGTGTTATGATTTGGTTGCTTTGAATATCTTAATTGGAATAAGTGATTAAGTGTTAGAAAAGAAACGAATATCTAATATTGATTCACCCCCCCTCTCAGTGTTTTACTGTGCTCAACAATTGGTATCAGAGTGGGTTCCTTCAGATATAGCTTAACCGCTAGAAGGTAGATCGTACAAGCTCACATGGCTGGATCACAAGTTCAGGACGGATTTTCCACTAACAAGGCACCATTGTTTGATGGCACAAATTATGCCTTCTAGAGCATAAGAATGAAGACATATCTAATGGCTCTTGGGTTTGATATTTGGCAAGCAGTAGTAATCGGGTACCAAACGCCACCAACAGACACTATGGGAAAGAAGGCCAGCGAAAACAATGCTAAAGCAATGATTGCCATCCTATGTGGCCTTTCAGAATCTGAATTTGTAAAATTCATGCATTGTGATTTTGCGAAAGAGATCTGGGAAATACTTAAAACTATCTATGAGGGTGACAACAAGGTAAGACAAGCAAAACTCCAAACTCATAGGAGACAATTTGAGAGTTTAAAGATGAAGGAAGAAGAAAACATTGTAGGATACTTGCTCTGGGTGAAATAATCAATGTTATTTGAGGACTTGGAGAAACCGTAGAAGAGTCTACAATCGTCCAAAAGGTGTTGAGGTCCTTATCATTGAGGTTTGATGCAAAAGTCTCTGCGGTTAAAAAAATGAAAGATCTGGATATATTAAAGATGGACGAGCTGCACAGAATCCTCACAGCATATGAAATGAGGATTGAATCCGAAAGACCATAAAAAAGAGAATCAACGTTCAAAGCATCAAAGGAGAAAGTCAAAGAACTTGAGCCAAGTGATAGCTCAAGCAACGAAGAAGATGAAAAGGAGGATCTATTCATTCGAACGCTGAAGAAAGGTTCAGGCAAATATAAAGGTAAGTTACCATTCAAATGTTTTAATTGTGGTAAGATTGGTCATTTTGCAGCTAAATGCCTGAATAAAGACAATAGTATGAAGAAGAGAGCAAACCAAAATTCAAGAAGGGAATCAAGCAAAATAAAGACAAGAAGAGATTTGAGAAACAAAAGAAAAGCTTAGACTCCAGGGGGAACTATAGCTCATCTAAGGAAATCTAAGCTAGTGATTCTAAGAATGACGATGAGGAAACATTGTTCATGACTATAGAAGGTAATGCTTTCACAAGCATAAACAACTTGGAGGAAGAAGAAGATGAAGGCGAGGTAAATCTCGAAGAAGAGCTTATCTGTGCCTTAGGAGAGATAAAAGATCTTAAGAAAAAGAACATGAAACAAAAGCTTCTTATTCAGAAATATGAAAAAGAGAGTTAGGACTCAGAAGCCAAAATATCACAAGGTCTTGAGGAATCAAAAAAGATAATTGCTGATCTAAAAGTCCAAATCGAAGTGGCAAAGAAAATTGAAGATCTAACGGATCATCTAGAGAAGAAAGGAGAAGACTGTGAAAGGTATGAATTTGAGATTGCTGCTTTAAAAAGGGATTTAGAAAAGACGAATACTAAAATAGAAAGTGACTTGAAATCTGAGAAAAGCACCCAAGTTTTGAATAAGATTCTTGAAATCAAAGATCACCATCTAACAGGTTAGGCATTGGGTATGAGAAAGAAAAAGAGAAAGTTAAGAGCTATGCTGAAACTCTTAAGGAACCTGTGAAAATGGAGACCAAGAAGGAAGAAGGCCAGAATACAAAAACCAGCTCTATCAACAAAGAAAGCAAAGGAGAACAAAACTTCAGGAGACCACTTGCTCCAAGATATGCCAACAAAACCAGGTTTGGTAATTATTTTGACGGATATTGTTATTATTGCAATCATTTTGGTCATAAGAAATTAGATTTTAGAAAAAGAGCCAAGGATATTGAAGTCTGGAGCAGAAACAAAGGAACCTATGGAGCTTTGAATAGAAGCTACAATTCGTTTGCCCCCCTATCAAACTTTGATGAAGAAGCTATAGTTTGTTACAAGTGCAATAACTATGGACATATAGCACGCTATTGTAGAAGTGTTTTCAAATCTATAAGACAAGATCAAAAGTTCAAGGCTCCAGTGATAAAGAAAAGAGAACCAACAAAGACCTGGAAGAAGCAAGAAGAATCCATGATCGTTCAAACAACATTCCATGCTAGAGATGGACAACAATGGTTCATTGATAGTGGATGTTCGAGACACATGACTGGAGATAAATGCAAATTTATGTCGCTAAAAAGGGTCAATGAAGGCACGATGAAGTTCGGAGACAACACTAAAGCTAGAATAACAAGAAAAGGTACACTTAGACTCGATAATGGAAGAACCAAAACAGAGAATGTGTTATATGTGGAAGGGTTAAAGCATAATCTTCTAAGTGTTAGCCAAATGTGTGATCAAGGACACACACTCAAGTTCTTTGCTGAAGGTTGTGAGATTAAAAAAAGAGACACGGAAGAACTAATTGCAGATGCTTACAGGACAACAAACAATCTATACATGCTTACAGAAGTCAAAGGAGAGAAGTGTTGTCTAAGTCAAGTTGAAAAAAGTTGGCTATGGCACAGAAGAATGGGCCATATAAATTTTGATAACCTTGTGAATGTTAGCAAGAAGCATGTTGTAAGGGACATTCCAAAGATAACAAAGCCATCAAGCACGCTTTGTAAGCAATGCCAACATGGGAAGTAGACTAGGACAAGATTCAAAATGAAGGAATATTCCACCACGAAGAAATTAGAGCTCATTCATACAGATCTGTGTGGACCCACCAGAATGCAAAGTATACAAGGTGAGAGATATTTTATGTTGCTAATTGATGATTACACTAGAATGACATGGGTTGTGTTTTTGAAAGAAAAGTCTGAGGCCTTTAGCAAACTCAAAGCATTAATTGAAAATGAAACCGTTTTAAAGATCAAATGCTTAAGGTCAGATAGAGGAGGTGAGTTCATGTCAAATGAATTCATTGAGTATTGTGAAGACCATGGGATAAAAAGACAATACTCAGCTGCAAGAACCCCACAACAAAATGGGGTAGTAGAACGAAAGAATAGGACTATCCAAGAAATGGCTAGGACAATGCTGAACGAATCCAAGTTATCAGACAAATATTGGAGAGAAGCAGTCCACACAGCTGTATATATCCTAAATAGAGGGCAGATAGAGTCAACAATGACAAGACCCCATATGAGTTATGGACGAGAAGACCAACTTCCGTCAAATATTTGAAAGTATTTGGAAGTAAGTGCTATATTAAGAGGACCAAAGATGATTTGGGGAAATTTGACTCAAGAGCCGATGAAGGAATTTTTCTGGGATATTCCACCAAAAGCAAGGCCTACAAATGCTACAACAAGAGAACGCAAACTATTGTAGAAAGTCCCAGTGTTAGAGTAGATGAAACTGGAACTCAGAAGGCAAGTGATCCATTAGACGAATCAGATATCATTGAAGAAGAAGATGTTGAAGTAGAGAAGATGGATGAAGATGAACGACAAGACACCAAGGCACCATCTTTTTTCGTTCAGAAGAACCATGCTGAAAGCCAAATCATTGGTAATATAGATGCTGGATTACAAACCAAAAGAAGGATTGTAAGAAATTCTGAACAAGTAAATTTTTCTTTGTTATCTAAAATACAGCCTAAGAATTTTTCAGAAGCAAGCAATGATGAACATTGCGTAAAAGCAATGGAAGAAGAGCTAAACCAAATTGAGAAGAATGAGACGTGGGAGTTGGTACCCAGACCGAAGGATCAAAATGTGATCGACACCAAATGGGTATACAAGAACAAACTAAATGAGGATGGCCAAGTGACGTGAAACAAGGCTTGATTGGTATGCAAACGATATGCTCAAATCAAAGGTATTGACTTTGAAGAAACATTCGCTCCCGTGGCAAGAGGCAATCAAAATGTTTCTTACCTATGTGGTATTTAAAAATTTCAAAGTATATCAGATGGATGTGAAGTCTGTGTTCCTGCACGACAAATTAGAAGAGGAAGTATATATTGAGCAGCCTGTAGGATTTCTCCTTTCAGATGATAGTAGATATGTTTGCAGATTGAAGAAAGCCTTGTATGGCCTGAAGCAAGCCCCCAGAGCTTGGTATGCGAGACTTGAAAAATATTTGCAAGATCAAGGTTTTAAAAGAGTTTTCGTCGACAACAACTTATATATCAAAACTGAAGGTGAGCATCAGTGGATAGTTGTTGTCTATGTTGATGACATAATATTTGAAGGTGATAGTGAGACGCTGACGAAGGGATTCGCTGAAGACATGCAAAAAGAGTTTGAGATGTCCATGCTTGGAGAGTTATCTTTCTTTCTTGGATTACAAATCTTTCAATCCAATAAAGGAATCTTCTTTTCTCAAACCAAGTATGCCAAGGAAATGTTGAAAAAGTTTGGTTTTGAGGACTGTGCACTTGTAAGCTCACCAATGGCCACATGAAACAAGATAAGTAAGGATGAGGAATCACCAAATGTAGATCAATCTCTCTATAGATCAATGATTGGCAGTCTTCTGTATCTGACGGCTTTTAGGCTGGATATCATGCAGGTGGTTGTCATGGTGGCACGATATCAAGCAACCCCCAAGGAAACTCATGTACAAGTTATGAAGAGGATATTCAGATATATAAAGGGGACCTTGGACTATGGATTATGGTATCCTATAGGGAGAGATTTCACTTTAGTGGCATATACAGACTCAGATTGGGCAGGTTGCCTAGATGACAAGAAGAGTACAAGTGGAGGTGCATTTTTCCTCTGTGATAGCTTAGTATCTTGGCTAAGCAAGAAACAAAATTCAGTTTCACTATCCACAGCAGAGGCAAAGTATATAGCGGCAGTTCTGTGTTGCACTCAGGGGCTTTGGATGAAGTAGACTCTGGAAGATATCAAGGTGAAGTATGATCAACCTATGTCCATATATTGTGACAACACCAATACCATTAGTATTTCGAAGAATTCGGTGATGTACTCCAGAACGAAACATATTCCAATCAAATACCATTTCTTAAGAGAACAAGTTGCAGATTAGCAAGTCAAGTTGGAATACATTAATACAACAGAGCAAATAACAGATATTTTCATGAAGGCACTTCCGAAGGACACATTTGAGTACCTACATGAGAAGTTGGGAGTAATTTCTTTTGCTTCTTGCCACTGAAGGGAAGCATCAGTTGAGGGGGAGCTAAGTACTAGTTCTTGGATAGACGCTTTGCCATTGATGTCAAAGGGGGAGACGTACAAAAAGGGTATCTCACAGAAAAGGGGAGCTACAACAAAGAAGGATTCAGACAGAAGAGAGTGCAGCAAGGGGGAGCAGTTTCAGTATGTGGTTGCCATCAATGACAAAGGGGGAGATTGTTGGAATATTGTCATTGATGTCAAAGGATTTGTTGCCGGAAGTGAACGGAATTGTTGCAAGAAGTGAACGGAATTGTCGATGGAAGTGAACGAAAATGTTAATGGAATTGTCGACGGAAATGTCAACCTTGGCTAATCTATTGGGAGGAGTTGTGATCGTTTGAATGGACCTTTTCACTTGAAGAGTCACAATTTTAATTTGTGGCTTTCCATGGATTATAAATAAGTGCATAAACGAGTGGCAAATTTGTATATTCAAAAGTGGAAGATATAAAAGAAGAGCATAATTTTTTAAATTCAGATTTTTGTGAGAATATTAAAAAGAAAAACCAGCAAGTATAAGGAAGAGCATAGCAACGGAAAGACTCAAGTGTAGATTGAATCGAAAGGAGATAAAGCAAGTGTTCTATCATCTATTGTGTTGACAACAAATTTGAGATAGAAGAGTGATTTTTGTGAGAAGGTTGGTGCCTTCGTTTTGAAGATATTGGTATCTCTTGCTGAGTTGGTGCTCGGTGAAAGGGGTTGGTGCTCCTATAGGTTGGTACCTACAAAATTGTTTTTGGGGTTGGTGCTCCAGTAGGTTGGTGCCTACGAATATTTATATTGAGAAACATTTCTCCGTGGTTTTCTCTCGAAAGGGTTTTCATGTATATCTGGTGTCACTTTGCATTGTGTTATTTTGTGTTGTGATTTGATTGCTTTGAATAACTTAATTGGAATGAGTGATTAAGTGTTTTAAAAGAAAAGAATATCTAATACTGATTCACCCCCCCTCTCAGTATTACCCTGTGCTCAACAGGGAAGAATTTCAATTTTCAAGCTTGTGAAACAAATCATGAAGAAATAATTCTTGAATTTTGGCAACAACAATTTTGACTTTATTAGCATGTTCAAACTT
Source organism: Torreya grandis (assembly GCA_037957365.1). NCBI lineage: Eukaryota > Viridiplantae > Streptophyta > Pinopsida > Cupressales > Taxaceae > Torreya > Torreya grandis. The sequence goes on along the minus strand of JARHVA010001540.1, from coordinate 740,842 downwards.
GGTTTTCATTCCTTGCCACAAGATCAAATACTGTTCACAACACTTTTTTTGAATGTGTGATATAATCGAAGACCTCCAGAGAGATTGGTTATTGAAAGAAATACTTTTGTAAAATTGATCTCTCCACCTAAGGTGTTTGAGAAATTCCATAGCTTTCCATATGTTGGTAGAGATAAAAGTGTTGTCAATTTTGGCGAGGGATGGGGCAATAAACAACTTGTAAACATCCAACCCCTTCTAGCTTCTCCTAACATAAGAGGCACGCACAAGGACGCACGACACAATGTCGCATAAGCATCTTAGAGACTTTATTGCCATTACATGTCTTGATAATTCAATTGACACAAGGAGGAAAAGATATTATGCGTGGATATATGGCATTATACCTTTGTCTTTGAGGGTACAATGATCACAGGTCACTTGACAAAAGCATTTGTCACCATTTTGAGAAGCTAAAGAAAGAATACAAATTTTGCTGAGATTCTCATAGTGGAAATTGAAGAGGCCTAATATACTTGAAGATAGATTCTCAAAGGTTGCAGAAGAAGAGGTCGATGAACTTGAAGATAGATTCCAACACACAATTGTGAGGATGACTAGTAAGCCGAAGTTGGACTCCCCTAGTTATTCAGGGAGTTTGAGTCCTGAAGAGCTCATTGATTGAATCATTGAGTTAGAGAAATACTCGGAGTATGAAAGTATGGGAGATCCCAAGAAGGTTAAATTTGCATGTGTAAAGTTGAAAGGTCACACATCCTTATGGTGGGAGCTTGTGCAGGGGTAAGAGTCTGTAGAGGTAAATATAAGATGAAGACTTTATGTGCTTAGCAGCCAAACCTTCAGATCAAATTTAGAATTTGTTTTCTAGTGACAGGCTTATTAATCCAACAATCAATCTTTTTCTCAATTGTTTGCCGCTTAGTGCTAGAGATCAAGTAACTAAGTTTGACAGGGAAAGGGAATCTGCAAAAAATTGAAAATATCCTTTGGTTCTATCCACTGCCGCCGTTGCTCCTCCAATCATATTTGGATTTTAGATTAGCTTTGTTTGCAGCATTACGCTTTTGCTGCTAACTGTTGGAACCCAAAGTATCATAGAAAGTTTCAAGACAATTTAAGTCACTACAAATGGTTCGTCATCCTCTGTGATGTGGAGGAAGGAATCACTGGTGAAATGTCCATTGATCAATCGATTTCGCTGGAAGAACATTGCTCTTGATGGATCCCATAACAATGCATGTGGCAAATAAGCAACCCAAAGGATTTGATTGCAGGCACACACAAGGAATGATAGCAAGACATACCAAGGTGTTACCAAAAATAGTTTGAATGACATTAAATAAAAAAGAAGCAAAATCTAATAGCTCTCAACATAGCAATGATGAAAGACTATTTGATGTAGTCGATAGCTTTTCCAAAGTCAAATCTTGATATATAGAATATCTTGACTAGAGTATTTAGCACATTCCACAAATGCTTGCAATGATATTGTTGAGAATAAAGAGGAGTTTGATAATTTGGTTTGTTTTGGATGCACTAAAGATGGAAGCAAATATGTAATGCTTAGGGGCAGAGCTTTAGCTATGATTTAATACAAGACGCTTAAAGGTTTTTAGGTTCCAACTATTGGTAAGCTCTGGATCATCCACTTCAAAGAAAAGCTTGATATTAGCTTGATTGCTAACTTTTCCTATTGCTTGATGCCTAAGAGCTTTTTGGTATTATCTAAGAAGTTTAAAGCAGACAAATTGCCATGTTACTTTGCAAAACTTTCACAGAAAACCATCTAAGCTTGTGGACGTTTTTGTTTGTTGTTTGTCACAATGCCTCGTTCAATTCTTCTAAAATAAGGTGCTCATCACATATGATTAGTTGGGTGATTTCTTCCGAGGAATGTTTCCATACTCCATACCCTTTTGCATGGACATCTCCTGTTCCTTGCTAAGCTTCAGAGCTTGGCAAAGTGGCTTGTAAGGGGACCTGCAAAATGCTTTGTAGCAAGTGCCATGGCTCCCTTGCGAACTGTGATTGACTCTCAAGGTTTGAAATAAACCTTTGGAGTCATTGTTGGAGGCTGGACTTATCCCTATACAAAATTTAGTTCAATTGATAACACTGTCAGAGGCATATAAACTGGCCAGGCTATGCACATAGCCATCCATATTCAATATAAACTAGACCATGTGAGTGGAGGAATGTGACCCTTTTCCATTTCAATTTAGGTAAAATTTGGAGCCACAATAAGAGTGACCCCTTTTGCTTTCTTTGTGACTAGTGGGAATAACTTAAACTTGGGACCATACACAACCGAGAACAGGTTATAAACAGGATCCAGAATTCTCAACTACTTGAAGAAATAAATGTTAGCAACAGATTGCAAAATTGTGATTGTATATCTCTAAAGCATTTAGCGAGACCACTATCATTCCAAGACATGACTTTTATAATCAAGCAAGATGTGACGGATCTAGTTATATATCCTCATCACCAATCTAAAGAATGGTGTGATAGGAAGGCACCACCTTCTACAGGTCCTTGATCCCAAGCAGTAGCATTAATAAAATCTCGCAAATTATCTTGGTGGAATATGAATTGAATTTGATATCTTTCAAGATGTACAGAAATAAAGCATGGGTCTAATGGTTTTTTGACAAAATTCTTCCAGGAAATTTGGGATATTGCCAGTTATTACTTATTTGGGGTTGTCAAGGAAACTACAGCCTGGAAACATATGCACAAATTACTAGGGATGTTAAGGAATCCAAAACTTGAACAAAGAAATTATCCCTAAGCGTATGTAGAAACAACTGCAGGACATAATCATATTGAGATGTCTTGTTCTATGTGAAGATGATGATGTTATTTGTTGATGAATTAGAGGCTTGCACAAAGTTACACTGAAATTTAGTTTTTAAATTTTGAAAATTCTGTTTGTGGATAGAGAAATTGGTTGCTGAGAAAACTATGGTGCAAAATTTGGGAAGCTCTTTTTGAAATTATCGACCTTCTTATGGACCTGGAAAAATTCTCAGATGAATTTGAGGTGAGGTTGCACGTACTACCAAATGTGTCAACTATGTGTAGCCAAATAGGATGTTAAGCTCTTGTTCATCTGTTACCCTACGGTAAATGAACTTTGGGACATCTCCCTTGTAAAGGGCGGCTAATTTAAGGGCTCCATTGGAATTAAGGAATGAACTAGCTTGTGTAGGATTCATAGATGTTAATTTATTATGGGAGTTGGGTACTTACTTTATTTGTTGGCAGATAGGGCTAGAGAGAAGAAAAACAGAAAGAGACAAAGAAATTATATTGATGTCCACAAATGGCTAAAGTATGTCAATGGGACTTAAAAAATACATTCACTTAAATTAGAGAAGTGCTGGGATAAAAAGACCCTAGGGTATGACAAGTAACTAAAAACTAAGCACTAAAGAAACCTAAGGTGGTTAAACTTTGAACCATATAAGTAGAGTTCCAAGGAGCCTTGTGAGTGAAGGACTCCTCGATGAAGCGTGGAGCTGATGTAGATCAAAGTGGGAGGCCTTGACATATGACCAACACTAACACTTTTTTGTAGCAATGCTCAAGTCAGAAGAACCAACAACATCATTATCTATCACTGCAAAAGGGCTAATGCAAGTATTGCTGCCTGAGATGAGAAGAGGTTGTCTGGCCCTATGTGATAATGGAATATATGTGGAGCAGGAATGTAGGAGTTGCAAACATGTGCCATTCTCATTTTTTCACAAGCAGCAAGATCTTTGGCAACAAAGAAGAATCAGAGGACCTGTTGGCTTATTCTCTCAGTCAAGTGCACCAGGTTGAGATAAAAAAAGATAGAGAATCCAGTTTTCATGCAGCTTAATCTTTGTCTTGTGTTTCCAAGAAAGAAGAGTACTCAAAATGGAAAACAAATGATTGGAAAGATGAGCACTCAAAACAGAAAACAAATGATTGGAATGTGGGTCCTAAAAATCCCTACTTGGAAATTTCCTTGACTGCTCTTGATCTCAGGATGATGAACACCCTTCTCATGCACCTCACTGGCATGTTACTGCCCTCTGCTTTAAGTTTAAGCCATTCCTGTTGGATTACTCTGTGACCAGTCTGTAGACGTAATGGTTTTCTGGCTAAACTGTTTTGGTGCCGGATAGGATTATACTAATATTTACATGCTGGCAGGGTGGCCCTAGTTCGTTAAAACTATGGTTATGGCAGTTCCATGTATCTGTGGTTTCTGCGATGGATACCAAAGATCTAGAAGGGAATGTGTCTATCCAAGGTTACATGAGGTGTGGATCCGTGTTTCCAGAAACGCAACTGGAAGACTTCATTGCATGTTAAAATGCGCAAAATGCTGCCCGCAATGTGAACGGCCGTTTCCAGGCCTTCCGTTACGTTTCTCTTTTTAAGGCAACCATGCTAAAAAAGAATCAGCATTTCTACTGCATTGTTGGATTGATGAGTCTGAAGTTATAAGGAAATAAAAATATGTTTCTGAATTATTTTGCTTTTTCACTTAGTGTCAGTATGGATTATATCATATTATGACAGTGCGACCTTCATTTCATTTTCTTATCCATATTGTTGATAACCATATTCCTAAGCCTGTATTCTATATACCGATGCCTATATTAAAGGATAACATAAATTAATATATTTTATATTATGGATTTGATTTTACCGTATCATCATATATTTTATATTGCAGATTTGATTTTACCATATCATCAATATATTTTTTATTTTAAGGTTAAAGTGTTCTGTATTCCTCTTCATAATATTGAGGAATATTTTTCATTAACTACTTTTTATATTTTAATTTTTAGGTATTATTGAAATTATATGGGTAATACCGTAATACAAATGATCTATATGATTATAATTTTTATTTTTATTCACTTTGAACAAGTGATGAATCTCCTAAAATTTAAAACAAATATAGATAATTAATATATAGAAAAATCCATTTCTTATGGGCAACCTTCCCAAACTCGTTTTTTGTTTTGTTTCTATTGCCGCTGTTGTTTCCCGCTTCCCGTTTCTTGTTTCTGGTAACATAGGCGTGAACCAAGAATTTTGGCCACTTAGTTTGATATTATAGTGGTCTATGTCAACTCAATAAATATCCATTCAAAGGACGACGAGAGCAAGATTAATAGCAATGATAGACATTTGGATTTGGTGAGCAATAATTTATATGAAAAGCACCAACCTCTTTCCAATTGGGAATGAGGCTAGAGGTTGTAAAGCCCAAAGCAGTGTAATTTCTATGAATCATTGTTCCTTCCCCATACTAATAAATGCTTAAAGTGCATGTGTGCTTTGTGTTCTCCATGCCTTGCGATTATTAGCAAACATACATAAGAGAGAGGTCATTAACGTAATTGACTACTAATGGAAACAGTCATTGTAGTGATGTCTTGAGTATGAAAGCACTCCATGTAGTAAAAAATCCCACAATAAGTAAAATATCTAAATGAGAGATTTGATGTTTTCAGAGTCCATAATAATGGACTAGATTTTCTCACATGTTCAGAGGTAGGAAGAATCTTCTTTTTATTGTCTTTTTTCACATTACATACCAATTAGTTCTTTTTAATCTAAAGTCCTTAATTTATGAAGTCATACACCCTAACATTAATTTACACTTTTTGCACATCCAACCTAGGGTGCAGAACAATCTTATTGACAACAAATATTATACTCCAACACGAATTGAGGTTAAGTTTAGGGACTTATGGCATTGACTGATGTATGGCCTAGTCAAGCTAATTCATAGTCCATTGACAAATGCAAACCTTAGTTGAGATAATTCATGTGTGAAGGACTGAAATGAGGGTCACCTGAGGTAAGACATGGGCCATTGAATGATGCGAAGCATAGATGAAGAAACTTACATGCCTCTGATTTTGTTGAGTTTCAGTGGAAAGACCTTGTGAAACAAACTGAATCCTTAAACGAGGTAACTTGTGGCAATGTTGAAGAATTCAATTTACAATAGATTATTGTACCATGTATGCTTGGCAAAGAATGCAATGCTGGTTGGAGTTCCAAATTTTTGCGACTTAAGAACAATGAACTTCAAGGTATATGTTTTAGGACATGGTTTGATGTTTATCGTGCTCTAGCCTAAACCTGTAGTGTTTTGATTGCTACCATTGGGTGGTGTATATATACATACATACGATCATAGACAAGAGTAGTTGTCTTGTATTTTGCTATTTTGAAGGCATCGTGGATGCTTCTTCAATTGTTTAATTCATGGAGGGTTCTCTACAATACAAGATATTCGGTATTAATTCTTGGTGACTTATTATCTAGTTGCTGGTTGCGAAAAGAGAAATTTTAGATTGGGCCCAATTTACAATTTTAGATTTGGTGATTTTTTAATGTTTCTTTTCATTTTGAGCTATTTTTTATAAGAAAACTAGTCTGGAAAGGTTTTTGTCAGAATTTATTTTCCTAAGTTTTATGGTTAGCCTTTTTGCTATTTTTAGTGACTATATAACATACAACTTTCCCTTGCATAGACATGGCAGGAACACCAAACACTTGTTTATAAGAAAGAAAGACATATTTTACAACATATTGTTACAAGGATTTAGGATTAACTGTATATGCCCTCCAAGCAAGATGCAAGGTACGAGCATCTCCATACTTGTCATAGATAGGTGTTAATTGACATTATCATCGACATCTTGTTGGGAATTGAGTCACTAATTCATGGCTTCAAACAACTTCGCAATATCTGTCTGGTTCTATCTCAATGAGAAGGCCCATGCACAATTAGGTTTGTGAGAATAAAAATGATCCATCTTACACTATGTGTGCCTCTTTGCAAAAAATGCAAATATTCTTGCAAGAGTTTTAATTATTAGTTTTACGAAAACATGGATAGTTCCTCAAGACTAAACATATCTTAATTAGGCTCAGGGGAACACAATCAGTCCCTTGTACACTAGGGCACCAAGAATAGCTATATTTAGGCTCACAGGAACACAAACAGTCTCTTACACTGTAAGGACCTCTCCACATGAATGCAAACTATCCTTACGCCTCTTATTCCATAAAGAAAGAGTATTAATAATTAGTAATAATGTTTGTGCCTTTCAAACAATCATCTCCATTTGACCTTCAGGCCTTCTATTTGTTTGGAAAATACCAATTCAACCCAGACGCTTATGTTTTCTTACATACTATTTGTTTGGAAAATACCAATTCAATCCAGGCGTTTATGTTTTCTTATGTCCTTTCTTATAATCTGTATTTATCATTTTGGACATATCTTTAGACTTTTAAGTTATTTCAATGGTGATTTAATTATCGAAGTGCAAATGTTTTGGACAAAATGCAAGGAGGCAGAGAAAATAAAAACAGAATGGGAAGGAGGAAATATATTTTTTTACCTGAACAATCTACAATAACATCTTTACAATCACCCAACATCCGTAATTCTGCAGTCTCTACTGATGTTCATTTCATGATGGATGGGCTTATCTGAGTTTATTCGAGTCAATCATTCTAATGCATACCTAATTGTCTAAATATTTCAAAATTCTAGGAATACCTACATCTTCCACACAGCTACCCACCTTAATGACTCATGGAAGTAACAGTTTGGTCCAGTTATACAAAAGAGGCTGTGTTTACTATTTACCAATACAAACCATTCCTAAGCTATTATCCATTGCAGGTTTGTCTAGTCACTCAATACTCATTTTAGAACTTGTACATTGCATACTTACATTCATGCACACTTGTATAGCCACCTTAGTACTTTTTTTACAGTCTGTTCATAGCCATAGGTTCATAGTAACAGACATTAAGAAAGATACACGCTGTAAGTAAACTGGCATTCGAAGTGTGGCCAAAGTTGAATGAAATTACTCTGAATTTCTAAGGGAAGCAATTTATGAAAATGATGAATTTTATCACTGTTTCTGTTTTCTAAAGATTTTTATTTCTATTGAATATGGGCAAGTTAGCAATTTTTGTCTCAAAGAGATGTCAAGATTCTTCAGAGCTATAATGTTGTCGCTTGTTTTCATAGGCATTTACAAGGGTCTTTTTAAAGTCTTATACTATGTGTAAGAGAGTTTCATATGGTTCTTCGCAAACATTTAAATTTTTTCTGTAGTTTATCCGGTGAATGCAGATGCTTACTTTTTGAATTCTTAATGGTACATTAATAATTTGTAGTCTTATTCACTTTCTTTTATTGTTGAACTATTGGTGCTTACATATTAAAATAGCTTGTAGTTGAGCTATTTTACTATTTGTTTGGAAGTGTAGTGTTCTTCTTAGGAATTTATAAAGGTTTTTCTTTTGTTTTAGGATGTTTATAAGAGAGTTTCCTATAATTCTTTGCAAATGTCATTTAAAGTTTTTTGCAGTTTATCCGGCGAATGACATTTTTTTTTGGATTTCCCGATAAGACATTTATAATCTGTAGTCTTATCCAAGTTTGTTCATTGTCGAACTATTGGTTCTTAAATTTTTAGCTGGATCCCTTGAACATTAGTCATTTTACTAATTTTTATTATCCTATAATAACATGCAAATCAGGGTTCCATGTTGCTATAAACCATAGTTACCCAGTTCGGAGACCCAATTTCGTGTTGAAGGGGATACAAATCCGAAAATCTGCAGTTCATTTCTTTTTTCAAAATTCCAGTTGAAAAAAGGTATACATATAACATAAAAATATATAAAATTATAATTGTTGAGCTGAGCAGAGCAGTAGGATGACATGTGGGATTATAGAAAAACAAACTTTTAATTATTAAAAAAGGGAAAGGAATAAACAATGTCAGGATTGGGTTGGACTAAGTTGGTATGTCTGAAAAATCAGGATCCAACACGATTTGGTAACTATTGTGTTACATGTTAGAACATGGAACAATTTGGGTGTATTACAACTTTTAAGCATATTGCAAGTGGGATGTGGGTTTGTAGAAAAATGCACTTTTAATTTAAAAAAAGGGAATAAGTAATAAAAAATGCCAGGATCGGGTTGGACTGATTTTGTATGTGTGAAAAATCCAGCTCCAACACGATTTGGCAACTATTAGCATGACTGTTAGAACATGTATGAATTTTGGTCTATTACAAGCAAAGGAAGTTTATGATAAAGCATCAAAATTGTATGACCTCATTTTATCCTTGACAATTAGGAGAGCTGGTCTTGTCTGGTGTATTTTCCCATTAAACAACACCCTTCTAATATTATGATTGATGGCACGAGTTTTTAAATGTTTCATAAAAAGGAAATGTTCCAATCATATATGCCACTGTTTGATGCTGTCATTGTTGATAGGCCTGCAACTTATCTGATACACGGCTATTTTCTTACTTGTACGATGTTATCTCAGTGATTCCATCTCTTGCGATAACAATCTGAGTTGAGCAATCTGCTTGGCCCAGAAGAGGTGTCTTAGATTAAAGGTTAATTTCTCTAGTAGTCTGTGTGCAATATAGGACTTGACCGATTTTTAGCTTATAATAATGGTAATGCTCTCTGTCTCTCTCTGCGGTTACACCATGTGTATTAGCTTTGATATATCTGGTTTAGATCATTTCAGATTTAGAAACTCGGTACTTCATAGGTGTGTTAACAGAATTCTTTGTCAAAGTCATTGAAGTAAAGAATCTACCTCTATTGATGACATTGTAAAATGCAATTAAAGGAATCTTCAAAACATTGTCTCCTTACTAGCAAATAGTTTTCTTGTGGAGTTGTATAAAGCATGCTAGCTGGCCGTGGAATACATTAGTTAACACATTTCCAAATCTAGAAATTCACATAATCCTGTGTATCATGAACACATTTCTTTCTTAACCGAAGAAACTAGTTGTATTTTCAGTGGGAACTTTAGATTTCTAATTGAAATGTTTTCTTTTATGACAGGCAGAGTCTGCTATGGCTGCACTAAACTGCAGTGGTGCAATTTTGGGGTCTTTGCCCATAAGGTAAAATCCTAAACCAAATTTTTAAAAAAGAGGCAATTTTATCTTGTGCAATTTTAAACTTACACACACAGCTTGTCTCTGTTTAGGGTAAGCCCATCAAAGACCCCAGTGAGGCCTCGCAACCCTCGTCCACAAATCCATTGAGCATGAGATCCTTCAGGCTGATTCAGGATTTTTTCTGAGCCAGGTCATCAAATACGACCTACACTCAGTTGTAATGTTGTAGGCAACTAATTTATTGAATGTTAGCCAATTGTGGTCTACCAAGATGGATATATATCAAAGGGCATAGTCACGGGCATTCTACATACATGTTGTGCATTATAAGCAAAATAATCATCTGTCTATAGGTTTCTTTGGAACTTTGATTGTATGGGTTTGTTCCCTAGGTAGAGATCTTGAATACGCGTTGCTTCTTACATCTATCTCATGTAAGAGAAGAGGATGGCCACATGTTTTCACAAGTAGAGTTGCATGCAAGTTTGGTAAATTTTACAACTTCAAGCTGAAAATTATGCATTTTTGGAAGACCTTTGCCAAATTTACATTTATCTACAAAATGCATTCACAAGCCCAGCGGATGTACTTGCAACTAATTATTGACAGAAAATGATCGTAGTTTATTTTCTATTTAATTTGAAATCACTTTGTTGATGGGCAAATGGCTGGTATTATAATTTTAAATTTGTCTTCATGGTGTGAAATCGTATTTCTACAGATTATTAGTGTTGAATATATATTTAATAGGCATCGAATAAGTAAGTGTAATTTGGAATCCTGGCATAGGTCATTTTGTTTTTAATTATAGAAGACAGTGAGTGCTTCAAAGACTGGTCTAAAGCCTTTTTCTAGTTCCTTTTAGTATTTGTCAAATTTTATTAAGCACCGTGTGTTTTCAATCTTAAGCAATTGTGTTTTCAATCAGTTGGCTCTGAAAATGTTCTTGATCATTCTGAGGCCAGCTGCATGTATATCGGGCAACTTCTGATTTGAAACGGTATTGGGATGCAAAGTGTGTCAGAATGTGGGTTGCTAATGGAATATATGTTACAATCCAATCTACTAAATTCTAAATGGAAACTTAGGAGCTTAATCAATCAGTTTTCTTGTACGCTGTTGTTTATTGGATCTTCTAATATTGAGGTTTTAGATTGTCATGTGCTATGAGTAAATTTCTTTTAAATTTATCTTTTATTTGGCAGCCCTTTAGGAGGATATATTATTCAGTTTTCTTGTATGCCGTTGTTTATATCTTCCAATATTTAGGTTTTAGGTCGTCATGCGTTGTGAGTAAATTTTCTTTTAATTTATCTTTATATGGCAGCCCTTAGAAGAAAATTTCCTTTTGAATGATGATGGAATCGTTCAGGATGATCTTTTATTTTATTTACAATTTTAAGGCACAGGCACAATCATTTTTATGGATTTATTTGATTCCTGATGCAATTCATATCAATATCAATATCAATTTATTATGATATTTCATCATTGTGTCAAAAGCTAACCAATAATTATCAAAACATTGCTTGTACGTTTGTTGGGTGTATGTTATCACCAATTATGCGAGTTTTATTGAAATATTGCTTATAAGTTTGATTTAGGTGTATGTTACCATTTGGGATGCTAACAGGGATCTAGCTTGGCTGTCTCAAGAGAGTTATCCGATTAACAAAAATGAGAACTCCTTTGAATAAGAATATTAACTTTTTGTGTGATTTTACGTGTTTTTTAAGTCATCTCAAGAGGACGTTCATGAGTAATTATTACCCTAATAACATTGTTCCTTGTGTATTTTCAGTAATAATTGCGAGCCAAGGGGAGCCACTTGGCACACAAGCACCATAAGGATTTGTTCTTTGGGGGGGGGTTGGGGAAGGGAGAAGGAATGGTGAATGTAATCCACCTATTTGAGCGTTTCACCCTTTAGCCTCTTTTCCCATTGGTCCAAAGTTTGTTGGAAGTCCATTTTCATCTTTTGTTATAAAGTGGTTTCTTTATTTCCAAAGTCGAGACTTTCAACAACTCCTTTTCCTTGGTCTTCTGACGTCTTTCCTTTACTCTCTTCTTATAACTTGGAATTTTTTGTGAGATGGCAGGCCAATAGAGGTCTTCCCTTGGGATTTCTTATTTTGGTAGTATATTTTTGATACTCTCATTTTGGTAGCATATTGATGATAATGATACTCTTGGGGCACAATAACATCCCAAGAAGCCTTCCATTGTTGACCATTCCGGTTGTTAGGGTTATTTTCATGGTTTTCTGAGTTCTCGCTCATATAATATTTTCGAGGCATTCACTAACTGTTGCAGGGGCTAACATTTTTTGTAGGTTGTGGCTGGCCCCTTTACCTTGATTCCAGTTTTTGCATTTGTATGTGGATATTTTGTGATTTGAATCAACTTTCTTCCATTGGTTCTTGTTCTTTTTATTTGCTAGTTCCTCAACTTTGCAAATAAAACTTTCTTCGTAATGTACAAGGGAAGTTTGGCTCTTGTATCAAATAACTCTATGAAAATATTTTACCCTATTTTTGATAAAACATATAAATATATAAGTGTAAAACTAGAGTATATCAGAATGTATTAGAATTAACAATTTTGATTTTAACAAAAATTAACTATGATAAATTGTCATTTTTGTAAACACTAGGAATAAAACAACTTAGCTCAAACCAAGATTTATGTTGACTGTCTTAGATGTGTGATTGTAAGAATCAATGAAAGTAGTGATAGTGGATGCTTAGGGTTAGGAACATGCTCTGAAACTACTTCTGGATATGTCTGTTGTAAGTAGACAACAATGCGACAGTGCTCGAGTTTATTGATTATGGACTTGTCTTAGTTGATTGCAATTAATAATTGACAACAAAGGACAAATAAAATATAATTTTCGCTGATAGATTAGAGTTAGAATCAAAGAATATATTTGTACAAGACCATTGTAAGTGGACGACAACACTGTAGCACTCGAGTTCGTTGATTGTGGAGTTGTCTCAGTTGATTGGTGACGAAACATAGGTTGTGTTTTTTTCACTTTGTGTGCATTGAGAATTTGAGATATCAAAATTTGGATTGCGCCACACAAAATTTACTGTTTCTTCTATTGTCTTTGAAACTTTAGGGACACTTTGAGAGCTTGAAAATCTATTAAAAAAGATGGAAGTGTAATGCGTTGAGTTGACCTCAATCATCTTCTTGATGATTGATCGTGGTTTACGTATTTATTACTCCAATGAAGGAAATCAAGCTCATGTAGTTCTCCTACTTAAAGTGATAGTGTAATTGTGCTCTTTGAACTAGTTTCAATAATTGAAATCATTCTTTTGAGTCTTCCTGCATGTTTCACTTGGTTGGCTAAAACAAATTATCAAAAAGTTCATTTATAAATACACGCCAAAGTTCATTCATTTTTCCTACTTGTTATCACTTGGTTGCTAGCTTACACACTATTGCAAATTTGTCCAATTATTTTCAAATTCATGATCACTCACAAGGTGCAGTCACATGCCAAGTCTAAAGCATCTCAAAGCAAGTTAAGAGCTATCAATGTCAAGTATCAAAGTTATATATGAGATGTTTTAAACTTGGCATGTTGCTGTCCCTTGTGAGTGATCATGAATTTGGAAATAATAGGGCAAATTTGCAATAGTGTGTAAGCTAGCAACCAAGTGATAACAAGTGGGAAAAATGAATGACCTTTGACGTGTATTTATAAATGAACCTTTTGATAATTTGTTTTAGCCAACCAAGTGAAACATGTAGGAAACAATTATTGAAACTAGTTGTTATTTGGCACAAGATGTCGCTGGCCTAAGTGGATATGAACACAACGCTCTTGTTTGCCTAGGACAACCATGTCTCAAAAGATTAGGGACACTTGTCTTGAATTGAAAATAGTCTGAGAGTGATTTTAATCAATGTGAGCATTTGACAATGGAAGTTTTGTGTAGTAGTGATGACAAACAAATAGTCAAACACACATATAGATAAATGGCTTAAAAGAATGATGAATAAAATCATGTATTTGGGCACAAGTCGTATGGTTTAGGATATGTTAAGAATTAACATTGTCAAGTAAATATGACGATATTTGTGTTTATAGAAAGAAGAGTAAATGAACGACAAATAATTGAATGCATGCAAGAAGACAATGTAGAACATCATGAACATTATGAGGATGTTATGTACTCTTTAAGTGTCTACCACTTTGATATGAGTTTCTTCCATACATCATCTCCAATTCCTAGCCCTAGTAAACCCTTGCAATATACTAATTATATGCACTAATAGTCAATATAAATAAAGAATATGAATTTGATTTAGTTCCTAAAACCATTTTTAGAGGCTCCTAGCTACTTGTGTTTCAAATGCCTTCATTATTGCCTTCATGGGAAAGAGTGCAATTAAAGATTAACAGGGTTGCCTCTCAGTAATTGTATTTGAGATAATATTGATGAGCTTTAGGACTTTCTTTGGGAGATTACTCTAAGTTGACGATGGTCGCTCATTTCACCATATATATATATATATATTTGCTGATGATATTTTATCTTCACTCTTTTGCCTAATATATTACAAAGACATTGTGAAAGCCTTGCTTCCTTTGTGATATTTTCTATTTTGTGGTCAAAACTTAGTAAACCCAGGTTCTTGATTTTCAGTACAATGAAGGATTCTTTTTCTCGATGTCAATGCTTTTATAAGGGAGATATGTAAAGATTGTCATGATATACCAACCATGGAGTTTAGTTTATTGACACACATCATAAGTTACATCTTGCTTCCAAGTCACATTATTGTAAGAGAAATAACCTACTCTCTATTCTTGATTTTTGAAATGGACCATACATCCAACTAAAATACTAAAACATTGAGGTCTTACAAAGAAGTCGATAAAAACACACATGAACTGAGACATGGAATTTGGAAGTAGGAATGGATGATTGTTGCAAAATACTTATTATACTTGTGCTTTTGAAAGGTCATTTTGTATGTCTCAACCCTCATGTTAACAATAATACATAATATATAGATGTTGACCAAATATACAGATTGCACAAGGTATGTGTGGGTTTTGAAAAAAGTATGCATAGGTATTTTGGGTTTTGTGAAAAATAGGTACTTTGGAGGGTTGTACAAAGGTACATGTCTAGATGTTTCAAATCAACATACAACAAAGAGGGTTCCAAACAATAAAGGACATGCAAAAGTACAATTGTTGAAGCAGAATGGAGGACACACGTTAGTGAGTTGGAAGAGAATCACCATAGGATAGTCTACAAATTTCTTAGAAGAAACCTATTTGGATCATGAGTAGGTCAGTGGAGAAAAGCTATAAATAAGACCATAGGCTTCTCTATAAATAAGACCATAGGCTTCTCATTTAGGACAACTTGTTAGGTCACATGTTTTGTATAATTGAGCAGTTTGTATATCTATCAAGCTTGTAAAGCATTTTGTATGTAGTGGTCTATGCACAAAATCAAATGTATATGCAAATGTGTTATGTAGTCCTTGTATATGCTTTCATTGATTATGGAAGTAATTTTTTTACTGCTATCATGTGTATGTGATGGTCAAATAAATTGGAATTGGTTGTTATGGTTTATGTGCATAATTGTTATGTATTCTTTTATAATCTTATTAATGGTAGGGTTTTCAGTGTCTCTTGTTTATTTCGGGGGAGTGCTTAGACTTAGGTTTAAGTAATATGTCAACATACTGGGTTTAGTTAAATGTTGTGTTAACTAGGGTTTGATTGATCTTGAATGTACCTTATAACAACATTTTGATTTCATTGTCGAGATCCTATTTGCTTAGGTTATGGGGATTGAGGGTTTATATGACAAATCACATAATGTTGGAACACATCGAGGTGTATTTTGAGGTGAAATCCTTGCAATTTACAAAGAAAGTACCACATAGGAATAAAAATTCAAATGAGTGGCTAGGTCAAGAGAATTTTAGTGAAGATCTTTTGGTGTGAGTATCCAAAACATTTTTTCGCATGACTACATGCATATGCATAAGTTCTAATAATTTGGGGAGATGGGATGCATGCATAGATGAGTGAGTGAATAAATTACAAAAAAGTGACAAAATTTGCATGTGTAGTTGATGTGTGATGGAAAAGAGCTTTAAATAGCTACATACTAAATTTTTTAGTATCAACGTACACCTACCCGAAGGAGGCAAAGTTTCAATTTAAGCGCAAACTGAGAGGAGGGTTGATTAAGCTAATACCACTCTAGATGAAGATGATGATAATTGATTTTGGCATTGCAAAATTAATGATCGAAGGATAAAAGATTGCATGTGGGCTAGGTAAAGAATAAGGTGGAGAAAAGTATGAACTCAACACAAAACAATGGAGGGGGAGGAAATCCCTAGGAAGACTGAAACTTCAAGTGAAAGGGAATGGAGAATCTAAAACTTTGCTAAGAGAAGGGAGAAGATGACGATTCCTCAAGATCCAAAGACGAAGGGAGGGCCAAGTTAGATGTATGGCACAAAGACTCGATAGAGGGGGAAATACAAGATTGGTTTGTGCAAAGGGGAGATGCAATGCAACAAGAAAGGATAACTCTGTAGTGATGAACCCTGGAGTGAGGATAAGTTAGAGGAAGAATGGATTCCATAGGGGGAAGTGGAGTGTGCACAATAACACTAAATTTTGGGCCCAATTTGAAGTCAAAATCCATTAGTATGAAATTTCCTGGTGTGTGAAGGCATAATGTCTCCAGATGAAAAAATGTAGTTAGTTTGAATCTACATTATGGGATAAAACACATACTTGGTATATGAAATATGATCCTACTCAGTCTGTTGCAAACTTCAATACACTAAAGACTATATTTATGAAGGAATTTCATATTCCAAAATTTAAGCAATAAAGCATATTAACTCTACAGGGGATCAAACAAGACCTGTTGAAGAGTATACATGCATATGACACATATTTTAAAAATGTATTATCCAATATCTCCTATGATATGCATCCATTACAACATGCACAATGTTTTGTTGGTGGACTACTGAGACCATTTAGGAGGCATTTGGCCATGAAGACCTTTGCAGATGCACGAGAGGCATTGGAGGTTGCACTAAGATTAGAATCGGCAGGTGGGAAGGATACATGCATTAGTTCGTTCTTAGAAAACACAAATAGAAAATATGGCTACCAGTCTACCAACATTAACATCAAACACTATGTAAGAGAAGAGAAAAGGGTTATGGTGCATTGATTGTGAGACAAAATGGCACACCAAGAATGATTGTAAGGTTAGGTGAGTGCAAGTAGTGAATGTGGGTTGTGAAGTATGCATGGAGGTGCAAGAAAAAAATCATGTCCACTACTACATCATGCATAGCAAATTGAAGTAGCATTTTGGTGCGGTTTGTGAAACTAACACATGATACCATTGATTTTAGAGTTATTAATGAGATGCACGAGGCAAAAGAAATGGTGCTAAGAAAATCCATCATAGCATCTATGCAATATTTACAAAATTAGGGATAGAATCCAAATTTAGGAAGGTATATCCAACCTCAAAGTGGGTATGGTTAGAAAAAAGTGGGTATGGTTAGAATCAAAGAGGGTATGGAACAAAATTTGGGTGGATATGGTAAGGGATTATATGGTCCTTACTAAGGAGGATATTAAAATCAAGGTGGTTATATTAAAGGTCAATGTGGTTATAAAAATGGTAGATCATTTGGAAGGAGGGGAGGTGGATGATCACTAGTATGTCGATTCACCAGATCATATTTTGATTATAGAGCTATTGATCATTATCATAGTCAGTGCTTGAAGTGTCCAACATGTGCACACTGCAATGAGAACCATCACAAAGAGGATTGCCAAACTTAATGTATAAAATTCTACATAAGTATAAGGCAAAGCAGACATGGATGATATGAGTTACACAAAAGAAGGGAAAACAATCCATCAGAGTGAAATAATGGGAGAATGGGAGAAGTCTAGATTAGACAATGGAAAAGTAGGGCCTTGTGTAAATGTCACTATAAGGAATGGGGCACAAACCCAACCTACGTATATGCCTGTGCAACAAAAAGAGACAATGGTGCATAAACTAGAGCTAAAATTTTTAGACTACCTAGATGCACCTTTATATAAGTTCGTATTGAGCCAAACAAATTAACTCATAGAAAATGTACAGAATAAGGCACAAACCGTGCAAGAAGTGGAGACCATGATAAGGCAAAGTTGGAAACCAGTGAAAAATAAATTACATGAATTGGGCGAGATGTTCTCATTACTAAAATACGATGAGGTATTACCTTTGATAAGACATAGGTCACACAAAGTATGAAAGTCCCCAAACATGTGAGACAATAATCAAAAGAATTCAAATTGGTAAAAGGTATAATCCATGATAAGGAACTGATCATTGATGCTAAGATCAATGAGTGGTAGCTTACAAACATATTTATAGAAACAAGATCAAAAGTCATTATTTTGGCAAAGGATGCATGGAGGATAATTGGGAGTCTGAGGTTGGTCCCATCTATGAATGCCCTCTTATGGTGAGCAAAACACACTCTAAATTTATTGGGGTGTTGACAAGTGCACAAGTGGACATGATGGGTATCAGATTCATAATAAATTTCGAAGTGATTGAGCTGGTAGAAGCTAAAAATTATCCAACCATACTTATGAGAACATGGTGTTATGAAAACCACACAAACATGTGCTTTAAGCATCACTATATGGGCTTCAAAAATGGATAAAAATGAGTGATTATACCACTATATAATGAGCATGGTTCCACATATATTGACAACGTGAATATTGATGATGAAGTTCCAATATTTACAACATCACAACATAAGGGAAATATTACCTTGATCCAGATGATAATGGAAAACTCAGTTTGTAGAGTGGGGCATCAATGTTGGATGCTACTAGTTTTGCATATGATAGGTGGATGGAGGAATCCTATGAGGTAATTTGCTGAAAATGCACATGATTCTAGAAGGAACACACAATGTTAGTTAGTAATAGACTGATTTGATGCTATGCAAACAAAGAAGGGACCTAGAAGGTACAAGGGAAGACTATGAAATGGGTTCCACATGTGACTAAGAGGGTATTCCAAATCACTAGAGGAGAGTGAAAAGATATTCTAAAGATAGAGTCAAAGGGTGAGCACAAAGATGTTGGGAGTTTAGAAGAGTGCACACGAAATGAAACTATTTATGAAAAGTTATCTCACATGGATACGATCAACCAGATAATACAGGGTCAGAGAAGAGAAGCATGAAGACTTAAGGGATACAAAAAAAAAAGAAATGCACAGGGCGACGCTAAATTTTCCCTATATAATTATGGATATCCATAGTATGGAATCGGCTAAGGGCTCAATTATGTGCAAGGAATGACCAAATCATAACTAACCAAAAGAGTATGAATGTGTAATACTTGGAAGATGTGCGAGAATTGAAGCCAAGTCAAGAACAAGAAGAATCAAAATAAGGGTCAATTAGGGATCATGAGATGAACATGTGTATCAGGACCCTGATTGAAGAATATATAACTATATTTTTCTTAGAATATCAAGGAAAAAACAAAGCGAAAGAGTGATCTCCATAAGAAATGTTGTGGTGGGTCTATATAGATGATTGGGTGACTAATGAATCAATTAGGATGAAATAAGGAATATGCATGAGGGGAACATTATGAAATATCAATGAACATCACAAGGAATTACCCACGCTTCATTTATCCAATAGATGAATTGAGACGAAGATATTTTTCCAAATCACTGAGAAGGGAAAAAATCATTGGCCATGATAAAATTGTTGTGCAAAAATATTTATTACTTTCTATAGTTTGTTTTCTCTAATTTTTTAATTTTATTTGTTTGATTAAGCACATATTATTTTTTTAACCTAACTGGGCAAATCGAGCAAGTGATTTATTTTTTTATTGGTATGATATATGTCTAAGTACCTAGGAGGGTTGTTCACAAGATAATTAAGTAAATCCAACTAGGCAAGTCAAGCAATGGGTACCTTAAGATTATTATGCTAGATGTCTAAGTACATGGGAGGCATAGATTTATGCTAGTGTGTGATGTATATTACTTAAATGTGCTTAAAAGGAAAAAATATAAGTCAAGAAAACTATTGGAGAGAAGGGGTGCACTAGAGGACTTTTCACATCTTGAAATTAGGGGAGGAATTGCAAAGAAAAATTATTTGCTTGACAAAGGACAAATTTATAGAATTTATGATAGAGTCAGAGAGGGAAATATGTGCACATTTACACTAGATAGAAGGAAGTACATTTTTTTTATTGCACACAAGAATAGGTTTAGAGATTACATACCAGAAAGAGGATGAATTTTATGCAAATAAGGAGGGTACGAAAATGGGATATATACACATATAGGGTGAAAAGATACTGATTTAGGAAAAAAGGTACGAAATAAGAGAATAAATGTGATCACTAGGGCGTAGTGGATGACAACTTACTAGAGGAGAATAGGTAGATAAGACATGAAATGCTAAGGTGGATATAAAATAAAGGGAATAAAAGGAAAAAAAATCATTTGGCAAAGTCACAATAGTAAAATTAGAGAGCTCTAAAAATCAAGGAAATAACACCAAGTCAAAATAGTCTAAGAAAATTATAAGCAATTTCAAAGGAGGTGACTTGCAGGAGAAAAAATTATGTGTAGAATTGATAGGAGAATTTTAGGGAGTGGAAAACATATTAAAAAACCAAGAACATATGCCTAACAAGAAAAACATCAAGGATTGTGTTCAGAAGAGAGTGAGAAATGGAGTTGTAAGAGACGGTGAAGAAAAAAGTGGTATTTTAGGAAGGAAATGGGAAAAACCACTAGATATTTTAGAAGATATGAAGCCACAAAAGAAAGAGGCATAAGACCATTTGAAGACAAATAAAAAGAAAGCACCCAAGAAGATAATCCCAGAGAAGCCGAAGCCACCTACACCAATCAATTTTATGGTGTACTTAAAGGAAATCAAGCATGCAAAAAATTTGATGATGTGCATAGGGTCATGAAAAATAGATGAATTAAGTCATCACAAATTGGAATATTTTAAACCATTGGATATTGAATTGGAAAAACCTTACAAAGGGGTAACTTTATTAGAAAAGTTACTACCTATAGGAGTGCTGAAGCTGATTGATTTTCCATTCTTTGGAAGGCAAGATTAAATTTTGAAATGGTTGATTTCGCACACCCATGAGGGGTGGATGTAATCTGGGGGAAAGATTCTGAATTAGTGTAACAAAGATACATGAGATAATAGTGCTTTTGGATGATGGATAAAATGTGCACATATATTTTTAAAATTAAATATAGGCTAAAAAGGCTAGGGATTTGTTAAAACTAGAAAGAGGACATCATGCATTGTTAGTGGTTGGTATATGGAACTTTGTGGTAAAGGTAGACATAAGATTAATCAATACTAAATTCACCATGATTTATTGATGGAACATGGCCTCCAAAAGACATTGTATACATTGCCTACTAGGTGGGAATGTATGAAAACCAATTATATGTAACTTGTTATGTGGTGGATAAGATCAATAAGG
The DNA here is from genome assembly GCA_037957365.1 of Torreya grandis. Classification (NCBI taxonomy): domain Eukaryota; kingdom Viridiplantae; phylum Streptophyta; class Pinopsida; order Cupressales; family Taxaceae; genus Torreya; species Torreya grandis. The sequence continues at coordinate 719,277 of JARHVA010001540.1, read as the reverse complement.
TTGTGAATGGCACACATTTGGAGTGAGGGATTTTCTAGTTTGGGAATATCCTCATGTTGATTTTTATTACATAAGTGGGATACTTTCAGAACAAGGGTTTTTAATGTTGTTAGTAAAAAACTTAATGCATGAGATGTATACTTGTGAAGCCAATGCCATCTTGACATACAATAATATGATGACAAATTAGAATGAAATTATAAATAAGGAATTTTGAGATGACAGGAGGATGTTGCATGAGAAAGTCTAGTAATATGATGGGTTTTTTGGTTCATATTGATGTCAAGGTACTCACTTGATAGGTATGTAGATGAGAATGGGAAGTGGAGCACATGATAAAATCTATGATATGTAATAACTACATGTTACATGGAGGCAACACTGGACAAAAGAAAGAGCATTTCAAGAGCAAAGGTGGATGTAGACTAGATAAATAGCCACACATTCATGCAATTTCATAAATATGATAGGTCAAAGGGTGAGTAATAACCAAAATATGAAGAATCAAATGGTGATAGAGAGAATATTAGTCCACCACTTTTTGTAAAAGTGTTCAATAAATATGAGAACATAAGATTTTTTTTGAAACCAAGTTATGGAATGATGTCAACACCACCAAGGAGCATGAGGATTAGACACAACCCAAGGAAAATTATGAATAAAATGGAGAGATTATGGGTCAATGCCAATATTTATGAGGATTCAATGAGAAGAAGGATGGACAAACACATGACAAAGTGCAAGGACAATGAGAAAGTAAAGCTTGAGAAGAGGAAGGAATTGATGAAGACTTTGATAAGGGAGGAATCATATTTATTGTCAGAGAGAGAAAGGAATGTAAGGGATTACAAGTCCCTAGTCAAGGAATTGCCAAAAATGAAGAGTTCGTATAAGGACAAGACCACATATAAAGAGAAGCTACGTGTGGAGGAAAAAAAGAGAAATAGACTGAGAAGATGTCAATATAGAAACCCAAAGGTAGTGATGGGGAAGATGCAAGTGGAGAAATATGGTGAAAAAGGGGTGCCACATCTTGACCAACGTCTACCAATTTCCATAAAGACCCAAATTCCAAGGAAGAGTGGATAACAAGTCAAGAGAGGATGTCGCACAAAAGAAGTGGGTAAGGAGAAACCCAAGGCAAGTAAAAATAAGGAGGATATTGAGAAGAAAGGTGAAGGTAAGAAGTCACAAAAAGAGGAATTGAAATTAGGATAAGACCATTATACAAAAGGGATGAATCCACAAGAATAGATGGAAAAAAAAAAAATTAGGTTGAGGAGGAGGAGGAACACGAGGACACAATCAAACTTGAATATGTGGTGGATGTGCCACTATATCTTGATTCATGGGGAGTTTTGCATCATTAATGTTGACCAATTTTAACCCCCAAGATCAAAAGGTCAACACCTATAGGGAAATACTTGATTTTCATATCTTGATAACCTAGTTCAAAGCTTTGTCATGCCTTATGTGGTCTTCAAAAGGTCTTTCTAAAACCTTGTTAGCAAAAGTTAAGGTTTGTTTAGAGAAATTAAGATAATAGTTTGTCTTTGCATTATACTAGGTTAGGCATATCATGGTGCAATGAGACTTTTAAAAGTGGTGTCATAGGTCCTTAGGCATCCCTCAAAGTCATTTCATGCCTCAACCAACTTGTTTAAACATTTCATGATGGTTTGGAGAAGTTAAAGTTCTTTTGCAAACTTTAAGGTAATTGTTTATGAGGAAAAACATGATTTTTACAAACTCCAACGTTTTTAAAAGATCATAAATTCCAAAAATACATATAAGACACTTGATAAGGTTCTTGGAGGAGTCTTATAACTATCTCATATGTCAAGATGTCAGACTTTGGTCAGAATCTTGAATTTCAATGCTTAAGAGGTAGTTTTATGCACTTGTACAGACTTCAAAAGCTCATATTCAAGTGAAAACATTGTAGAGGTTCCTCTTGGGATTATAAAAGTCAAAATGATGCTTGTATTATAGGTACAAGTCTAAAATATGCAGAAGTTGCTTCAGAATCTCCATCGCTCCATTGGTAAGCTTGTAAAGCCAATTTTTAAATAGATTGCACGAAAAGGAGAGAGATAGTCAAGGTCTAATATTTTTTATAGAGGAGGGGATCCTAGTAATATTAAAATTTGTGTCATTGGTTTACATATTCATCCTCTCTTATTTATGAATAGTCATTAAGAAGACAAGGTGGTCTAAAACTACTAGTCAACCCCACAAGCTCACTGTTTCTCCTCAAAATGATAGTTTTAGATGATTTGTCTACATAAGATAAATTAGAGGAGATGTGTAGGGTATATGAAAATATTTCATGTGCTTATCCAATCCACACTTGGCACGTGTGGCCTCAATTTGGCAAGAAACCTCCATTATACACAGTTTATAAAGTTGAATGTTATGGTCTTTATTTGCTCCATGGTTTACAATGTTTAAAGGGGTGAAATGAAGTTATTTATCATGTTTTCATTCTCCTAAATTCAATTACAATTTAATTAATGGCTCTACTATTCATTCCAACATCATTTTCTCCAAGCAACATGTAGTTTTCTCACTTTTAAAATTATGTGTATAAGCTACCTACAACAATGGAGTAATGAAATCTTATTTTTCATTGTCCAGAGTTGTTTGAGGGTATTAAACTCATAAAAAATACATGAAACATTAGTGAATAATGATCTTATATTTTTAAAAGGTCAAAACAAACCTTATAAAGTATTTATTGCATTAAGATGCAGACCTACAAGTCTCTCTTGCACACAAAGTTCAATAATATTTATTTGAAATGATGTTAAAAATGTCTATATAAAGGTTATAAAAAACCTATATTAATCGCCCAGTACTCTCCAAGGACCATCAAGGTGACTGATAGCAATAAAGGGAGTTATTGCATAGTTACTGGCCTAGATAGTTATACACAGGCCTGCTCACTAAAGCATGTAGTTGATGGAAAAAATAGAGGAAACCAATGAGGTGAAAGTGGATTTATAAGGATTTAAATAAAATATTAGACCTCAATATAGAATCTATCGAAGTTTTATCTTCTCACTACTAACTTACTAAGGCAGCTTGCTACAATTCTTGGCCATAGACTGTGCATAGGTCTATCAATATAGGAGATCAAAATAAGTGCCAAAAATTACATTGTAAGTGTGGTTGTAAGGTCAAAATTCATGGGGAAATTTATAATAAAAATATATAGGTCTCTTAAAAGTCAATATGAACAAGATATAAAAGTTGGAAAGGCCTAACATGACCAAAAGACATAACTGTAGGTCCCTTCTCACTTGAAATAAGATGAGTTTTACTTAAGGAAATGAGGTTCAAGTGACATCACACATGTGGAAACTAAGTGAATATATTTTTAAGGTGTGTGCAAGAAATGGAAGACAACTATGCCATTGGAAACCTACTTTTGATTCTCTAGTTAGACCTCAAGTTAAGCCTCTACCTACAATCAGGCCTGTTTCTAGGCAAGTGTGAGTACATGACCATATGATGAAATAAGTGAAGATGGGAGTTTATAAGAGAAGTAATGGAAAGTATTATAATTATAATAAATATTTAAAACACTCTCTTATAGTGTCAAAGAACTCACAAGTGACTGGTGGCAGTGTAGAGAACAAGACAATTGTCTGATCAAATAAGCCTAAAATGGGTCATATAAATGACTATGTGTATCCTCAAAGTAAGATTGAAAGTCTGAGTTTAATTTATGTTTGAATATTATTTCAAAGGTTCTAGAGACCCTATTAAATAATCTCTCATTCAGAATATGCAATCTAAAAACCCAATACACACCTACAACTATGTTCTGGCATCATAACTGTTGATTATGCATAGTGTGGTAAGTAGGTTAAATGGTATTCTCATAAAGGGTATTAAAAAGGTGATATGGAATTAATTTAAACACTTTATTAGGTTTTTAATCCCTCCAATAGACAATAAAAGATCAAACATAGTCTAACTAACTTCTACAGGCAAAATTGCCAAACCTAAGTAACTTGAGGGTTGTGTGTGTATATTTGTGATGGAAGAGTTGTCTATTTAAGGTGATAAAATAAATTTGAGGAAATTTATGAGGTGATAATTAATTTATACAAACATCCTATGAAGACTTGGACCCTTCGACAGAGAGAAAATAGGCCCACACAATTACCTAGGGTCACTAATAATAGTTTGCTTGAGAACAGTATGTACAGGCAAATGGAAGATGTAGTAGGTTTATGGAGATAAATGACAATAATATCATTGGGAATAGGTAAAAATGAATATTTAATATCTCCTTGAGGTGTTTAAAGGCAAAATAAACTTAGAATACCATTTGCAGGCCTAAAACTCTTCTCAACCTCACCAATGCATAGTCTACCAACCCAAGTTGTGGTTTGAGATGCTCATATTTTTCATAAGGGGATGCATGGTGGATCAATATATTGGGAAAAATAGGTAACCAATATTCAATCATTATTCATGGAATTTGGATGTTCAACTAAGTCCTGTCCTTTATGAATCATCCTCAAGACCCTAAAGCACTCCCAAGCTACTGACCAAATATGACCTGATGAGAGAAATTAGATTCTAAGATGACCAAATCAAGTTAGGTTGACATTTAAAATATATTAGTATCACTGATAACTAAAAAAATATCTTCATCATGTACCTTGATGGTACTGTCACTTGTATGGACACATTTAATGCTTCATTTTTGTAGTGTTTTGAGCAAAAATAGGGTTCTTGAGCATATGAATCAATGGAAATCATTGGGACAGGTGAATTGGGTTGTATTATGTATTATAAATTCAAAACATTTAGTCATTTTATCTTTAAAGTACACATACAAGTCCAATTCTCAAAGCCAGTTTGAAAAGGCTTAAAAGAGAGACTACGTTTTGAGACCATTTCATGGTTCTCACATTTCCACAGGGTCTTAGGACCTCAAATTTGGTATGGAGGTTGATTATAGGATAGGTAAAATTAATCACACACTTTTTGGTGGTTTCACATGTGTGGGAGATATTTTGGGCCAAAATTTAGTTTTTAGGCAAGGAAGCCTAATTGAGGAGAGAGAATAGCAAAAAAGGTACACTTCTACTCAGAGTTGGATCCTAAAAATTGTCATGGAGCTGTAAGGGGATATGGGGTCCTCAAAGATATATTTAGTTTATAAATACCATTCATATATTATTATACACAAGGAGGTTTATATGATTTTAGGGTTACAAAGATTAAGGCCAAATTAGACCTTTTGGTGCAAAATGGAGTCTTAGAAAGAGTTTGGTGATTCCAAATGAGTTGTTGTAGGTATAATATTATGTGAAGATGAAATTCATAGAGAATAATTGTAGTTATTAGGACAAACTCAAGAATTTAAACTTGCAAAAAAGATAGGCATAGTAAGGCCAAGTAGGCTTTAAGACACCTAAGAGTTGTAATCATCATTGTAAGGTCAGTTTTAGGAGTTTATTAAATAGATAAAAAGTTTAAAGAGTATATAAACATCAGTCCAACATGACTTGACAACCAAGAGTGCTATTTTTCTATCACAAGCCAAGAGAAGGAGGTAATTTTGAAGAACAATACAAGGTGTCAAATAAGATGAAGACCCCTACGCCACTTGGGAGATGAAGGCATATTCAACAATGTAACACATGGCATTAAAGACCTATTGAGACTATTTAAAAATCCTTTCTTATTGTAACTCTCTTTTGGACACTTCTCTCTCTCTCTCTCTCTCTCTCTCTCTCTCTCTCTCTCTCTCTCCTACACCCTTATCCCTTCTTCTCTCTCACTTTCTTTATATATTTATCCTTGATAGGATATTTTTGTATCCTCCACATGGGTATGATGAATCCCTACCCATTTGAAATCATTTTATCAATGATAAAATTCTGAGGTTACCTCTTCTTTTGTCTAGTTTTAATGTGTGTGCTTGATTAGTTTATCTTATCAAGTAATTAGCTTTGCTTCTTTTGGTATGTTGTCCTTGTCTAGTATTCATGTTCAATTTGAAATCCTTTTTGAAGGTCTTATGAAATGTCTAAGTGAGGTGTAAATATTGAGTGAGTTGTATTTTCATTAGTGTCATTTCATGACCTCTTGACTAGTCCTCATAGCCTCAAGCATTCTTCACAACCTTCATAAGAAATTTTTATGTAGAGAGGTAGATTAGGAGTAATGTTTGTTGCAGGTTAGTCTCATGTTTGAAGTGCATTTGTATCTAGTTGGTAGTGGTCAAATATATTTGGTGCATCAACTCTATTAGAATAAGTTTTCTCTCTCTTTTCTTAGAATTTTGGTAGAGTAGTGAATGAGCCTAAGTGATTCATAAAGGGAGCTAATCCTTTAACCTAGAGATTAAATCCAAGTTTAGGCCACCCACAGACTAGGATTGTTTCCATGTTATTATAAATTTAGAAGGATTGAACTACCTTCTAAAGGGTGCAAAGTTGATTGATAACAATTTTGGAATGCTTGGCGGGACTAAGTTCCAAAGTAGTGGAAGGATTGTTGGTGTTGTTATTCTATATATCATCCTTTGGAGGCATTCAAAATATCAATGGTGACTCTATGCTCAATCAACTAGTTCTAGTAGCCCAGTCACTTGTTCAAAGTAAGTTGTGTTTTTATTTTATTGTCTTGATAAAGTTGTTATGGTTGAGTTTGAATTAGAGTTAAATTTCATTCAAGTTGGTGAGGCATCTCAAGCTGATAATAATCCTTATCATCCTCACTATGATCCTTATCAGTCATATAATGAGCCATATTAGCCTTGTCATGGTCCATATTAGTCCTATGACTTCCCCACTTTCCCTTTATATGAATCCAACTATATGCCTTAACAACCTTATGAATGTTTTTACCCTCCTTACTACCAAGAACATCACTCTTATTCTCCTTGTGAGGCATATAATTCTTATGAACAACCTTGTCCTCAACCATGCTAACCTCCTTCTCCCCCTCCACTATATTCCCAAGCTTTTCAAGATGGAATGGATGAGATGGAGAGCAAGGTACTAGAATATAAAAGAAAAGTGTGTTTAACTTCCCAATATGAAGAAGTTATTGCGTGTTTTGTAGATGTATCTAATGATCCATTAGAGAGGAATGAGTTGTGTGATTTTATATTGGAGAAGATGAAAACTTGGGAGAGGCAAAAAAGTGAGTTTAATCAAGTGTTTCAAGAGCCCTCTTATAGTCCTTATCTGCCTTGTAATGATCCTTATCCTCATGAATCCATTGACAATACTCAATTAGAATCTCTAAGAGATCCAATTCAATCTCCAAAAGAACCTACTAGTGTTAAAGTCCCAAATTGGAACCGAGTAGTGAAGTCTTGGGAGAAACAAAAGGAAGAGAGCCAAGATTAAGAGGTTAAAGTCAAAGAAAAATTTGTGCCTATTCAAGCTTCATTTATCTCTTCTTAAGAACCTAAATATTTTCCATCTTAAAGGTATATCCAAGAATAAATTCAAGACAAGAGGGAGGTCCTAGTTGAGAAGATTGAAAATCAGTTTATAGCTGTTGAAGAACCTCAATAAGGCTATGAGAAATATGAAATGGTTGTTGAGAAGGATGAGGCACTCATAACCCAACTAAACTTGCTTTATCTCTAAGATTTTGTACAAGAATATTCAATTCCCAATATTATTCATAAGCCACATAATATACCTCATACCCCCTCTCAAACTCATGAACATTTCATCACCCTCCCACCATCTCCCTTCTTGAATAGGAACATGTCCTATGGGAAGCAAATGAAGAAGAGATTGCAACTACAATAAAGGTTCAAGGAGAATGTGAAGAGGAAAATACAAGTGTATATAATGAATAATTAACCATTAGTAATCCTATTGGTGAAGATAAACACAAATTAGTCTTTATAAATGAATAAAGGAATGATCTTGATGATGTTGCAGTTGCCTATGAGAAGAGTGCTAAGATTGATACTTTGGACAATGAAGAGGTTGATAAAGATATGAAAGAAAAGGCTCTTGAAAGGAACATCATGTTGAATAACCTTGTTGAGTTAAATGAGAAGGTGCAAGGATTTTTTAAGGACATGTGGAAGACCTATTTGCACATATTCAAAGAATATGAAGGTTTTGAAAAGTTGACACCTTTAACAAAACAAGATCAGGTTAATAATGAGGAATGCAAGGTTCCTATTGAGATAATATTTCTTGAAGATCATCACCAAGAGTTTAAAGTCCATGATAAATAAATCTATGATGAAGACATATTTAAGATAAGAAAGAGATTGGATTAGAAAAACCAATAGAGGCTAAGGATGATACAACTTTCACGGACCAAGAGGACCTATGACAAAAGTATTGGGGAGTTTATAATGAATTTGAGACTCTTCAACGGTCTATATGTCCTATTGGATAGATTGAGGATGTTCTTGAGGTTGCCTTACTCTTTGAAGGATAAAGTGAAAATCTCCAAAGTACCAAATTTGAGGCTGCCCCTATGAACCAAAATATGGTCATGTTTGAGATTAGCATAAGCATCAAGAAACATCATGAGAAGGTTTTTGAAGCACAAGATGAGTTCATCTTCATAGGTGACTAGTTTTTTTATTGTTGATTTATTTGAGAGCATGCCAAGAGGAGTGGAATTAAAGAATAAGATGAAGCCAACAAGACCAAGTATCAAGAGGCAACTTGCCTCATACTATTCTTCACCTCATGGAGCAAAAGATATCAAAAGCTTCCCTTTTGACCTAGGTGGAATTTTTTTTCAGGTTAGTTGTATATGTTAGTTTGCTTATGTTGTGTTTTGTGTTCCCTAAATGCTTAAATAGCACATGTGTGTGTATTATTTCTTTTATTTATGTGTGTTATTCTTGTTTTTTGTGGTTTAGAGGTCAATCAATTTGTTTGTCTTGGTCAAGTTTGAGGTTGAGTGAAAGTGACTCCATTGACCAATGGAAGGACAAGGTTACTAGTCTAGTAAGCATTGCAGGCATGCTACCACGTGAATCACCAATTTGTTATCCAATTTTGACCCCCAAATCAAAAGGTTAACCCTTATAGGGAAAAACTCAACTGTCATGTCTTGATAACCTAGTTAAAAGATTTGTCATGCCTTATGTGGTCTTTAAAAGGTCTTTCTAAAACCTTGTTAGTAAAAGTTAAGGTTCATTTGGAGAAATTAAGGTAATAGTTTGTCTTTGAATTATAATAGGTTAGTCATATCATGGTTTAATGAGACTTGGTAAAGTAGTGTCATAGGTCCTTAGGTGTCCCTCAAAGTCATTTCATGCCTCAACCAACTTGTATAAACATTTCATGATGGTTTGGAGAAGTTAAGGTTATTTTGAAAACTTTAAGGTAATGTTTTATGAGGACAAAGACATATATAAAAGACACTTTACAATGTTGTTTTATGATTTTTATAACTATCTCATATGTCAGGATGTCAGACATTGGTCATAATCTTGAATTTCAACACTTAAGAGGCATTTTTATGCACTTGTACAGACTTCAAGAGCTCACTTTTAGGTGAAAACATTGAATATGTGTTTATTAGGATTATATATGTTAAAATAATTCTTGAATTGAGGTAAAAGTCTCATAGATGCAAAAGTTGCTTCAAAATATCCATTGCTCCATTGGCAAGCTTACAAAGCCATTTTTCAAGTGGATGGTACAACCATGAGAGAGAAAGTTAGGGTCTAATATTTTTTCCAGAAGAGGGGGTACTAGTATGATTAATGTTTTTGGAATTGGTTTGAATATTTAGGCCCTCTCCTTTATGAACAATCATTAAGAAGATAGGGTGGTCTAAAACTGTTAGTCAACCCTATAAGCTCATTGTTTCTCCTCAAAATGATATTTTTAGATGATTTGGATGTATAAGATCAAATAGAGGAGATTTTAAGGGTTTTTTTAGATATTTCATGTGCTTATACAAGCCACACTTGGAATGTGTGGTCTCAATTTGGCAAGAAACCTCCATTGTACATAGTTTGTAAAGTTGACTGTCATGGTTTTTTTTTGATATAGGGTTTGAAATGTATAAATGGGTGAAATGAAGGTTTTTATAATTTTTTCATTCTTCTCAATGTAATTAAAAGTCAATTAATGGCTCTATTATTCATTCCAACATCATTTTATGCAAGCAACATGTAGTTTTATGACTTTCAAGATTGTATGTGTAAGCTACTTGCAACAATGGAGTAATGAAATCTTATTTTACATTATTCAAAGTTTTTTGAGGGTCTTGAACTCATAAATAATACATGAATAGTGAATAATTATACCACATTCTAAAAAGGTCAAGATAGACCTTATAAAGGATTTCTTGCATTAAGATGCATACCTACAGGTCTTTCTTACACACAAAGTGCAATAAGCTTTGTTTGAAGTGATGTTCAAAAGGTATATATAAAGGTTGGAAAAAAATAGATTAATCTCCAAATATTATACAAGGACCATCAAGGTTATTGATAGGAATAAAGGGATTTATTACATAGTTACAAACCTAGATAGTTATACATAGACCTACTCACTAAAGCATGTAGTTGATGTGAAAAATGGAGAAAAATAGTGAGGTGAAAGTGGATATAAAAGGACTGAAAGATCATATTAGACCTTAATATATAGTATATCAAAGTTTTATCTTATCACTACTAACTTAGTAAGGCAACTTGCTACAATTCTAGGTCACAGACTATGCATAGGTCTACCAACACAAGAGATCAAAAGAAGTGTCAGACATTGAATTTCAAGTGTGGTTGGAAGGAAAAAATGTCATGGGGAAGGTTATAAGATAGATATATAGGTCTCTTCAAATTCAATATGAACAAGATATACAAGTTGAAAATGCCTAACATGACCAAAGGCATACCTGTAGGTCCCTTCTCACTTGAAATAAGATGAATTTTGCTTAAAGAAATGAGGTTCAAGTGACTTGGCACATGTGGAAACTAAGTGAATATATTTTTAAGGTGTATGTAAGAAATTGAAAATAATTATTCCATTAGAAACCTACCCTTGACTCTCTAGTCATACCTCAAGTTAAACCTCTACCTACAGTCAACCCTGTTTCTAGGAAAGTGTGGGTAAATGACCATACAAATAAAGAAGTGAAGCTAAGAGTTTATAATAGAAGTAATGGAAAGTATGAGAAGAATCATAGATATATAAAACACTCTCTTATAGTGTCAAATAAATCACAAGTGACTGGTGGTAGTGTAGAGAACAAGAATGCTATTTGATCAAATAAGCCTAAAATGGGTCATATACACGACTGTGTGTATCCTCAAAATATGCTTGAAAGTTTGAGTTGAATTGAGGTTTGAATATTATTTAAAAGGTTATAGATAACCTATTGAATAGGATCTCATTATAAATATGTAATCTATAAACCAAATACACACCTATAACTATGTTTCTGCATCATAACTGTTGATTATGCATAGTATGGTAAATAGGTTAAATGGTATTCTCAAAACCAATGAAAGTGATTGAAGGGTATCAATAAGGTGATATGGAATTCATTAAAACATTTTATGATGTTTTTAATCCCTCCAATAGACAATAAAAGAGCAAATACAGTCAAACTAACTTCTACAGGCAAAATTTCCAAGCCTAAGTAACTTGAGGGCTATGTGTGTATATTTATGATGGAAGAGTGGTATTTTGAAGATGATAAAAGAAATTTGAGGACCTTGAGGATGTGATAATTAATTTATAAAAACATCTTATGAATATGTGGATCCTTATATAGAAATAAATTAGGCCCACATATTCACCTAGGGTCACTAACAATAGTTTGCTTTAGAACCCTAGGTATGGGTAAATGGAAGATGTAGTAGGTTTATGGAGATAAATGACAAGAAGATCATTGGTAACAAGTAAAAGTGAATACTAAATATCTCCTCAAGGTTTTTAGAGGCAAAAATAAACTCAAAATACCATTTGCAGGCCTAAAACTCTTCTCAACCTCATGAATGGATACTCTACCAACCAGAGTTATAATTTGAGATGCTCATATTTTTCATGAGGGGATGCATGGTGGCTCAAGATATTGGGCATAAGAATACAACCATATTCACTCATTATTTTTTGGATTGGCCATGATCTTGGATCCTTACATATAAGATTTATCAAATCTGTGTATGGAGCAATAAAAGCATAGATAAATTGCCAAGGAGGAAGAACCTTGTCTTCACACAACAATATTGCAAAATATGACCTGATTACATAAAGTCACATTAACCTTTCTAACCTTCAAAAGTGGAAAATTGGGCTACATATAGGGAAACATGAGGGATCCTCTAATTTTCCTAATTAGATAATTACATTAAAATATAATTAGCCTATGTGACCCTTTTATAACTAACCTAAGGAAGCTTAATTTACATAGAATGACCATAAGGCCATGTAGGCAAAACCCAATGGGAAAAATCACTACACTAACACCCCCCCCCTTAATCTTAGCTTAGGTGAGATGAGAATTGGGTCCCATCATTGAAAGCCTAATGAGGTATCCAAGTATATAGTGAAGAACATCCAAAGGAGGAAGAAGAAGGTGGAGTAGCCCTAACCCCAATGAGAGCCTGCAAATGAACAAATTTACTCTCTATGAAAGGCTTGGTCAAAATATATACAATTTGCTTTGATGTTGGATAGTGTCAAACATCAATGACTTTCTTGTTGATAAGCTCCCTAATGAAGTGTATGTGAATCTCTATGTGTTTGGTCCTTTGATGGAGAACTAGATTCCTAAAAATTTGGATAGTGCTTTGGTTGTCATAGTAGATGATTGTTGGCTTATGAAACCGAATACCAAACTTAGAGAGAATCCATTGAAGCCATATTTACTCAGTAGAAGCATTGACAAACCCTCTATATTTTACCTTTGTAGATGATAAAATAACTACATTTGCTTCTTTCTTGACCAAATTATTAGACCCAAACCAAGTGAGAAACTGTAGCCTAAAGTGGAATTTTAACTTTGAATATTTCCAACCCAATCTGAATATGTGTATCTGATCAAATCAACCTCTGTTCCTACTCCATAATGTATCCCATAGTCTTACAAACCTTGAATGTAGTACAAAATCCAATTAGTTACTTTCCAATGCAATTCATGTGGATCTTACATAAACCAAGAGACCATAACAACTGCATAGAATATGTCAGGTCTAGTGTCTGTGAGATAGATAAGATTGCCCACAAGTTGCCGATATGGAGTTGCATCAACCAATGGTATAGGATAATCAACCTTACATTACACACCAAATAAGAAGGGAGTACGAGCTGGCTTACAATCAACCATGTTAAACCTCATAAACAAATCAAGATAATACTTGGATTGTGATAAAGTTATCCCAAAATCTGACTAAATGATTTCAATCTTGAGAAAGTAATGCAACAATCCCATGTCTATCATTTAAAATATTTTTAAAAGTGTAGTTTTCACTATTGATATGGATGATTGTGAGCTCCCTGTAATCAACAAGTCATCCACATAGATAACTAGGATCAACATAGAATCATCCTGCTACAAGATGTAGACATTTAGATCTTAGTGGCACATGGTGAATCTGACATGAGGAGAAAGGAGTCCATCTTGGCATACCATGACTAAGGGTCTTGTTTGATTCCATATATACATTTCCTGAGTTTGTAGACCAAGGAAGAGTCTTACACAAAGCCTTGTGGTTGCTCCATGTAGATATTTTCTTTGAGATGACCATGTAGAAAGGCATTCTTGACGTCCATTTGGTGAGCATCCCATTGATGTGTGGCTATGATGGCTAGAGTGAGTTTGATAGATGTCATCTTGGCTACATGAGCAAATGTCTTGATGTAGTCTATGCTAGGCACCTAAAAAAACCCCTTTACAACCAGATGAGTTTTGTACTTACTAAAAAACCCATCTACACCATACTTAGTTTGATAAACCCATTTATAATGGACCAATTTTATTCCTTTAGGAAAAGGGACCAAGTCCCATGCTTTGTTCTTGATTAGGGAACTATACTCCTCCTACACAGCATAATCCCAATCTAGAATGCCAGATGACTCATGAAAGCTTTACATATATGAGGTAATGTCTAGGTAGGCATGTGAAGTCTCATGAAACTATGAACGTGTCTGCCTTGTATTTGATGGATTTCAAACCCATTTCCTAGCACTTTGAAGTGTTTGTTTGGCCCAAGTGGGACCAAAATTATATGATATTGAAGAATCAGGAGATGAGTCATCATCATCTGAAGTGTGAGTGTGAAATGGAGGAGAATCCTCATCACTTAAACTTGAAGAAGAAGAAGAGTCACCCTGATCATCAAGAGGATTTTGAGGTTGATCCAAGTCACTGTCTGAGGTGGAATCAATATCTAGTGAGACTTTTGAAGAGTCTAGAGTGATAGTTATGAGTTTGAGTGGGATCTCATGAAACTTGACACTCCTTCCTATGAATAAATCATGAGTTTTAGGATGGAGAAACCTATATCCCTTAGCACCCTCTGCATACCCCACAAAGATATAAGACTAACTCTGAGGGTCCATTGCCTTGCATTTCTTCTTGGAAACATGGGCCATTATTTGTGATCCAAACACTCAAAATTGATCCAATGTGGGCTCATGACCATTCTAGCCTTCAAAAATAATGATTCCTTTCAAGGCTTTTTATGGAACATGGTTCTAAATGTAGCACACATAGTTAATTACTTCAGCCCAAAATTGAAGAATAAGAGACTTTGATTGAAGCATGTAGTTGTCTATTTCCTTCAATGAATAGTTATTATGTTTAGCCACACCATTCTGATGAGGACTATATAGAATTGTGTGTTACATTTGAATCCCCTCTTATGTGCAAAACTGATCAAACTTATTATTGACATAATCCCCACCATTATTAGTCCTTAAGATTTTGATGGAATAATCTGATTGCTTCTCCATAAGTGCCTTAAAGTCCTTGAAGTGATCAAATACCTAATACTTATTTTTGAGAAAAAACACCCAGGTGTACCTTAAAAAGTCATTGATGAATATGAGCATGTATCTGGTCCTATTGAATGAATGTTTTGGAAATGGACCTACTATGTCACTGTGGACAATTTCTAGCTTCTGTTTGGCTCTCGTTGCTTTGCCCTTGTCATATTTCTCTTATGGATGCTTTCCAAGAATGCAACCATTACATAGGCCATCTAAGAATTTGACTTTAGGAAACCTTGAAATTGTTGTCCCCAAAAAATGTCAATCATTTTTGGGACAACATATGAACTATTTTGGTCCTACAGACCAAAATCCTCTCTTCCCTTTTCAAAAATTGTTCTGTGCATTCAAATTATCCATTCTTTAAGCTTTTAAAAATTCTACGGACTCTGCAAGCTTGAATGTATAGACTCCCTAGGATTTAATCTATGAACTCTACAAGCTTGAATCTATGGACTCTTTCAAGGCTCGAGAGACCTAGAGAAAACTATGAAATCTGCAGGCCAAGTTCTATGGACTCATTTCTATGGACTTCGCAGGTTGATTTTTATGAACTCTACAGGAAAGAAACAAGCTCTCAACACTTAGGCGATTTCAAGGTTGGTTCAATGACTTGGTTCAATCAAAAATGTCCATCAGCAAGCTTCTAAGAAAGGATTAAACCATTAAACCATTGAACCATTAAACTTTGAACCATTTTGGTTCAACAGGTTCAATGGGTTCAAAGGTTCAACATCATCAGCAAGAGTTAAGCACTTTGGCAAAGGTTCAACAAGTTCAACCCCTTCAAGGTTCAATAGCTTCAAAAAACTTATCAAAGAGAAGAAGGCTTGAACCATTGAACCGTTGAACCATTGAACCATTTTGGTTCAAAATTTCAACGGGTTCAATGAGCGGTTGGTTCAACGTGTTTTGTTCTAGTGATCAAAGGACTTAGTGAAAAATAAAGGAATGAACCATTGAACCGTTGAACCTTGAACCAAATTGGTTCAATGGGTTCAACAGGTTCAATCGGTTTAAAGAGATCAAAAGACTTAGACAAAAAGATGGCTTCAAATGCAAGATTGAACTGTTGAACTATTGAGCCAAAGTTGGTTCAATCGACAGGTTCAAGGGAGTGCCCCAAAGCCAAGTGCCTTTGTAGAGGGTAATGAACCAAGCCAAGTGCCCTTGCGGAGGGTAGCGAGCAAAAGTGAACAGGGAATTCCTTCAGAAAAGTTTCCATGACAAAGTTGTTAAGGACCATTTCCTTCAGACTAAAAGTCTGAAGGAATTCCTTCAAACTTTTGTTCGAAGGAAATAAGCCTGACTGAAGAGAAAATCCTGTGGAAAAATGCCTGACGAAAAAAGACAAAGCGAAGGAAAGATTTCCTTCAGACAAATTATTTGAAAGAATTCCTTCAGACATTTTGTCTTAAAGAATTAAAGCCCGAAGGCTACTCGAAAGATCTCGAAGGGTAGGTATTCTCATGGGGGATACTCGACACTCAAAAAATGAACCATCTTTCAAGACCCCAAAGGGAAAGTTCCCTCTGGGAAAGATCAAACCTAAAAGTGTAGCAGAAGCTACCATGTGTCCCTTATAAAGTCAAAGCGGAAGCTACCAAGTGTCATCTGCTGGGACATAGTTTCTAATAAGTTTCAAAGCTATGGAATGTGCCACGTGTTCCATTATAACTCAACAAAAGCCACCAAGTGTCAAAATCTGTAGTTGCTTCCTTTTGTTTTGTTATTGAGTAAGGATTATGGTGGGCCCTGGGTGAGTTGTTAAAGCGAGCGAAGCACGCTAAGTGTCATCATCTGTGTGAATCCAAATGAGTCTCGAATGTTTCTATTGTGTTTCTAAAGCTTAGTAGAAGCCACCAAGTGTCATCTTATGTAGGACTCTCAAAAGGTATCTAAAGCTTATATAAGTTAAGCAGATGTAAAGCTTATATAAGTTAAGCAGATGCTGCCAGGTGTCCTTGCCGATTTCACAATGGAAAATGCCATGTGTCACTTGTTAAGATCAGTTCAAAGTGGCCAAAGCAAACAAGAAAGTTGAAGGAATTTTCAAGGAAAGTGATGGGCCCGCAGACGTCAAAATTTAGGGCAACAAAATAGCTGTTGATCTTTGAAGGCTTGAGCATGGGCTCGAATGCATTCAAAGACCAAAATGCCAAAGGGAAGAACCATTGATGGAAGAGTGTAAAGAGCCAGCAAGGCTGAGGATATAGCCCTGAGAGCTCAAATGGCAGGAAAAGATAAAACCAGAAAGGGGAAAAGATAGCTCGAGGGCTCAAATCATAGCAAAAAGAGGGAAAGGCCAAAGTATCTTCAAGGGAGTTATTTCTAATAGGTGAAACAGTGGATCAAGTGGATTTTTGAAGCACACCAAATCAAGGATGCGGCCTATTTTTTCCCTAGAAGTAATGGCAAATTGGACAGATACGTAGACATCAGAAAAAGGACCATACAGTCCATACTAAGGAAGAAACATATTAGATAAATGGACATGCCATAGTTAAGGTAATACACTATTTCTAGCATGGCCCTCCAGGCAGAACTGAGGGTGCATTAAAGGCATTGACTACAGCATGGGCCATCCCATGGGAAAGAGCACCAATCTTTGCTTGGTGGCTATACATTGTAATTTATCTCATTATGCAAAGGGAGATCTTCCTGTTACCAGAAGCAAAACTTTGCCCAAATTGAAAGGCATTACTGAGACTTTGAGCTCAGATTGTTGTTCATATTTATTTTATTGAATGAGAAAGCAAGTTACTTATAGACTTTATGTTGTTATAGCTTGTGCTATTTTAGGAAATTGTTCTTATGTCTATTTTATAGGAGCATTCTTGTTTATTTGATCTAACAAGTAGAACTAGTGGAAGTAATCAGGAAGGTGTCCTGAAGCCAATTATGGAGAGACTTTGTGCCCCCATAATTGCCTTTAGTGTGTTTTCTTTCTGTTCATGTGTGAAGGATCTTGGGACAACTTTGTGCCCTCATTATCTTTCATATTTCACTCTTGGGTAGTGAAGGTGGAGACTTTGTGCTACATCTCAGTCTACTAGTTACTACACCTTTGGTTACCAGTTACTTGTCACTACTTGAAAGAACTCCTACTGGTCCCTGCAAGAACACTTCTGAAAGAAGAGAAGTGCCTTTAGTGTTTTCACTAGGATTTTCTCCTTTGTTTTTGAACACCATCTCTGAAAGAAGAGATATGGATGGTGTATCCTACCCTTGAGTGTTATTTTCTGCTTATATATAGTATATAGCTCCTCATAGTTATAGGGAACCTCCCCTTGATGAGAGGAGAGATTTGTCCCCTTTGGATGTGGTAAACCTGCAACTTTGGATGACCAATCTCCCTTGCTGTGGATTATCAGACCTATTTTGCTCATCGATACGCTGGTGATAAAATATTCACCCAACAAAAACCACGTCCTAATGACTAAGTTGCTCTAGATAACGATAGTTTAAATGGCTAAACTGTTCATACCATAGTTTGGTCACTCCATCTGCATGAGTAAGCAATGTAGTTAAGGGATAATTTGGGGAAAATTATGAGAAGGTATAAAGCCTAAAATGATTATTAGCCTTCCCATAAGTCACTACGATGTCACTATGTATCTTTTTGATAACCACTGAATCGGGTGTGAGTTTAACTTGCTTCCCTAGACCTATGTGCATGGTTTGGTATACTGATAGAAGATTGGTGGATAGTGAAGGAACAAACAAAACATCATTGAAGGTCTAATCACTTAATTCAATCAATCTTTTACCACTAAATTCTACTAAAGTGTTATCACCCATGAGAATTAAAGGCATAAAACATGGCTCTATTTCTGAAAATAGATCCTTTAAGGAGGTCATGTGATAGGAAACACTCGAGTCAATAACCCAAGTTGAAGGTTGAGAAGATACTGCAATAAGTGCTTTGCCCTTATTTTACATTTTTTTAATCTTTATCCTTTGTATAATCTTGTGCGGATGTGTTATAAGTTGAGGATTTGGGAACACTGATGTTATTCTTCTTAAGCATCTTAGTCAAGGTGTCAATCTTCTTTTTCATGTACTATGATTCATCATGCCCAAGTTTCTTATAAAATTTGCATTTGAGTTTCTCCTTCTTAGGTTTCCCACTTGAGTAAGATTCACTTGATGATGCCTTAGACTTGGAGTCTATTTTTTTATTCTTTTTGTGCTCATTATATGGTTTAGACTGTTTCTTCTCTTGTTTGCCACTATTCGAAGGCTTTTTCTTATCCTGATTGATAATCAAGGCATGTGATTTTGAAGACTTTAGTACACCCGTTTGAACCAGCTTATCTTGATCCTAAGTCATATCAGAAAAAAACTCATCTAATGATGGAATTTTTCAAGTGGATCTATGTACATGTTTGGTAGCATGAAATGTAGAGATGAAAACTAAATAGTCATGACCTAGTTTTGCAAGCACAAATAAAATCAACTGGTCATCCATTTTATCAATGCCACATTATTTTAAATACAATATCGATGATTTAAACTTTGTAAAGAAGTATTTTAGGGTGTCATAGTCACTTGGTCTCAATGTGATGAGCTCATTCTCTAGCTCATGACCCCTCATGATGTCCTGCACTCCAAAAAGCTTGTCTAGGATGATCTAGACATCATTGGGAGTTTTTATAGATTCAACATAAAATATAAGGTCAGGAGATATTGACAAGAATAAGAACCCATAGGCCTCATCACATATATTTTACCACTTAAAATTTTTTACATCTGTAGACAACTTAGTTTCCGCATCCATAGTGATCTGATAGAGTCCTTTACCTTTCAAGGTGAGTTACATTTTAAACTTCCAGTCAAGATAGTTAAATGGTATGAGTGGTTCAATCAAGTTTAGATCCATTAGTGCAGATTAGATTGAGATAATTTAAAAAATAAAGATGAAAATAAAGAAAATATTACACATAGTTCAAATACCCCCTTGAACTATCAACAAGACCCATCTTAAATTACAATGCAACATACACTCAATATTGGACTTTGGGCACCACTGAGAATGTGTCTAGGATCAATTAGTGTGAAAGAGTACAAGAGGGACATCAAGCACAATTGATAATATGTACAAGAAAGGTATACAAATTTTGAAGTGAGTTTTAAGCCATTACATCATGAATAAAATATATGTTATAAAGGGCCTAAAAAAATACAACCAATGCATAGAACTTGAAAAAATATGCACTTTAAAAAAAATAGCACCCAAAATGGAGCTATGGATTGAAAGTTATGGTAATTACAAGTTATAACTTCTACACATTCCTGGACCCTTTCCAAAAATGGAAATTTACCCTACAACTCTGAGCAGTAATGACCCTTCAAAAGTCTAGGTCAGTCTCATAAGAGTAATCAGACTTCCCAAACTACTTTGCTAATTGAAAGAAGGTAGTAGTGGTACCCAAAAATTCTAAGTTGGTCTTTCACAGTGTATGCCAGAGTTTTGGACCTACTTTGCTTGACTTCTAGAAGTAATTACCCTTTGAAAACCTGAGTAAGAAATAGACCCCCAAAAGTCTGAGTTGGCTGAGTGAAGTGTTATCCAGAGTTTCTAACCTACTTTGCTTGAGGTAGGTGAAGTTGCAAGTAATGACCCCCTATAAGTCTAAGGGTATCTATAGTATTGTAATTTGGGTTTTAGTACCCTACTTAACTTCACAAATTTTTAATTTAAGAAACTCCATAAGTTTGATTTCTTCTACGGGCAAATAAGTGGACTTATCAAACAACTCAACTTAGAAAAGTGAAGTTACTCACCGTTGAAAGTCTTATTTGGTTTGTTGGCTACATAACAACCCTCTGAAAGTCCAGATTGGTTAGTAGACTCTTCAATGCATGTAACATGAGGTAGATCAAATGCAAATCTAAAGTAATGACCACCTACAAATCCAAGTAACATAGAGATATGACTAGAATGAAGGCACATAAATCGAGGTAAGCCAAAAAATGTCCAAAATACTTTAGTGATGGAAATTTTGTAAGAGATCCATTTAATATTTTTACTCAAGGAAGAAAACCCAGAAGGCATTTTTGCACAACATAGGACATGGATTTTTGCAAAAAATGAAAAAATGGGGTTTTGGGATGCCAAAAAGAAAGGAAAAAAGATTGTTCTATAAATAGGTCATGTTTACAATTTATCCAAGGGTTTTGGCACCTTATAAAACTAATATCACAATCATTTTTGATATTTAAAGCTCTAGTAGAAAGTTTTGCATGGATTCTCCAAGGAATCCCACCAAACCCTTCTTTATGTTGGAATAGTGAATGCATGCAAGATTTCACCACAAAGATTGCTGCAAACAATATTGGTAAAAATGGCTATGATACCATGTTGGATTGACAATCTTATATCCTTGTATATAATATTTAACAAATATATGTATGGAGCAATGAAATCATAGATAAATTTTAAAGGAGGAAGAAGCTTGTCTTCACACAATAATATTGCAAAATATGACCTGCTTGCAAAAAATTGCATTAACCTATCTAACCTTACAAAGTGGAAAAGTGGGGTACATATAGAGAATTAGGGCAACATGAGGAAGCCTCTAATTTTTATAATTATATAATTACTTTAAAATGAAATTAGCCTATGTGACCCTTTTATAACTAACCTAAGGAAGCTTAATTTACATAGAATAGCCATAAGGCTATGTAGGTAAAACCCAATGGAAAAAAACACTACATTAACATTATTCATGTAATTTTTATGTTCATCTAAGGCCTATATTTTATGAATCATATTTAAGGCCCTGAAACACTCCCATTGAATCAATGTATAATAACAATTTACTTTCTTACTAATTAAATTTCATAAAGAAACCATTCACATAAGAAGTAAATGCACAACATAGAATTTATGTGGAAAACCCTTAGTGGGGGAAAACCACACTTTAAAGGATGCTTGGATCTACTATCAAAATCCATCCATAAGATCAATAATTTTTTTTACAAAAGTTCTATAGGTACCATCCTACTTGGAGACACCAATCCCCAATATCGAGTAATTTGTAGGCACTAACCTACTGGACACACCAATCCTCATTTCTAAGCACCAACTTAGCAAGAGACATCGATCTCTTTGAATTGAAGCACCAAATTCACTTCCAAGCATCAACTTAGCAAAAGATACCGATCTTTCTGTTTTGAGGCACCGACCTCACTTAAATAATTTCCACCTTCTCACTGTTACTTTGTCAAAAAATGATATCTCAATCAAGTTTTTCTCTTATCCCTATTCTCTCTCTTCTTCCTCTTCTTATCTTTGTGTGTATAATAGAAAGAATTATTTAAATTATTTAAATCTACATGTGTTTGCATGACATCTTTTTATTCTCCACACACTTGCTTCCTTCTCTTCTTCACATATCTCATACTTCTACACTTCTCATTCTTTCTTTCCAACTTATCTATATATTTACACCTTCCTTATGCCTCTTTGAAAAGGTGTGGCTTATCCTAAGGGATATGACTTATTCAAAGGTGGTCAGACCTTCATTTTAGATTATCATTAATTAGATTTGGGCATGATTATTATTACCAAAACTTGGATGCTAACAAAGGTGGTCGACCATCATTTAATAAAAATGAATTTAACTCTATTTGAGCATTGCTATTCATTATTCAATCACTTCTCTTCACACTAGGAAAGTCTAGATCTATTGATTAGGCGAGTCTGAAGCTCTAGGTGAGTCTAAAGCTATTAAGCGAGTCTGAAACTCTGGGCAAGTCCAAAGTTACTGAGTGAGTTTGAAGCTCAAGGTGAGTTTGAAGCTACTGAGTGAGTTTGAAGCTCTAGGAGAGTTTGAAGCTACTGAGTGAGTCCAAAGCTCTGAGACATTTTGTAGCTTACCCTACACTTTTCCTTTCACATCAATGACAATATTCCAACAATCTCCTCTTTTGTCATTAATGGTAATATTATAGAAACAATAGTACATGAACTCCTCATTTTAGTTCTTCTCTTTTTCTCTTCATTTATTTAATTGTCCCCTTTTAACATCAATGGTAAAGGGATGTTCCCAAATATATCATGGAAAATATCCATGTCAACTTTTTAAACATCACCACAACTAAATGACTATGTTTTTACTCTTCCCTATCCTTTTACATAAGGACTTCTTCTTCTCTCATATTCTCTCCTTGAATTTGATCAAATCTGGGTTCTTTAACAACATCTACATCTATCTGGATTATCTCTAGTTGCTCAAGTGGTAACTATTCTTTTCCACTTCCATTTTAATCCACATATCATGTTCTATTTTCTCATTCACATTCCCATCTTGATCACTTGCTAGATCTAAGATAACTTATGAAATCTATACTTGATGTTGGCCCATGCTTATTGTAAGCTATTCGGCACCTTGACTGATTTCATTCTATTGTAGCTTATACAATATCTATGATTCCTTTCATAATATAAACTCCAATTTATAATGTCTTCTTTCTCTATGATCAATATATTGCAATCATTGAATTCCAAGATACAACATTTCATTTTTTTCTCTATTCCTACGTATCTAATTTATTTCTAATAATATAACCATCACTTGCATCATCACTCTCACAAAGAATATTTATTAGCTAATCTTTCTCTATCTTTTGAATGCATATCACCAAAGAATCTACATATCTAAAAGATAATCTAGTGATTATCTCCCCCTAAATTCATGTTTCTAATGAGCTTAGTGATACCTCTTGTGCATGAAATGTAGTTTGTACAAGCATAGGTCTCTCCTTATTTTCTTGTTACTACTTCTTTTTCCATACTTCAAATTGATTTTAAATTTAGCACATGTCTTCTCTAATTCCTTCTTTAAGAAATCAACTTCTGATTCTAACTTGGCAATGTGATCTTCTTTTACCTTAAGATGGAGTCTTACTTCTTCCTCTATCTTATTGACTTCTTTCATTTCAATCTTTAGACTAATGATGATCTTTTATGACTCTTCAAGGCTATGAGACATTTTTGTTTTTAGGTCATATTTTTATTCTTTGGATTTTTGAATCTATAATCTTTGTTTTATATTCTTCTTCTTAAGAAATTTTATCTCATATAAAGCACAAATGAGTTATTCTTCAAGATTTACTTCTTATTCATCCTCGACATCTTCCTCCTCTTTCAAGGTGTCTTCACTTATAAAGGCATCATTCATTATTCCTATACCCATGAATAGAGTTTCTTCTCCATCATTTCCTGAAATGCTCTCATCACTCTCATCAACTGAGCTAATATCCTTTTTATAATAAAGACTTTTCTTGTGATTACCAAATTTTTTCTTGTTTTCATTTTGTTTGAAGATTTTATTGTATTTAGGTTTGTTTTCTTTTTTATTTCTTTCCTCATTATGATTTTCCTCGTCATTGCTATCATCATTATGTGGACATTTAAAATCAAAGTGACCTATTTTACCATAATTGAAACACTTAAAAGGTACCTTACCTTTGTATTTTTCAGATCCCTTTTAAGATTTCTGACAAATAAGGCCTTCTCTTCTTATCCATCGCTAGTGCTATCACTTGATTCAGGCTCTTTATATTTCCATTTATTGGAAACTTTGAAAGTTGCTTCCATCTTAGATGATTTTTATGTTTTAGTCCTCATCTCATATGTCATGAGTATCCCATGCAACTCATCCATTGTTAATTATTCTAAATCCTTTATCTCTTAAATTGTATAAACTTTTACATTAAATCTTAAGGATATAAACCTTAGTAACTTTTGGACTATTATAGATTATTAAACCCTTTCACCAAGCCCTTTGATGGTGTTAAAAATCTCATCCACATGAAACAGATAGGCTACAATGTTTTCATCCTTTCTCACCTTTAAACTTTGAAACTATCTCCTATGAGTTTGAATCTTGGCCATATTTACTTTATTATCTCCCTCATAGATGGTTTTAAGTTTATTCCAAGTCTCTTCAGCTGAGTCACACTACATTAATTTTACAAACTTAGATTCTGACAAATCACACAGAATACCATTCATGGATTTTGCATTATTTTCACTAGCCTTCTTTCCTACTACATCTATTAGTGAAGTTTGTAGCACTATGCTTCCATCCATAACTATTTTCCAAATGTCAAAACCAAGGGCCATTAGATATGTCCTCATATTTATACTCTAGAATGTGTAATTTGTTGTTGGAAGAAAGATCAGTAAGGGGAGGGGGTGAATCAATATTTGAAACCTTTAGTTTAATTCCACTTAAGCATTCATGAACATTCATTCAAGTATGTAGATAAAATAATTTATAAGTAACCATTCACATAAGCATGAAACATAAGAACACAAGATAACAAAACTTATATGTGGAAAACCATCAAGCGGATAAAAACCCACTGATATATGAAAATGGAATACAATCCTATAAAACACACACCAAATTTAGTGAAGCACCCAATTTACATGGAACACCAACCCCAATTAGCTAAGCACCAACTCAACTAGGCTTTAACAAGCACCAACTTGCAAGGAGGCACCAACCCCCTAGATGAATCAACACTAACTCAACTATCTAAAACACTTGATCACATAAAAAATAACTTGTTTCTCATACAATATATGATGATATACTTTCTCATCTCTTCACACACTTCTATCCCTCTCAAATTAGCCTTTAGCCTTCTTCGCTCAACTAGCCCTCTTCTTGATTTGATTAGGTCATATAACCTTGATCCTCATATGCATAACCTATGTCAAAAACTCATCACTTATCCTCTAAATTCCTATGTTGATCTGTAATACCTTATTCTACTCACCAATATGTTATCTTATTCGCTCACACTTTTCACACTTCAATAGGCCTAAAATTACCTAATATTTATACATGTCTCTTTTTCATATCCTTCTTAGTTAGACAAACACCCTTACCTTATTAGGTTGGATATGAAATGGATATTATGACATATCATATATATGAATCAAATTTTATTTGAGTCCCTTTAGGTCTGACCTATCTTAATTAAGTCTTATCTCACCTTTGTGTCTCATGGAGACCTAATCCCATTAGGTTTATTTAGGATACATTACACTTTGCCTTATTTGGTGCACATTAAAACACCTTATACATTAGGGAAACATCATATTAAAATTAAAAAAATCAGTTATAACCTCATATAGGCTTCATAACACTTTTTAGCTCAAACCACTGCTTGGAGCACATCATTAGTATTGTTCATATTAGGCCTGTGCAGACTCAAAAAGTTTGTCTTGAACAACTAAAGAATAAACACAAATTTTCAAAGAAACAATGGGAAAAAATAATACACACATAATATTCATGACCTTATGGTCATCACCATATTTTTTAGACTTCACAAATTAGGTAAAAATTACTCAAACCCTTCTTTGTAAGTAGCCACTCAAAACTGTCAACTAGCCTCAAAACATAGTCATGGAAAATTGATCTTCAACATATGAAATAATAATTAATATGAAATATGACACCTTAAATATATTATTTTTCATCTCTATATAAATATAAAATACAAATTTCATAAGATCTAATGCAAAATATTGGTCTTGCAAACCAATTCATTGACCTTCTCTCTCACAATCCTTACTCTACCTGACAAGCCATTTTGGATTCAATATTTTAACCTCTTCTAATAAATTAAAATATTATTAAAAGAATATATATGTCATTAAATCCCAAAAAAATCAACATAATATTCATTATATCCATTAAATTATGGCAAAGAGCCTCCAACTCATCACTGCAACTTACCCATATCTGCCAGTTTACTTTATAAATATAGTCAAGGTGATAATGACCTTCAACACCTATGTAGACACTTTCATATATTTAAAATGCATGTGGATGATATTATGATATCATTATATAAATATCAAATATAATTATACCATGGTCAAATGACAATATTATTCTTGTAGACCAATGTCATAACCTTACACCTTTACTGTCCCATCTACACTAGATAGGTCAATTTATGAGCAACATTTTCATCATATCCACTAACATAAAAAACATATATACAACATGAACATGTATTATATTCCTTGAAAAATATCTTCATGTACTTGGATTCATTCATCCCTAATCTATAATAGCACATCCCTAATCACATTCTCACTTCTACTTGGTTTTCTCACTGTTTGCACCATTAGGCCTTTTAGCGATAGGTCAATTTGTATGATTGGTTTAGCATATATGTGAGATATAATCTACTTATAAAACACCATGGACAATAAATACAAGTTTGAAGCTTCAATTTTCATCCATTTAACAACTTTGAATTGGTCAACTTGGAATACTACAATAAATCTATGAGAAATAAGGCTTTTATTATAGGGTCCACTCACTCACCTGACAAACCAATCACACCTAGAGGTGACTAGGAGATTTTAATACATGATATAATAGCTTAAATATCTATACCAATCAATTTTTATCACTTTATAACAAGATCATTTATACCAGGGCATTATTAGGGTTCTTTGAAGATTTAAACCATCTTCAAGTCTTAATGATCATTCATAAAGCTTAGCTCCTCATTCTAGAAACCAATGCTTGGGAATTTGAGATAGAAACATTATCAATATAAATTTAATACATTATGTTATCATTTATAGGTTACACATTCCAATTAACACTTGAAATTTCTTCTCAGGTTGAGAACCCTTCATTCTGTGTAGTCAAGAAACCTCAAAAACTCTTTTCATGATTTTTATTTAAAAATTTGACCTCAAACTTGGTAAAAACACTTGGGATAATCTATAAAACCACTTATAATTCTCAAATTATCATTTTTTCCTTGTAAACTGATCTTGATACTCCATCTGGTCACCATCTCTCTCTTTGCTCTCTAGGCCTTGATTTACAAGTATCATTAGGTCTTGAAACTGCCCCTCTAGCCACTAAAAAAGATATAAGAACATTATTTACATGAGATAAAACCTATTAACATGATAAAAAACTGACATAAATTTTTCATATGCCTTGACAAATTCTCATGAAGCCTCATTAGGTCAAACAGGATCTAAAACTAGTCTAGTTGCATACTAGGTCTATAGGTCCTACCCTTGTAGGCTTACCCTAATATTCACCTGAGTGATCCAAAGACTTATAATCATGATAAAAAAACCTTATTTATCCTCTTATTCCTCTTTTCATTCATCTCACTAGGTTACTAAGCTCATATCTTCTCACAGGGTCTCTTCATGTAATGACCAGTGTCATGACTAGGCTTCTCAAGCTCTTGAAACTTGAAAATTGACCTTGAAACACTCCTTGATGCTTATACACATTACTCACATGCCTTTAATGATAATTATAAAATATCATACCTCTATACATACCTCTCTATGCTCATTATGTACATGCTCATGATATGACTATGCTTGTTATGACTGGGCTTCTCAAGACACCTTGTAGTCGAGGACTAGTACTTCAAAACATGCTTATCTTGAGTTAAAACTTGAAATCAACCTTAGAATAATAATCATATTGAATTAAAATTATATCTTAAAATTGAGACATTAGGTTGCGTTTAAATTCTCTCTTGTCACCTAGCTTCCTTGATATCAAAGACATCAAAGACAAGCTCATATCCCACATACCATGCATCTTGACATCAATGACATCAACCTTGACATCAAATGATATCAACCTTGACATTAATGACAAAAATTCAATGATAAAACTTCTCAAAATTTGTCCCATTAAAAAATGGATCCTTATTTGTGGAGAAACCTTCCTGAACTTGATGATTGACTATGTGTGCTTTTGGGATCTGCCTTCTAGTGGTTAAACTAATCTTGAAGGAACCTTTATCTGATACCAATCATTGAGCACACACCACACTAAGAGGGGGGTGAATCAGTGTGTAATAATAATTTAATTTCATAAATAAACCATTCACATAAGAACAAGTAAATTCACAACATAGAATATATGTGGAAAAAACTTGGTGGGGAAAAACCACACTTGAAAGGCTACTTGGATCTACTATCCAAATTTAGACATAAGAAAAATAATTCTTTTTACAAAATTTTTGTAGGCACTAACCTACTTGGAGACACCAATCCTCAATACTAAGCAATTTGTAGGCACTGACTTTCTGGATACACCAATCGCCACTGCTAATCACTTTGTAGGCACCAA
This sequence comes from Torreya grandis, assembly GCA_037957365.1. Lineage (NCBI taxonomy): Eukaryota > Viridiplantae > Streptophyta > Pinopsida > Cupressales > Taxaceae > Torreya > Torreya grandis. Next base: position 690,149 of record JARHVA010001540.1, on the reverse strand, counting down.
CCTACTGGAGACACCAATCCCCATTTCTAAGCACCAACTTAGCAAGAGACGTAATCTCTTTGAATTGAAGCACTAACTTCATTTCCAATCACCAACTTAGAAAAAGACATCGATATTTATATTCTAAGGCACAAAAATCACTTAAAAAATTTCTACCTTCTCACTGTTTCTTTGTTAACAAATGATGGCTCAATCAAGTTTCACTCTTCTCCCTCTTCTTTCTCTTCTTCTCCTTGTGTATATGATAAAAAAAATTCAGTTCTTCAAATCTGCATATGTTTTTATGATATGTCTTTTTATTCTCCACAAACTTGATTCCTTGTCTTCTTCACAAATCTCACACATATACACTTATCATTATTTATCTCCAACTTATCTATATATTTATACTTTCCTTATGCCTCTTTGAAAAGGTGTGAATTCTCCCAAGGGATACGACCTCTTCAAAGGTGGTCGGCCCTTCATTTTAGATTATCATTCATTATACTTGGGCAACAATTAGTATTACCAAAACTTGGAAACTAAAAAAAGTGGTTGGAAATGATTTAATACAAATTAATTTAACTCCATTTTAATGATTCTATTCATTCTTCAATCACTGCTCTTCACATTGGGTGAGTCTGAAGCTACTGGGCAAGTCTAAAGCTGTTGACTAGGTGAGCCCAAATATTTGGGTGAGTATAAAGATACTAATCAATTTAAAATATCTAAGTGAGTCAAAATATACTAAGTGAGTCTAAATTTCTAGGATATTCTAAATATATTGAGTGAGTTCAAAGCTCTGTGCGAGTTCAAAGCTACTGAGTGAGTCTAAAGTTACTGAGTGAGTATGAAGGTCTGAATGATTATGTAGCTTACCCTAAACTTTGAATTTTAAATCAATAAAAATATTATAATATTTATTGGGTTTTATTATGCATTATAAATTCAAAAAATTTAGTCATTTTATTTTGAAAGTACACCTACAAGTCTGATTCTCAAAGGTAGTCTGAAAAGGCTTAAAAGAGAAACTAAGTTTTGAGACCATTTCATGGTTCTCAAAATTCCATAGGGTCTCATGACCTAAAATTTTGTATGGAGGTTTATTATAGGAAACTTAAATTTAATCGCATTATTTTTTGTGGTTTTACATGTGTGGGAGTGATTTTTGGCCAAAACTCAATTTCTAGGCAAGGAGGCCTAATTGAGGCTAAGTTAAGGAGAGAGAATAGAAGAAAAGGGACACTCACACTCATAATTGGTTCCTAAGAATTGGTATGGATATTAAATTGGATAATTTTTCCTCAAAAATATCTTCATTTTTCTAAGACCATCTTTACATTCTTATACACAAGGAGGTTTACATGATTTTAGGGCTATGAGGAATGAGGCAAAATGAAACCTTTTGGTGAAAAATGGAATCTTAGAAAGAGTTTGATGATTATAAATGATTTGTTTCAAGTATTATATGATGTGGATATTCCATTCATGGAGAATAATTATATTTATGAGGATAGACTTAGGAATTGACACTTGCAATCAAGATAGGCATAGTAAGGCCAAGTGGGCTTCAAGACACCTAAGAGGTGTAATCAACATTGAATTATCAGTTTTAAGATTTTCCTAAATATATAAAAAGTGTACAGAGTAGATAAACATTATTCCAATATGAATTGACAACCAAGAGTGTCATTTGTCCATCACAAGCCAAGATAAGGAGGTAGTTTTGAAAAATAAAGCAAGGTGTCAAGCAAGATGAAGACCCCTATGCCACTTGGGAGATGAAAGCATATTCAATAACATAAAACATGGTATTGAGGACATACTAATATATTTTCAAACTCATTTCTTGTTTTAAATCTCTTTTTGACACTTCTCTCTCTCTCTCTCTCCCCTATGCCCTTCTCCCTTCTTCTCTCCCACTTTCTATATATATTCAATCTTGATAGGCTATGTTTGTATCTTCCACCTTGGTATGGTGAATTCCTACCCATTTTAAATCATTTGATCAATGAGAAAATTCTTATGTTACCTCCTAATTTGAATAATTTTAATGTGTGTTCTTGATTATTTGATCTTATCAAGTGATTAGTTTTACTTTTCTTGTATGTTGTCCTTGTTTAACATTCACGTTCAATATGAAATCCTTTTTATAGGTCTTGTGAAGTGTCTAAGTGAGGTGTAAAGTTTGAGTGATTTGTATTTATATTAGTGTCATTTCATGACCTCTTTATTATTCCTCCTATCCTCAAGCATTATTCACAACCTTCATGATAAATGTTAATGTAGAGAGGTAGATTAGAAGTAGTGTTTATTGCTGGTTAGTCTCATGTTTGAAGTGTATTTATAGCTATTTGGTAGTGGTCAAGTATATTTGGTGCATCAAACCCATTAGAATAGGTTTTCTCTCTCTTTTCTTAACAATTTTTTAGAGTAGTGAATGAGCCTAAGTGATTCATCAAGGGAGCTAGCCCTTTAACCTAGAGATTCAATCTAAGTTTAGGCCACCCACAACCTAGGATTATTTCCATGATATTCCAAATTTGGAAGGCTTAAACTACCTTCCAAAGGGTGAAAATTTGGTTGATAAAAATTAATACATCTCCAAATTAGGCCATATAATACTAAATAACTGGTTGGATGACCACTATTGGGATAAGAGGTTTGAACTCACTACAATAAGTTTGAGATAAAGATCACAAAGTAGCCAAGTTTGTGCAACAAATGAATTTATGACGGAGAAAGTTAGTTTGGGTTTCTTCTAAATGGTTGGGTAATTCAACCTCCACATAATATTGTTTGAAATTGAGGCCAAATAGGAAGCTACCAAGAAGGACAAGGAGTTATAAAAGTTCAAGGCATCGATGGACAAACAAGTAGTGATGGAGTCATGCAAAAAGGGTTATGTTGAGATGATTGAAAATGAAAGGTCATAACTATGGGAAGGAGAATTTGTCAACCTTATTGAGACAATGAATTATATTATAGTTGCAATCAATTAATATGCTTTTTTTAATAAAATCATCATCTCCAAGTGGACATAGCAGTAGGGCAACCCACACAAGCCATAAATAAGAGTTTTGAGAAGAAATCAGAGAAAGTAGATAAAAGAATAAATGTGCTTGGGGAAATAAACAAGAAATTCACATCAATTTTTTATAATTTAATAGATGTGAAAATTATGGTAGCCACATGGATGGAGCATGATGAGAAAAAATATACTCATTTGAAGGCACACATAGTTGTCGAGAAAGATAAGACCAAGAAAATGGATAAACTTGCTAAAGAAAATATTTTTAGGTAAAACATGGAACATAATAAGGACATACACAACATGTGTTTGCAATTTTATAATCCTTTGCTAGAGGATGGATACAACCCAAAAAAGTTACAAAATGTGTTCCAATACGATTTCCAAGAACTCAAAATTAAGTACAATGCAAGCCTAGATGATGCAGCCTTGAGTTCCTAGAATAAATTAAAGAACTCACTCAAAAAGTGTAAATAACCACATAAAAATGGGATAGATTTGAGAAAAAACTACATGTGAGAATCCTTGAGGAGTTTCAAGTGCAAGACCAAGAGGAAGGGGATGGTGGAGATGATGAATAGTTCAAGCAATAAAGGCTTGTCTAGGGACAAATAACTATTTAAGTATGTTGGATTGTTTGAACCATGATTGCACATATAATACATAAAATAGATATTTTGAATAAGTATAGGGATTGTTCAGTGTATGTGTGGGATTTGACAAAAAATATGCAAGAATGCACATGTATTTTGGATTTTATTCAAAAATAGGAATAATATATAGGGTTACATAAATGTACATATGGGCATGATTTTAAATGCAAAAAACATCACAAAGGGTTGCATAGGATCACATAATGTGCAAATATATAAGTGTCAAAAGAAAATGGAGGACACATTTTTTTGGTGAGTTGGAAGGGAAAAAAATGGGCATCTAATGTAAGACTCATTCGGTATTTTAGTAAACTCCTAGAGGAAATCTACCTACATATAACTATTATGATTATATTGATGGGGAAAAGTTATAAATAGTACCATAGACTTATCCTTTAGGATAACTTCTCAGGTGACACATTTTATATAACTAAACAAATTTTATAGTCATAAAGTTTGTAAAGAATTTTGTATGAAGTGGTATATGCACAAAAGTAATTATATTCATAGATCTACTATGTAGTCCTTGTATGTGGTTTCAATGATTAATGGAATTAATCTATTTAATACTTATCATGTGTATGTGATGATTTGGTAAATAGATCAAAATTGGTTGTTATGGTTTACATGCATAACTGTCATGTATTAATTTACTATCTATAATCTTATTAATGGTGAGGTTGCTTAGGTATCTTACATGCTTTACATTAGTGCTTCAACTCAAGTTTAAGTAATAAGCCAAAATACTAGAGTTTGGTTAAATGTTACATTAACTAGAGTTTGGTTGATCTTGAATGTATCCTATAACACCACAAAAAATAAGGAGGTGTAAGGCAACATGGGATTATAAAACAACTCAAATGAGACAATATTATGAATTAATAACCCTTAATTGATGAAATTCATTGATGAGTGATAAGGCCAGCCAATTCTAAACTTGTCTAAATGTAATATAGTAGAACAAACATGGGTTTAACTATCATTGAACTTGTTTGCAATTGACAAAATATTTACACCATTATAATTAAAATTTTGATTGGGGGTAAGTCAAGTAACACTTTTCTAGTTCATCTAAGGAAAGTTGAGAAAAAATGTATTTTCCATATATCATCATGCTTCATTGAAAACCTCATTTTCAAGGATAGGGCCAATGTCTGGTCTAATACATAGTTTAAACATGAAGGAAAAATTGTCTAATATTGCATTTTTTAGTTTTGTAAGTTTAAGTATAAGCCCAAGTTATATGCGATAAAAAATCATTTCTTAGTCTCAACTCATTGTAAAACATTTCATGACTACATTTAGAGGAACCAAAATATGATTTGAAAATCTAGCTAATTAAGTTTTTGAATACATACATACAAGCACATGTTTTTATGGTGTACCAACCAATTCCAAACTTGTCTAAATGTAATATAGTAGAGCAAACATGGGTTTGAATAGTGTTGAACTTGTCTATAATTGACAAAATATTTACACCATTATAATTACAATTTTGATTAGGGGTACGCCAAGTAACACTTTTCTAGTTCATCTAAGGAAAGTTAAGAAAATATGCATTTTACATATATCATCGTGCTTCATTGAAAACCTCATTTTCAAGGATAGGTCCAATGTCTCATACAATACATAGTTTAAACATGAAGTAAAACTTGTCTAATATTGCATTTTTTAGTTTTGGAAGTTTAAGTAGAAGCCAAAGTTATATGTGATCAAAAATCATTTCTTAGTCTCAACTCATCATAAAACCTTTCATGACTACATTTAGAGGAACCAAAATATGCTTTGAAAAATCTAGCTAATTAGGTTTTTGAATACATACATACAAGCACATGTTTTTGTGGTGTACCATATGCATTTCCTAGGTGGGTTGGAGAAGTTTTTTTTGCACAAGCTTGTTTGCTAGTGTAGTGGTTCCAATGGTTTGCATGGATTAAAAATAAATAATTATGCATATGCCAACCTATTTTAATTGGTTTTTATTCTCATATTTATGCTCACATGACAATAAAATTACATAAACATAGTGAATCAATGAAACAATATATTTCCTCTAATGACTGATATTAGATGATTGTGTAAGAATTTATAGCACCTCCACTCTCTACTATTTTAGAGTTTTATGAAAATAAAATGATGAGTTTCAAGACATATAAAAATATAATAAGTCTATAAGGTGAGAGATACAACCAATTTTTTGATAAAGGAACTATTAAATATGATAATGATCGTGATGTTATTTAAATACCCAAATTACATGTCTCTAATTAGGATTGGGTATGTAGATAAACATGGAATTTACACTTACGCACACTAAAAAAAATATAAATATGGAATGTAATCATGATAATATCTTTGGTTGTTGAGGAAGGTATTGTTTAGGATAGAAAGGTTCCACCCACAAATACTAGTCTTGCTATGTGTCAGCAAGGAGCCATACATTCAAAAAATACCAACCATCCTTTTTCCAAGTCTTGATAATTTAATTAGGATAAATATTTCATTCATATTTAACCGAAATGATTTTTTATACACTTATTTTGATATGAATTAAATTTAACTAATTTAGGCTTTTGTAAGGTGAATTGCTTGAAAACAAGCTTGAACATAGGCTCATAAAACTATCTAAATGTTAGAATTTATGATAGCAGTTGTGTACTATAAAACTAATCATGTAACTATTTGTAAATGATCATACAAATAGAGATAAACACAAGAATTTATCTTGGATAAAATTAAGGTAGGAACAATATATAAATTTAGTATTTTACCTCCTTATCTCAATCAAAATTAACTAGTAATACAAGCCAATTACATAAATTAAGCCTCCAAGAATCATGATTCCACTAGAATTTTATAATTATTACTTAGATTTGTTTTTATTGTGCTTGTATCAAAACAATTTTCCAATGAATAAAACATTTTTGGCTAGGGTTCTCATCTAGGAGATGTTATAACCTCAAAGGGATCATTGATGCTCATGTAATAAAATTGGGTTTCATTTCACACAAGTCAATTGAAGAAGAGGGTTGTGTAATAAAATGTATAATTTGAGTAGGTTTTGGAGATGAGATAAATAATATTTATTCCCTCACCTCCACTCTTGTCTGCTTTAGAATATGATGAAAATGGAGTGATGAGTCATAATAAATATTGAAGGACAATAACTATAGAAGGTGAGAGAAGAGAGCAAATTTCTTAGAATGGTATTATTAAGGATAATGATGTTAAAAATTTAATTTACTTTACTCTAGTCTAGATAAAGTTGTGTAGAGCACCATGGCCTTTGCACTTGCATAAATTGACAAAAAATCCAAATAGGGAAATGTAATTGTGGAATTCCTCACGGTATTTTAAGGAGTCATGGGTTAGGTTATATGAAAAGCCCACCAAAAACCACTAGTCCCCACCATGTGCTTGCTATAATCCATGAACTCCAAAAAAATAAGCATCCTTACTCCATTCCTTAAAATATTATGATAGATATTCTATTCCTAATTCTTACAAAAAATGAATGTATATTAGTTTTTGTTGTTGTTTCTTAATTAATTTTCTTAAAACAAGGCATGAAAATAAAATTGTGAAGTTATCCAAGTGATAGAATTTATGAGACCAACTATGTAATAAATTTGAGCAAATATCCATCTGAAAACAATCACATACAAAGATAAACACAAAAAAATTCTTTGGAAAAACCCTAGGTGATAAAACTCCACCAACTTGGGGTTGTAACTTATGAGGATCCTTCTGCAGAGATTTATGAACTACAAAAAACAAATGAACAATGAAATAAATTTTGGAAAATAACCCAAAATAACCTTTAGATCATAGGCCACTTCGAGGGGCAACCTCTTTTGAGAAATATTGATACAATAATATTCGTGGATGCCTTCATTGGGCCTCAAAACTTACTTAAATACTAAATTTATTCTAATAGCTAATACTTCCCATGTATGTAAGATAATGAAAATATTCTCAAGGGACAACTTACAAAGCATATGCATCCATAATGACTAATACACTAATAATTCAATGAGAAGGGTAGGACATAGGTTCCTAACATCCCCTCCCCCTTAGAAAAAGCTTTGTCTTCAAAGATTCAAATGTGGGAATCATTTCTAAATTTGGAATAGTGGTTCCCATGTTGCATCTTCTAGTTTCATTTCATGCCAATAAATTAAGACTTTTGTGATTGAGTGGGAGTGAAGTTGGCAGGTGTGCCTATCTAGGACTGCATCTAATTTAAGAAGGATGGAGGCTTAATCATCAAGTCCTGGTAAAATTATTTTCACTCTAATGATGGTTCTAAGATATTTCTTCAAATAAGAGACATGAAAGAATGGGTGAAATTAGGAAGAAGGTAGAAGGTCCAACTTGTAAGAAATAAAACCAATCTGTTGAATAACCTTATATGGCCCATAAAACTTTAGAGCAAGATTATGATGCCCTCTTAGTTTCAATGATGATTCTTGTATGTATGTAGATAAAGAAAAACCATATCGTTGGGTTAAAAGGTGTACTCAAAGTGATGTTAATCATCTTGTTGCTTTATTCAGTTATGTGCTAGATGGAGATTGCCCCATAGGGTGCTATGAATTTGATCTTGATGTAAGAGAGTAGTGTTGACCATCTGAATCAATGAACTATCAAGGGTAAATGGGAAAAATGTTGAAGGCACTTGACCATAAACTGATTCATATGGAGTTATTTTAGTATAAGTGTGGTAGGAGGTATTGTACCACCATTATGTGAGGGGAAACCACTTTCCCCACTATTGATGTTGTTTTGAAGCAAATCAACAAAGGAATGTTTCCAAGTATTTATTGATAATTTATATCTACCCATCTATTTGGGGGTGATATTTAGAACTCATATTTAGTTGTGTGCCTATGCGTAGGAATAGCTCTATCCATAAATAACTGGTGAACATTGTATCATGATTGGAGATGATTGAAGAAGTGATGCCATGAAGATGAAAGATCTCATCTAAGAAAACTTGTGCAATTATAGAAGTTGTATAGGGATGGTTGAGGGCACAAAAATGACTATATTTAGAGAGGTTGTCTACCATAACTAGGATCACTATTTTTTCTCCATATTTAGGGAGAACCTTAATGAAGTCCATAGAAATATCTATCTAGATCCTAGTAAGAATGGGCAAGGGCTCAAGAAAACCAAGAATCATTGTTGTTTCACCTTTATTGCATTGGCAAGTATCACATTCAACCACCATTTGTTTAATTTCCCCTTTCATCCCCTTCTAAAATAATTTTGACCTGCCCACTTATATGTTTTGAGAAATCCTGAGTGGCCTACTAATGGAGAAGCATGGGTTTAATAAAATATGTTATGATGAAGGTCTGTGCTATGGGAAAGCACCATATGGCCCTTATATCATAGAGAAGCACCATCCAATGAATAATGTGGTACTATATAGGGGTTAGTGGCCAATTGTTGAATGAGGTGATGTAAGGAGGGATCATTTACATACCATTGGTGTATAGATTCCAACTAGTTTAGAATGGGCATGGAGATGGAAAAAATGGAAATTGAGTGCTCAAATGTGTGTGAGAGAGCATCCACCATGACATTGTCTTTACCATTATTGTAAATGATCTCATAATCATAGCCCATGAGTTTGTTGACCATTTTTGTTGTGTCAGTGATGGGGCTCATTGTTTCAAGAAATATTTAAAACTTTGGTGATTGGTTTTGATGTAAAAATGATTCCCATATAATTATGGCTATCATTTGTGTTGCATGTAATATTTCCATCATATCCTTTTTATATGTAGACAAAGCCAAATTTCATCCAAAATGGATTTACTAGTGAAAGTAGTAAGATGACCCTCTTGGAGAAGAACAACACCCAAGACATTGCCACAAACATCACTTTTGATGGTGAAGGTTTTGGTGAAGTCTGACATGGCCAAAACTGGTGTGCTATACATAGCTTGTTTGGGTGTCATAACTACCTGGTCAGCTGTGACATCCTATGTGAATGCATCCTTATTCAATAAGGAAGTCAAGGGAGCCACGACCTTTTCATAATCCTTGAAGAACATACAATAGTATCGTATAAGGCCTACAAAGCCATAAAGGCTCTTGAGGGTTGTTGGTTGAGGCCAATGTTGCATGACACTATTTTTTTCTAGATCCATGTGGACCCCATTGACTGAAATAATGTGCCCTATATATTCAACTTCCACTTGACCGAAGGAACACTTGGACTGCTTGGAACATAATTGGTTACCTTATACAAGTTGTAATGCCTTGTCAATATGCTAGATATGCCTAACCCATATGTAGTGGTAGATCAAAATATCATCAAATAAAACCAAAGCAAATTGATAGAAGAAAGGCCAAATGATTTTATTCATTAGTGCCTAAAATGTTGAAGGGGAATTTGTAAGTCCAAATGGCATGACCAAGAATTCATAATGACCGTCATGAGTTTGGAAGGCTATCTTTATAATGTCATCAACATGAACACATATTTGATGATAGACTGAACAAAAATCTAATTTGGAGAAAATTTTTGCCCCATGGAGCTCATCAAGAAGCTCATCGATGACCAAAATTTGGGAATTTATCTTTGATAGTGATGTGGATAAGGGCACAAAAGTCAATGTAGAGGTGACATGACCCATTATTTTACAGGATAAGAAGCACTAGGGAGGAGTATGGGATAGTGCTGGTGTGAATAACTTTGAACTTGAAGAGTTCCCATACTAGTTGCTCAGCCTCAATCTTTTGCAGATGGGGATGGGGATAGTGTTATGGCTAGATGTTGGGTTGGATGATTCCTAGAAGGAGAAGAATGATATGATGTTTAGGGCTTGAAGGGGTAAAACCCACTATTTATATAAAAATGGCTGCATGATTTTCGATAACAACTTATAAATTATCAGAGTAGTTAGTATTAGTTAGGAGTTGGAGTTGTATGGAGTATAGCTAGGCATGACCTCATGTGATCCCTTTTTCATAATATTTTCTATGTGATAGGAAATCATGATGTGAATAGATCAAATAAATAACCCTTTTAATGTGTGATTTTAGACATTATCTATGAACTAAATCCAAAGCTCATATAAATCCCATAGAATAGGTCCCAATGTGTGGAGCCACTACACCCATTAGACCACATCACATCCTCCTAAGGGCAAGGAAAATATATAAGAGTGAAGAGTGTAATCACCTATCATGATATTCACATTTTGACACTTCATTTTACATGGTAATGTTTCCCCATTAGCAATCATGAATTCAAATCCAAAACAAGGATGCACAAAGTAATATGCCTACTTAGCAATGCAGGGATCAATGAAATTATGAGTGATACCAGAATTAATGAGGATTATGAGAGGGATATTTTAAAGAACCCCTTGACCTTCATAGTTTTAGGGGTGGTAATACCTACTAGTTCATGTAAAGAGATCTTGGGTTGAGTCGCTTGAGCCATTGATTCCTCTAAGGGGATATGTTCTGCTTAAGCATCCTATAATTCTTGGATATCAGACTCACTCTCCTACTCTAGTGGCGATTCCACATGAAGAAAGTAATGATTTTGTGTGATGTAGTTATGATATTTAATGCAAATTCCATTATAATTATAACATAATACTTTCTCCTTAAGATCCCACATCTCTATCTCAGTAAGGTGCTTGATCAGTGTGGTTGTGGTTGGTCACTAGTTCACTATGTTCTTTATGAGTGGGAAAGTGGGAGGTTGATGTTGCATTGAGAGTTTATCTTCTACTCACTTATCTAGACCTAAGGCATCCATCATGTTGTTGGGATAAAATATTTTCACCTTTGAGTGGATTGGATCTTTGAGGCCACTAATAAAACAACTCTTGAAGAAGTCATATGATAACCCTTCAGTGTGATTAGCCAGTTTCTCAAATTCTATCTGTTAATCATGAATGGTGCCTATCCGACAGAGTTTGGTGATGGATCAAACTTACCCATAAGGATGTAAATTTTTTAAAATAGGGTTCATAATTCAACTTGAGAAACCAATGGTACCATTGGAGTGATTTTTGTTCCAAGTGGAAGGAAGTAATTAGGACTTTATTGATGGAATAAGTATTATGAAGGTTAAAGAATTACTCAGCTTGATATATCCATCCTATAGGATCTGTACCATTGAACCTTGGAAAATATATCTTAGACCCACATGAGCTGTGGGGAGAAGAGAAATTATTATCTAAAAAGGACTCCTATAATTTATTGAGCAAAAGGCTATCCTGCTAATTCAGTCCATGAATCATATTGGTTAACTCAGTGGCCTGGGATTTCAATGTTGTAATTTCTTCCTCCATGATCTTTGTGCCTGCATAGGTGGATACCATAGTCAATGTTTTTTATAAAGGGATATAAAAATATGTTCTAAGACATGATCAATAAGGATTTTTTTAATTTGGGCTCAATTGAAAGGGGTAAATGTACGTTTACTAGTTTTTTGGCACCTCCTAGTTAGGATTGATGAAGGCAAGGGAAATTTTGGAATCATAATGGAAAATTTGTAAAAAAGGGATAAAGGATTAGAAAAGGAAAATGAACATTGTGGAAATTTTTCAAAGCAAGAGATAAAAAACTAAAGAAGTTATGGCAAAACCCAAAAATATAAAAAATTGAGATTTTCTGGCTAATAAAAGTAGAATTTAGATATCAACCCTCAAGGAAAAAAATGTACAAAATAGAATTTTAGGTGTTACAAGAAATCTTGAGAGTCAAAAAAATTAGGGGGAGAGATATGGTGAAAAAAATCCATTTTAACTTTTTTATTTTATTTTGAAAAATTGATTGCCATTTGGTTGCTCTAGACAAAAGTTTGTCTACAAGTGCACTGTGATCAACTGTTCTCACTATGAACACTCTATTATTGGTATTTTGAAACTATTATGTTGGGTATGGGTTTGAAGTTTGTTCAGCTACCTAAGGGTCTTATAGAGTCTCGCTAGCCACAAATGCTATCTGAATGAGTACCACTCTCTAGATAAATATTCATTGAGTGAATAATTGAACCTAATTTATTCATTGAGTTATGTGCAAGATTACACCCAATTTAATGACCCAATTATGTACATAATTAAACCCAATTGATTAACCCAAGTTTGTGCACAATTGAATCTAATTGATTAACATAATTATATGTATATTTTAATCCAATTTACCATCATAATTTACACCAAATTATAACCTATATGGATCCCCTTTCCTATCCTCAGAGTCTATTCTCTTAAAATATTCATATATTTATTTGTTAAATGATGATTATATACATCCTCTTTCCTATCCTCGCAAGCTATCTTCTTAAAATATTCATATATTTGTTTTTAAAGTGATAATTAGACCACCCACACACTTATTTATGCTTTACATGCATTCTTAAAGAGTGCCTTTTTTTGGACTTCTTATGTTATTAATTTGGTATGGCATTACACTGACTCAGTGTGCAGTGTTGACATAATTTAATTAAACTCAGAGCTAACATTGGAATAAATGTTATGTCAAAAAATTAAGAATAAAATGTGCCTAGGGATAATTTCATTATTTATTCATGCAGTTATCTTTTTTTTTCTAAGAGGTATTCAAATTTTCTGATATTATTTGGTAGCACCACTTTTTGTGTGATTTTATTATCCATGTACTTTAGGAATTGTAAAGGTTTGTATATTAAGGATTATATTTTTATGGGTTGACAAGGTTTGTTATGGGGTTGTAATTTGTGCTTTTATGATCCACTTATAAAATGACAAAGAAGGTTAGACTAGGTGCATGGAAACAATAGTTGAGGACCCAAATAAGGGGTTTAAGGGTTTTTGCCTCATGGGTGGGGAAGTAGTATGGATGCCATAGATCTATGGAGGATAGTAAGTATTTATTTATAAGATACTCCCTCAAATAAAATATCATGTGATGATCCAAGAAGGCAAAGAGGAAAAATAATGATGTCGAGTTAAAACTATCGATACCATCAATAATGGAGGAGATAAATGACTACATATTTGAAACCCCAAACCTATAAATTATGAATTTTAACTTTCAATTATGTAATTTTAAATATAAAATTAGGTATATCATATTTTTATATTTTAAAACCTATTCTCTACATTATATTTGAAAATATTTAACAAAAAAATTCCAAATTGAGTATTTTAAAATATTTATTTTTATGTTTTAAAATCTTATTTTTTTGCATTTTAAAACCATCAAATTATAAACAAAAAAATTTCTGAAATTAATTTTTTTGGAAACTTCAAATTAAAAACATATTTAAAAAAAACTAGTTTTAATAAAAACTAATATAATTAATCCTAATTAGAAACGCTAAATTTAAAACATTAATTAGAAATATTAAATAGAAATTCTCATTGATTTTTTTATTTATTTAAATTTAATGAATTTGAAGAAAACTTTAAAAGTTAGGGAAACACATTTTTTTTTTGGTAAATTTAAGGAAAAATTAGAGAAAATAGGAAATTTAGAAATTATGATGAAATAAAAATTTAAGTAAAATTATAAATTTAGTGTATTTAATTTTTTAATTTTAGGAAAAAAATGAAATTAAGCTAATTTTATGAAAAACTAGGAAAAAATGAATTTAAAAAATAAAAAATAAGGATAAAATAAAAATTTAAGAAAATAAAAAAAATTAGAGAAAATTTGTTTTTTTTAAAAAAAATTATGCAAAAATATATGTGATCTAGGTGGATCTTACAAAAGAAGTTTTAATGATATTTCCAAGCTCATTCTCACTTGTAGTAATTATAGATCCTATCCAATGGTCTACGGTACCCTAAAACAACTTTTAAAGGTTCACAAAACCTCCAAGGTCAATAATCTATCTCTAATAAATGCCACACACATTTTCATAATGATTTCATGTAATCTATGTAGATCAAACATAACACCACCATGCTTGTGCAAAACCTTTTACGATTTCCACAAGTGGCTTTCTCAGGTCCTACACACCTTCATGCCATGTCATTAAGGTCAAATCAAATTGCATAGTATTTATAGGTGCCCACATGCCTCCACTTCAATAAGAGTGGAGCTTGTAAGTTTCAAAGGCTTTCCAGTGTGGGGTTGAGGGGTAGTTTCCCCTTTCTGGAGTAACACCCCATGCCAATTTTTTTAAGCATTACACTTTTGATGTTGATCAACCCAATCATCAAAAGGTGAAGAGTCATTCATTGAAGCTCAACCGTTTTGACTTCTATAATGGTTATTTTTGCCTATATGGATTTTTAATATATGTATACACATTTTTAGCTTTCTATCCAATCAGGGTAAGAAGATAAATAACCATACATATTTTGGTTAGAAGATTGACCACCGTACATATTTTTCAAGAGAATGCCATATATAAAACACATAGATTAATACAAATTTCATTCTAGTTCTATTTTTTAAATCATGGGATGTGTCTAGGATAACGGAAACAACCTCAAGAATTTACTCATAATTGCATGCACATACCTATATAACATTTAAATAAAATAAATATAAATATGTTAAAGGTAGAATGCCTATCAATATGTTAAGCTCAAATGTGTAGGAGGGCCAAAGCTCTCCTCACATGAAGAATACAATACAAAACAAATTACCTTCATCTATGCCCTCCAAATTATTATATATAAATAAGGAGGTTTTGGATAGGAAAGAATCTTATCTTTAGGGATATTAGCTCAAAATAGATAAATATTCTTTAGGTCGATCATCAAAGACATTCTTATTTATAAGTAACTTATAAATAAACTATGGATAATGATGCACATATAAGGTATACATTATCTTTAAAGAGTATAATTACAAGTGCATCTTAGACAATACAATAGTGTATATCCTAATATACACTAACACCCAACCCTTATGATATATTTTTTAAAAGGATGGGACAGATGAAGCTAAACTAGCATAAGCAAGCTTAAAAAAGATGTGCAAAAAATTGTTTGTACATAACCACTCCCAATTAAAGGAGACATAGATAACGTAAGCAAGGTAAGACTCTAACATGGGTCTTGAAATCTAGGCCATGTTATGTACCCATATAAAATAAGTAGAATAAAATAATAATGATCATTGGAAAGACCAAGTTTGAGAATGTTGTTTCACAAACTATACTTCACAAAATATCCAATTCCCAAGTCTATTACATGGGTGTAGAAAAATGATGTGGCATAGATTCCATTTTATAGATTTTGATGAATAACAAACACTACTAAGGTCCTTATGGATCAATTTCATCATGTTAGAATACACGTGTGTTGAGCCAATATAACTGTAAAGTGAATAAATACATGGCATTGAACACAAGGATCTCTATGAAACTATAAGATTTAAAATATAAATGACATACGTAAGCATGTAGGCATTATATATTTAATGATCAAGGCATGTATGGATCAAATCTACTTCTTAGGATGCAAAATAAGTACTCTCCAAGTTGTCAAGAAGCATTGGTCCAAGAAAAACTATCTTCAATATGGATTTCTAAAAATTGACGTGCCAATGTGTTTCACATATATGTAGAGGTATTAACCACTAATTTAAAAATGCCTACAAATATAGAAGTTTGATCGTACCATTATGAGCAAAAACATTTTTCTCTAAAAATGATGTATTTTTAATGTACATGATTAATGGCCAAATCCTATATAAAATTGATCAAAATATAATAAGAACAAATCCTTTTACAAATATAAATGCTCTCTAGGTTGTTTAGAAACATTAGTTTAAAAATAATCATTGTCAATGTGGATCCTGACAAAATGATGTGTGAATTTCTATTACACGTGTGTAGAGATATAAAATATTCATTGGAAAATTCTTATAAAGGCTCCATTAAATGAGTACCAAAGCTATATTTCTAATGAAATTAAAAGTAAAACTAACTTTCTTAGACATTAATAATGTAAGTGAACAACTAAAATATATCTAGGGAGTTCTAAAAGTATAGAAGCCAAAAGGTTCCATTTGATGCAACTTTGACACAAACCCATGAAATTGAAGAAGAAATGATTCCTAGAGATGAAAGTCATCAATATAATGAATGAAGTGAATCTTAATAAATATTTGACACTTTGTTAGATTTTTTGAAAGGTTATGATCATTGGATCAACCTCAAGACTCCTCTCAAAATTACATGTGTATCCCTGCATAATATTTAAAATAAATAAACATAGAAATGTTAAGGATAGAATGACTAATAACATTCCAAACTTGGATTTTTAGGATGGACAAATTTTCCCATCAAATAAAATAATATAATACAAAATAATTTATTATCATCTATGCCCTCTAAATTCTTGTATAGATAAGTAAAGGGATTTAGGAAGAAATTACCAAAAAAAAAGAGAAAGAGAAAAAAAAGAGAGATAAAATTCATTATATTTTAAAAAAATAGATAAAATTACAATTTTAAGAAGATTAAGTGAAGTTAGTGAACATGATTGACTTATTTTTGCATTTAAAAAATAAAATCTTGATTATACACAAATGATTAAAACAAATTAAAAAAGTTATTATTAGTGAATAATTCAAATACATACTTGGGTCTAGAAGCAACACCCCTTATGCTGATGAAGATGAGCATTAAACACCTCTTCATTAGTCCTCACACCATAAATAATAATTAGTCCTTTTTATTGACCCTCTTTAACATGATAATGTGCATGCCTATTATTTATGCCACTTTCCACAACATGAGACTCTCATTATTTTAAGACCTCCCTAACACGGACGATGAGGACATTCACATTCTAATTACCTGCCATATTGAATGTACGGGATGATAATTATGTTGACCCTTACCCACATTAATCACCCATTAGTGAGATATAGGGGGTGAACGTGGGACTCTAATTAGGGATAAGAAGATGAGGATGTGTGAGGGTATCATTTTTTATCCTACTTGACTAAAAATGATTAGTGATTTCATGAACAAAAATATTATATAAATGGAAAAATTAAAAGACACTATTTTTTATTTTGTTTTTGTTATTAGGTAACTAATTTTTTTATCAAAGCATGTATTGGTCTTGAACAAAATTGAGGGCCTAGATACCTAAGTGATTTATTAGCCACTTGTATACCACATGTATTCTAGATATAACCACATGTATACCATATATTAGCATGTGTGATAGCTAATAGGCTCATAAATACCATCAGCGAACATAATTAACCTTGAGAAATACCGTCAATGATAAAAACCAGCCTAGGGAGTACCAACAATAGCCACAATCAACCTCATATGACTTACTAAGATTTAAACTTAGGTGGGGCTTGAAACACCTTAGCCACTTTTACCAACTCACCCAGATCTCATTGGCTAAAAATTAAATTTTATTTATAGTTATATTACAATTTAAATGAGAAATTTATAATGTACATTTTTAAATGTGTTGAAAAATGTTTACTCTAAAGATAGGAATGCCCTACATATTTCATGAAAAAAAGGAAACATTAGTCTTGCCACGAGGGAAATCTGGACCTCTTTGATGATAATAAGTTCTTTTTATTTTTAAATTTTGGTGTACTATGTTTATTTTATCCCAATTCAAATAACTAATGATTTGGTATATCATGTTTAAAATTTGGTATATTGTGGGTTTTCTATATATATTGGTTATTTTCATGCCCTATCACATTGGGGCTTAGTGATTTCCCCTCATGACCTCATCCTCACATGAGGTTGTATTTGAATATTGAGATTTACATGATTATATATTTATATAGTTATATATATGTGTTTATAAAATTAACATCTATGCAACTTATGTTTATATTTTATGATAAGATAAGATGTACATGAATATTTATTTTGAGATGAGTGATTTATAGGAACAAGTACCAATCCAAAAACTCAAAAAAGGAGAATTTATCGAAATATTCTATCATCAATATCAACATTTAAGTGTAACCAAAATATTCTTCAAATGGGGCCAATTTTTTTTCTACTTCTTTAGGTAAGAAGAAGAGTTTTCCCCTAAGCACTTTATGTTCAGCTCTTCAACACCTAATGATCATTTTAGTTTTTTAGTTTCAAGAGTTTTGAGAGAGAAAATGTGATTCACATATCACAAGGTGTATTTATTCATATGCTCATATTTTTATTTTTTATTTCATTTTATTATATTTACATTGATATATAAATACATTTAATACTTTCAATTATTTGCATATGCACCATGATGTTTCTAACATGTGTGAAGGAAGACTAACCCAAAATTTTGGATACTTCATCCTTCATGAATTTTAAGGTAAGTGTAGACACATGCTTCAATTCCATTTTACTTTTACACACACATGGATTCATATGCACACATCAAAGTTAGAATTATGGGGGCAACTAATTATGATATAACACCTTTCCTATTGTGTTTTTGTCATGTGTTTCCACACTTGGTCCAATTTTGTATATTTAAATATTTCCAGACACCTTTCTACCCAAATTAAAGTCTCTTTAGCCTTCATCCATATAAATTTCCTAATATTCACTTTAGATTTATCTAATGTCAGCTTCAGGATCCTAATCATCCTTTCTCTATCTAATTTGATCTCCATTTTCGTCTTCTTTTTCTCCTACGTTAAAATCATTTGCCTAGCATATTTAACTTTCAACCTTTTATGGGTTTGTTATTCCTTAGCCTAATTCTTTGCACCTTAAATTTCACCTATCATTGTCTCTTATAGTTAACCTATGTTCCAAGTGTCCTAGAGAGCCTTATATATAAAAAACCAATCCCAATAAATTTAATAATAAGTATAAAGTAAGTAACCTCCTTAAGTTTGAACCACACATTTATTTATTAATCTCCACACTTGTCAGGGATCTCGCACATTGAGACATAAATTACAAGTCTTGTGCCATTTTCACCTCTTACCAAAATAAAGTTATAGAGAATCATATAATTAACTTTTATTATCTAGAAGAGGATGTGAAGCCATTTATCTCATTGGGGTTATAATTCATTCACATGCACTATAAATACAATTACGATGATTTAAATTATGTTGGAAATGTAACTAAAAATCCTCAAGAGGTTTTCTAGGTCAACTAACTTGCATATATTATTTTATGCATACATTTGAAATTAGGCCAAGAATTAAAGGAGAAGCAATCCAATGCATCTTAGTCTTCAAATAAAAAAACAAAGCCACAAATTTATTAATCATTAATTTTTTTACTTATCCATAAAATTACAAAACCAACAAATGGGTAGAGGACATAATTAGTTCCTAAATACTAAATCAACAGAATCAAAGAAACACAATAGACAATTTATTGAATTTGATTGGGACACAATCAATGTTCCACCAATTTTGGGATAGAGATAAAACACAATAAAATTTAAAGAGTTGATAATTAATCACTTATAGAATCTTATGTTAGATCCACAATTCATAAATATGACCTATGTGTGGTTATTTCTATCACCTTGTGTCTATTTTCATTTCTCTTGTATTCAATCATTTTAAGTCTTTCTAGTTACCATTTAAGGCTCTAAAGTGGATTTTATTGTTGTAATTGATTATATTACCATAGATATACATTTTTCCATTGATTTTATGAGTTGTGAATATGATGTTTAACCATAAACCATATTTTTTAAAAACATTTTCTTGGGACAAAGTTTTTGTGCCAAGGAAACACATGCCAAATTGTGTTAATGAAAAAATGAATATCTTTAATTCTACCATCATTATTTCAATTCATCATTATTGTTACTTTGTCATGTATGCTTATATTTTAGTATTGTAAAAGTTTTGTACATGTTTTATTTATTATCTTACCATGGTTGCTTCATCTATTGCCTCCCTCTCCAACATGACATTTGGTGGCATTATTTTGACAAGGATAATGTTAATGTGTTTTGTGATTGATAGAAAAATGGGTAAGGATATCCTTAGGAAATTGTTTGGATGATAATATGGGGAAATTTACTTCAATAAAAAATATTTATAAATATATTTTGGAGGACTTATGCCAATAATCCCACCTTCTACACTTACAAGTTTTTTGTTAAAATGATAATCACTCCTAATTTTATGCCTTCTTTAAATAAGTTCAAGTTAGTTGAGGATGTTTTTCACCTAGTGTTGGACCTATTTGATTTAGATAGGAAGCTTAGTTTGTGAATTTAGATACCATAGCTCAATAATTATTAGATTAGAGATAAATTACAAAGAATTATAAGTGACATAGGCTGTTTGGTGATGGTTGGGATTTGGTCGGGGAGGAAAAGGTTTGGGTCATGGAAGAAAATGTGGTGGCTTGAAAATAAAAATTTAAATAATTGCATCAATTTATTTTTACCCTCCATATTGAATTATAAAATAACATTACCCATTTGGTTAGTGATCTTCCCTAAAAAATTTCATCAACCTTCCATGCTCCTATTGGTAAGTAAGAGCTAAAAACCTATGATTGGGATCCTGACAAGTAAAGCCCTTAAAATGTGGGCACTTAACTAGGGTGGAATGAATAAGATAATTAAAATTATGCATGAACATCAAGGAACTACTCACAAACCACTATAAAGAATGAGGTGAGATTTAAAGTGTTTTGAGTCCTTAACACACATATCATTATCACTAAGGTTCTAAGTGTGGTGTTGAATGAGATGTGGATGCATCACCACCTAAATAAAACAAAAATACTAAAAAAATTAAAGATGATTTTAGAAGTGTTTTAGGTTTTAGAGAGGATGTTGTGGATAAACTTGCATGTTAGAATGGAGCTTTGAGTGAGCACTAAGAAGTTTCCATATTTGAAATTGTATGTGATCATGGTTTGTTAGCATGACTTAGAAGCATACCTCCACCTCATTGATGGTTTATTGAGGTCCTCAACTCCATTTCACTGATTAAATAATAGAGCTATCATAAATCAAAATCTCAACCTTCACCTTAAGACCACCGATGTTAATGGCTACATAAGAAGCAAAATGTGGAAAGTATCATTATGATGTAAATTATGTGTATTCTTCTTGTAAATCATGATTTTTTGTTTCCTTTATACATAATTTGATTTTTAAAAAAATTATAAACGTGTAAATTATTATTTATTATTTTTAAAGGGGGAAAATTTGTTGCTAAAATTATTGTAGTATGTGATTACAATACTAGTTTTAAGATGTTATTGTTGGTAATATCCAAGCTGTGCAAACATGTATTTCTATAAAATGTAAGTCAATAAACTTTTTTAGTAGGCCATTTGGTTAAAAATAATCCACACACTTTAGATCACAATTAAATGAGACAGTAATTTAGCATATACTATTTTTATCATGTCAATTGTACTTAATTATTGTATCATTTATGGACTTGTGTAATAATGAGAGTATGAATATCACCATCTTATCAAATTATATGTTTTATAATTTTATATTTCATAGATGTATTATACCAAATTATATATTAGATGAATTTGAAAATAATTTACATAAAGAATGAGATCCAAGGTAGTTTTAGAACACTTATATATATATATCTATAGATATTGAAGTTATTATATCTTAATAATTTTTGGACCCATTAGATGTATTTTTTGTAATAATTGGTAGAAAAGAGAATAATGATGGGTAGTGGCCTAGGTGTTACTAGTGTGAACCATTATTTAGAAAGAAAAACATTAAAATAAATCTTAAAAAATTTAAAATAATAATAAATAAGTTTTAACAATTACTTAAGTTTTTAGTATGGTTGTGGGAAAAAATCTATTATTTTTATAAGTTATAACTTTATTTTCTTTTCCTTTGTGTTCTGTTTGATCACATTTCATACCAAACATACTAATTTTTTTTAAACATCTATGCTTTAACTATATATTTCTTAAAAACCCTAGTCATGATTTTACATTTTTATAGAAGTACCCTCTAAAAAAATCTGTCTATATTTTTATAGAAGTACCCTCTAATATATGGTTGGTTATTTATTTTCTCCTTTAAAATATATCTTGAGGAAGCCTATGCTTTTTTAATTCACAACCTTTTTGTTATGCGTACTTATTTATTTTAAATTTTAATATGCAGACTTTTTGGGTTAAAGTATTCATCCAAATGAAAGTAAATCTCAATCATTTTTTTTAATGTGGGACATGGGTTTATCCAATTCTTATTTTTTAATATTTTTATAAATCCTTGTCTCTATCATGTTTTTTTTAAAATTTTTAAAATATTTATCTATAGCTTCGCCAATCAAACAAAAAGGATAGAATGTGCCAGCTTGTGCTCTTTTATTTTTCTTGTTTCTCTCTCTCTCTCTTTCTTGCATCTTTACTATTTTTTTTTAATTTTATTTGATTTTATCCAATGAGGAAAGTAGTGATTAAGTAGAAAGCTAAATTAGTATCTATTAAAATTAGGAATTTTATTAGAAGTTATAATTTATTAAGTTAAGATCTTTGATTTATTCTTTATCACTCCTCCTTTAATTGATCAAGTTTTCTCAAATAAATCTTTATCACCATTAAGAGTAATGTAGGGAAAGAGTTTTCTTAAATTATCTCTAATGAAATTACCAAAAATAATTTGGGATGTTTTTCATCAATAATTGGATCCTTCTTTTCTTTGAACAACATTGTAATGTTGAGAAAATGTTGGATTGAATTCAAAACATTGCTTTGTAACTTTGGAATGATCATAAAACACTAAAAAAACTTTAAAAAAATTGACCAATTTTTTATTTATGGGAGTCTATTTAGATGGCATAAAAACCACAAGTATATAATACAATTATTCTCCTTCCAACTATGAGTATGGTTATTTGTATCTACATTTTTCCTACATGTTTTGTATTTGATTGATATCATAGATTCTTTTATCATAACATGTTCCCTTTAACAAGTTTTGATTCATTTTACTAACGTGAAATCCATTCATATTTTAGTATAAATAACACTTTGCTCAACATTTATTGTAATATATTCCAAATTTTTCACCTCAAAAAAATACTCATTCTGCTCCCTGATCATGACATTGGGCACCATAATTATCTCAAAAATTTGTTACAAACTTTCCACACTAAACAATGTATGATTCATACTCTCTCTTACCACTGTAAAAAATTTGATGGTAGTAGTAACCAATCTATACCAATTATCGGTAATGGAAATACTCATCAATTGGTAGTGTGAATAATAACAATATCTTACATGATGATTAAAATTTATAGTGACAACCTATCTCACTTTCTTGTCCACTACCTGATCTATGATAAGAGAAAATGAAAAGTGTCATTACATGTGTTTTAGATACTCTTATTCTTTTCATCTTGGCTCTATATTTAAAACTAAGGTTTTTATAAAACACTAGGATAGGGATTGAATGATTTTGGATAATTATTTAATTCTATGATTGCTTTGAATAATTGTATTCCATGTAGAGATTAATATTCTGATAGATGGAAACTTTGAAATAGTCCATAACTTCATTCTCCTTGAACTTTGATTCATATAGTGTGGGATATGGAGTGGTCAAATAGGTGTGAAACTTCACCATCCATTCTTTCATATAGTTTTGAAAAAAATAAAAAATCTATTAAAAATATAAGAGAAAGAAGTGTTTTGCATCATCCCCTCTAAAATTTAAATCAAAGTATTAAAACCAACCACTCATGTAAAATGACATTAATAAGTTATCATGTTCATACAATATCATCCATCAATGACACATAAAGGTTTTGAGGTAATACTTGAGATCAATATAAAGATCATTGCTCTTATGTCAATATTAAAGCTTCTTAAAAGTGGATTTGGAAGTTGGAAGTGTGAAAAATTACATTGATGATAATATAATTAGTTGAATATTTAATTTGGAGATAATCTCAATATTAGGATTTTCCATTCCTTAAAAGGTAAAGTTAGTTTTTCCCATAGACATGAATTTCATGAATGATATCCTCCTTATTGGCTTCCACAAGGGGATTTATTTTATATTTACCTTATAGTAATACAAGGTAAAGTGAAGAAGAGTAAGATAAATAACACTAGTTATAAAACTAAATGATGCTTGAAGTCAAGTGTTGAATCTCCAAGGTGGGAATGTGGTATTCTCTAACTAGGAAATTGATTATCATTTGTACACCCAACAAGCAATGTGAGTGCCAAAGGGAAAGGAAGTTGTTGAAAAATAATATTATAGGTAATAGCATTCGAGGTGTTTATCCAATCCAAATGAGAAGAGTAATGTAGATTTAAATAGTGATATCAAAAAATACTGTTGTGCTCTATTCCAACATGAAGATGAAGGAATTTAATAGCTTATAGGTGATAATGAGAAGTGAAAGGATTTATTGAAACTTTTATATTTTATTTTATTGTGAAGCATTACATTGTAAATATGTAATTACAATTTGAATTTGATAGAAAGAGAGATAAATGATGAATAAGTAGAAGAATCATGCAAGAAAATTTTTTGTAATAAAATACTGCATATATGGAAATGGTAATATAAAATTATTGTATAAATTAATTATGAGTTCCAAGTTCAATAGCATGGGCTTGTGAACAGAGTGTGGGCATATGACACTACAAAATTTTGACCATTTACAATCACTTTCTAAAGTCACCTTAAATTAATATAGGTTTTTAGATTTCTAATTAAAAACCCTTAATTTGGATTTAAAATTACATATGGGAGGCATCTCTAAAAGGTGACATTAGGGTGTCTTTAGAACAGGTGAATATAATAGATAATGTTAGGGTGTCTTTAGAGGTGATATTAATATGTATTTACAAGTGATGTTGGGGGTATACTAGAAGTGACATTGGGGTGTCTTTATTTCCATCATTGGGGTGACATTGTGGTGTCTCCAAAGGTGACTTTGTTTCCATCTTTAACATGAATTTAGTCTTCAAATTAAGGCCATATTTACTAAAGTCACATATTAAGTCAGAGGTAATGATAGATTACCATGTTTGGGCATAAAATGTGCCGTTTATAAAATAATGGATTCATTTAGTTAATAATTTGGAATGAAATAAGGAAGAGGGTATGAAGATTATGTTGAATTAAGAAAGAGGC
The DNA here is from genome assembly GCA_037957365.1 of Torreya grandis. Lineage (NCBI taxonomy): Eukaryota > Viridiplantae > Streptophyta > Pinopsida > Cupressales > Taxaceae > Torreya > Torreya grandis. The sequence goes on along the minus strand of JARHVA010001540.1, from coordinate 664,449 downwards.
AATGAAGATTATGTTGAATTGATAAAAAGGCATGCATATTGTGTTAAATTTAGAAAGAGGGAATATTTATTTTATTCAATTGAAAACATTGGATAATAATTTTGTTATGCATTTGGAATGTATTGAGGAAGAGGGCATGAAGATTGGGTTGAATTGAGAAAGAGGGCATGTATATTGTGCTAAATTTAAAAATAAGGCATACATACTATGTTAAATTGATAAAACCAAGGCATGCATATTATGTTGTATTTGTAGTGAATTGGCGATGAATTGGAGTCTTTTTGTTATAGAATGAGGTTGAATTAGATTTTTCCTACATTAAATTGAGGTAAAATTGGATGTGGTAAATTGTAAAACTTAATTGTAGAAACTTGATATTTTCCAAATACATATTTCCATCTCCCTAATTTTATTACATATTTCATAATTACTCATTTTTTAATCTAATAATAAAATATGCATTTCATTTTAGACTTGCTCATTCTGGGAGGGGTAGATGAACTTCTTAATACTTTACATTATTCAAAATTTTAATATGTAGTGACTTTGACCCTTACTAAGCCATTTTTTTAATATCCTAATATGATCTAGAGATTTCCTTTTGGATGGAAAAAACACCATTAGTACTTGATATTATTTAAAACTTGGTTTTTATACACCCTCTAGCCAAGTGTTCTAAGGCAAAACACTATTTTCAGGACCCAATTAATTATTAGGGTGTAAAGAAGACACATGACAAAGCTAAAAATTAATAGGAGATTATAATCAATACTTGTGAATATCCTAACACTTTTCATAAAATTCATAAACATTTAGAGTCTATTAAGTGCTTTGTGAACCCCTCATCCCAGTTCAACCTATAAGTCCCATAAGAAGTCTAATTAAATTCATTTATATTGAAACATAAATATATGATTATGTACTATGATAAATGTTAATAATTTTTTTGAAATAGATATGGTAAGTGTTAGATAATCATCCACCCTTGACCAAGGTCTATTCAAAAAAAGAACTTGAGTCATCTAACTGTATACACCCTAAATTGGTCAAGCAACCACACATCATGTATTTTCACTGTCCTCTTCATAGGAGACTCAGAATGGAGAATACGAGCCTTGTTCATACTAGCCATGTATTTATTTTTCTTGTCCTTATCTTGTTTCTTGATTTTGTCACCTTTCTGTTATCTCAATCAACTAATCTATATCCCTAGAGACCCCCAAACTTACCCTGTGTCAGTCCCAACCTATTTTTCTGAGTCCTAAACAACAAAATTTTGGTGGACTACAATGCTTGATGCTCTTATCCTCCCTGACACTATTGTTCAATGGTTGTTTTTCTTACTTAGCAGGTTTCAAAACTTTCTTATCCCATCCATTAAGTTTTATATATCTTTTTGATGTAGGTTGGTGTGAATAAAGCTCCCAAATTCAAAATAAAGAGTCTCCTATATAAATGAATTCACAAGGCATTTTATATCAAGAACTTACTACTTTGTCACACTAAATAATTAAAATCAGTCAATAGTATAGCTCAAAATTCTGCATCACACATAGATTTACATGCTTGATCAAGGAAGGGCCTAGGCAAAAGTTCATTCTTACATCTATCATGTGCATTGATTATGCATGTTCTATAAGGGAGAATTACATTTGATCTAAGACCCTAGTTTGAGGGTTAATGTCAACAGTGATCAAGATAGTAGGGGTTCTAGATTATGCGATCATACTTCCCCTAACCTAGTTTTTTCTCTTTTGGCTTTTGATATGCTTATTGTTTTGTGTGTGTAGGTAGGCCTAAGTTTTGAGAAGGAAATAGGTCATACAAAAACATAGATAGGTGATTACAAAGAAACAAGGACACCTATAGGACCCCAAAATTAGATCGCACCATAATCTAAAATTAAAAATTGAAATGGACAACAATGTCATAATCAAATAATAATGATGAATGCTCCTATTTGGATAATAGTGATGGGTGATCTTGTCTGAACAATAGTGATGGGCATTCCTTTCCAAAATCTATGCTCTTGTCTAGAGAAAATTTTAGTTGCATAACTAGAAATCAATCCGTATTCCTAACTATTTTTGGACTACTCTTGAACCTACAGATGACTATTTTACCCAAATAAGTCATTTTTTTTCCCCATGTAATTAATTTGGTAAAATTGGTATAAATATATGTTTTACTATAATTGACTATATTTTACCCCTCAATCCATCCCCTTTATTATTTATAAACTAACCCTAGTTTCCCAAACACAGTAAAACATTTGGTGAACTCGACTTACTTCGAACAAATCTCAAAACTTAGGTACCCCTAGGGTTTTCCTTCACTTTTTTGTGCAAAAATTCAATTTCCAAATAATGATTATTGTATAAATTTTTGTACTTTTATTCTATTCAAATTTATTTTAGAATTTAAATTATTGAAATAATTTCAAAATTTTAAAACTCCAACCCAAAACCCTAGATTTCCAAATTAGGTCCTCAAACCCTAAACCTTCCTCCCTTACAATTTCTAGACAAAATTTTTGGAATTTTTGCAAATTATTTGAAGCATCAAAAATATTTTCAAAATCCCTATATTAGTAGTCATTCTTGCATTTATTTTATTAATATTACTTTTACATACTCTCTTGGTGAAAGCAATAAAATAGCTACTAAGGCACTTTTTCCCTCTCATCTTATAGATAATTTTCTAAATTTTTCTCATAATTATGACAATGAATGGACAAATTTTAAAAATTACACATTAGCCAAAAATGAGGAAAATGATTTAATTTACAATGAAGACAATTACTATTATTTTAATGAGGAACATGATGATGCATATGAAAGTGATAGTAAAGAAAAAGTAGATGCATCTTCTTCTCTTAAACCTATCTCTTTTCTTCCCTCTTCCAAAGAAAATAATTTTGATAAATTGGAAAGTTACTTTTAACCTCATTCTCCTATGCACAATACATCAAATGTAAAAATTAATCATGTAAGTTCAAGTGAACCTCTCATTGGTGATAATTTTCTTGCATTTGAACCAAGTTTCTCCATCTCTTTTGATACTTCTATGTTCAAATTACAACAATATAAACAAAATAGAATTAAATTTCCAATGCATAGTTCAAATGATTAATCTCATCTTAAATCTACTTTGTCATCTCAAACAATGATAAAAGAATGTCTAAATGATAACTCTCTTATTCTTACTTCTCATATTGCAAATGAAAATAATTCATGTACTCCATTAAAGGATAACATAGATGCACATAGTATTCCAATTTCACATGACAATTTATTGCATATTAGAAAAGAATTAACATCTTCTCTTACCCCTCTCCGTAGTGATAATGAAAGTGACAATGAGTATGACAGTGAACATGCAAATGAATATGATAATGAGAGTGAATATGAAAGTGATACTTCTACTTCTCCTCTTTCAAATTAACAAAATTTTGATTATGATAATGCATGGAATAATGATGAATATTATGCATATAGTGAAGAAGAAAATGCATCTCATGCTTCTAAATATTCTCTCACTCCTTCTCTCAAACATAATGCATTACAAAATGTTTCTTATACTTCTATCAATGATTCTATTTCAAATGATGCAGATGTCAATGATAACATCACATCTTCTATTCAATTAGAATGTGATTCACTAAATACTAAAGATACCAATGAATCTCCCAAAACACCCCCTACTACAGTAGCACCTATTTATCACTCTCCACCCAAAAAGAATGGTAGGCCACATCCCTCTACTAAGGTCTAAGTTACCATTCCTCTAAAGTTCCAAGTGAGCACACCCCCTCTCTATGATCCAATTGCTCCATGTAACATTCCCATGGCTAAAATAAATGATCAAATTCAACGTTTAAATGAACCACTTCAAGATACTAATATATTATCCCAAGAGATTATTTCTTTGATGCATGTAGTTAGTGAATTACAACACCAAGTATATCTCCTTACTTTGGAAAACAAGGCTTATAAGTCTTGCATGGATGCCAATGACTTACATGATAACCCTCTTTCAAAGACATTTGTCAAAGCTTCATTACCTAAGCATTTGTAGATACCATCATTGCCTCAATTTTATGAAACTAGAAATCCATTCGTACACCTTAAATCCTTTTGGAAGGGTTTGCCATCTCATGTGAGTCCTTTTATTCTACTTAAGTTGTTCTAGCAGACATTAGTGGGAAATGCAAAAAAATAGTTTTTTCATCTACTCCCTATTGGTTCCTTGCATACATATGATGACTTAGAGGATATATTTATTGGATATTATATAGAAAACATGGGCCCTCATGTTACATATGAGAAACTTACCACATTACATCAGAATCCTTTAGAGCTAGTTAGTGATTATATCTTATGATTTAAGACTTGCATGTTATGCTTTATCTATAAACCAATAGATTTAGAGGTCCAACATATATTTATTAAGGGGATTTTCCAACCCCTCCTAGAAAATATATTATATCAGACAGATTTCTCTTTTAGGCACTTATGTTATACAATTTTAGCCTTGGAGAAGAAATTGGGATTGATTGAGTTAGATTAAGTTGATCTGCTTACTCTGGATTTCACAACATTACCTCCATATATAGCTCCTATCTCAAAACATACACCATATCCCAAAAAATATAGGAGACCATAACTAGAAAAGCAACCATTTAAGAATAGAGAGCTAGTTTCTAGAGCACCACCTATAGTATGCACTACAAAGAATAACAGTAGGACACCACTATAGTTTGATTCAAAATGAGATAGCCCATATGTCATATTATCAACACTAATGGATAATACATTAATCACATTGCATTATACTCATTTTCAAGATCCACATCTCTTACATAGACAACCACATCGCCCCTTTTGTAACTATCATCATATTTGTGGACATAGAGACAATGATTGTCATAGACTCAGGGCATGTATTAATATATGTGTTGATAATGACATCATAAAATTCACACTAGGGGCACTATTATCTCATCCATCATGGATACCTATACCTCATTCCTCCATGACTAAGTCATCTTAGGACATTAATTCTCAAGAATCATTGGTTACTCATCATGAGAGTAATGTTGTTTCTAGGATAGAGCCTCATAAGAGATCTCCTATCCCACCTACTCAGAGGGTTTGGAGACCAATACAGTGAGAGGAACCTACATATAAAAATGTAGTCTTTGGAGTACATAGTGTAGTTCCATATACATATCTAGCATAGTCATAGGCACCGCAACAGAGTTTCTAGGGTCCTATCTCACATATCAATCTGCTACGATTAAGATTAGATGAACCCACATCATAGAGTACTACTCCAAATAGATATTCACTACAATAGAGTTTTTAGGGACCTATTTCACATAACAACCCACTATGATTGAGATTAGATGAGCCCCCATCATAGTTTACAATTCCATCTTGATCTACTGCTCAGTCATACACATCATAATAAACACCATAGTGTGTTATTTCACATAACAATCCACTACAATTACGGATAAATGAGCCTCCTTCACAACACATAATTTCAATTGAATATCCATTTAGGTTACATCTTACAAAGTCTCCATGTAAAGCTACAATTAGTACACCATAGACAACATTAGATATAGGGCATGTTCCTACACAGCATGAGCAGTATGGCCATTTGTTCAGTTGTCCATCAGGGTTCAAATAGTGATACAATATCCATGGGGCTGATATGCACAGAGTGATATCTTATATCCCCTTCTAATAACAACTAACATTCTTAGTTTCAAATAAACATCCCTAGCCAAACCAAATTATCAAAATCTTGATCTTACTAATATCTTATTTTACCAATCTTAAAATAGTTCACTTTATCAAATCACTTTACCGATTACAAAACAATAAAGTTTTTAGTCACATATGATTCAAAATCAAAACTAGCATCACACTTGAACCTATCAACAACAATAAAATCACATCCCAAATACCATTTTACCAAACATATACAACCTCAACATCAATGTTAGATCAACTATTATAATCAACCATTTACAACAAATATACCAATATACTTCAAATTCCATAACGTAATACACACAAGTCAAAATCAAACAAGTATCCATATATATAGCCAATTTTTAATACATATACACTAGTATCATGTACAATCAGTCATGAATGGGGATTAGGTCTTCACTCTTAGTCTTACTCTCTACACCAATGCTAGTCCCATAATCTACCCTAGCACTCGATGGCCCCATACCTCCTCAAGCTACTGCATGCATCTTGTGATGACTCTCTTGCTCTAGTAGCCAACTATGTTCTTCATGCAAGTTTGTATATTGTCTCTAAATATCTGTATACTCATCCATGATCCTCATACTAATATATCCAAAATTAGGTGAGGGTATCATATGCCTATCAACTTAGCTCTCAGCTCATCTCTCTCTTCTATTGCCCTAACATATGTAGTTATTTCTATAGCAGCCCTATCAAATAGATGGGCATGGATATTGACTGTGACCATCCATCGCTCTATCAATCCCTCCTTTATCATATTATCAAACACATGGCATGTGAGATTTTAAAGTGTTGACTCAATTATTATTTCCTAGTAATCATAATCTCCACCTCGTACCCCATCTTGTGCTCCATCTTGATCACTTCCCACTTCACCTACACACAAAGTATGACACTAAATTAGCTATATGATTTGAAATTAAACCAAAATCACAAATTTATACATATTTCAAATGTAATCATTGATTACCTCCCATCATCTAGATCAGCTCAGGATCCTCATACTCTAGAGCATTCCATATATCAATAGGGTATAATAGACCCCACCGATGCCTAGCCCACCATGTGGTATATGCATCTATACATCCAATCTCATCCACATCTAGAATATCTATGACCACATATCTCACATCCAAAGGTAATGGTGTGAGCTTAGCCTTGATAGGCCTTGCATGAGCTCCTTCCCTCACATATGCTCACACACTCCTCACCCACACTCATACTACTGGGGGCACATCCTATGGTACCATAAAATATCTAGTAACATGCTCATACTAAAAGTGCTCATATACTCCACCCCAACAATCATGTATCCAACAACTAGCCATCATGTATCATAATTGTACTCCATTTTTTGCCTATAGACATCTAATTCCTAACACCATTTATGTTGAAATTGTCAATCTTACTTGAATTACACTCAAATGCACATTTTAGGTCAAAATCCATAAAACACACTAAATGGTTTGAACTTGTCCTTTACAAGTACCAATTTAGGTCAAAGTATCCCTGAATGGGGTAATGTAATTTATAGGCCAACTAACTTTGATCAATTTATTTCGAGTCAAAATGATGATTTCACCTTTTTTGATTTGGATCACTCTTTTCTCCTAGTTTGTTGGTACACACCACATACCTTTGTTATTTTGTGTTAGAAACATCCTAAATGGAAATACGATTCTAGCACATCTAACGTCACCTTCTAATTCTTCCTGAGTCAAGTTAAAACTCAGTAATATGACTTTCTAACTATTTTGATTAATTGAGGACCAATTTTAAAATAATTACACAGATGTTGATTAACATTGTTTAAGGTTAATTAATCCAAATCAAGAGCTTAAGTGGATTTTCCATGAGAGTTGTTGAATATTTATTTTTGAAAATTGATTCTTATTAACTGCATCATCAGGTGACATCATTTCTTGGGAAGACATCCCTAGGCCATAAATGCCATAAATATTGAGATTATGGGTCACCCATGCTGAGTTAATGCCTCCTATGCCTCTTTAATTCCCCTTCTTCCAAGTTCATGATGAAGATAATTATGGATTTAATTCCAAATATTAGGATTATCCATGGCCACACATCTCAATCTTGAGATGGACGGTCATGGTTGATCTTGATCAATCTCAAAAATCTATAAATAGAGACACCATGGACATGAATTTTAAGCTTGAATTTTGCAAAGTTATAATGTTAAATTATTTCCACAATCCTTTGAATTTGATCATTGATTTTGTTTTCAAGATTCATTGATAGGATAATTTAGTGATTTGGAATCATGAGCCTAGGTTTTATGGAGTGTTCTTGAGACATTGGAGGAGTTTGCCACCATTGTTGATAAAGACAAGGATGCTTGATCAAGGGAGATCATGATTTTGAGCCACATGGGTATGGTGAATATATTTGGGAAGGTAATATGATGTTGTTTTCTTTTATTTGTTTCTTTCTATCCTTTGTAATTCCCATAGGAATAGATAGGCTTAGTTAGTTAGTTATTTATGCATTTTTCATTATTTATGGACTAATGCTTGACTAACTTGCTTTGTAATCCTCTCTACATCTTGACACGCCTGGTGGGACAAGATGAATCTCACATTTGAATAAGATCATTTTGAAGCTTTAAAATATTCATTTGGACCCTTAAAACTCTTTCAAATTGATTTTCTAACTTTATTTTGCCATTTTTGTTTACCATAAATTTACACAGTAACCAATGTCAACTAGTAAAACTAACATCAATTGGATAGCTTAACCAACATCGATGAGTAAAAATGACATCAATTAGATATATGTTAATAGTCACATTGGTATAACCGATGTCAGTTAGATAATCGACATTGGTTAGTAAAAGTAACCATCATTAGTTATATATAACTGATGTCAGTCACTGTGTTTTTTTTAAAACATAGACCTGACAGCTCTTTTTCTAAAGTTATTGTTTCAAACTAAAAAGGGCTTCAAAGTTAAAGGACATGCTAACATTTTTGTTGTAGGACCAAGCTTGACATTTTCTAAAAACATGTTTAAATCACCTTTTGCATGCTTAAAAATTAATTAGGAACCTTGTTTTGGTGTTTAATAAAAAATTTAAATTTTTATGGTGAATGTTTTTAAAGTTTGAAACTAAGACCAAGGGTTCAAATGAAAACTTCATTTTCATTTGGGCTTAAAAATGAATTCATCTTTCCAAGATTTTTGTCTTCAATAGTTGCTTGATCTAATTTTTGTTTGGAAAAAAGAGGGGTGTTACATGTATGCTCTTCCATTTATCCCCTTTAGGGAACCCTTGGAATCAAAAGTGCCATTCTTATTGTAAATATTAGAAATAATGTCATCTAAATCACTCCCCAAAAACTCATCAAAGTTTGGGTGACCTTGAAAATAACCTCAAAGTCTTTCTAATTTTATGCTTTCTTTATTTTATGCAAACTTGGCTTACGAGGGGGACATCATTACCTCTCGTGAGTTCTTTAGGGAAGATTTGGCCCAGGGTTTCATCTCCTAACATTGACTTCATTTGGCTCCTAATTAGAGTTTCACATGGGACGTATCTACATTTGGACATTGCACTACACTAGGCAAACAACATGATGTAGTGGTTGTAAAAGGGACTAGACCTTTTTATAACTAGCCAATGCCGAGGTCACCCAATTTTCATGCTTGTCTTTTGCATCATTTGACATGAAAGTCATTATGCAATTGATTCCCCTAGAATGATCAAAACCTTGTTAGTTTAATAGACCCCACTTTGCCATACCTTGTTAGTTTAGACTTAAGACATTTGTTTTTTGTCATTAGCTTACTTGGTCTTGATTTGTGTCTAAAATACTTGTTAACTCAATGAACTTAACCAAAACACATTGTCCTCAATTTTATTGAGCAAGGGAGGTGTTATGCTGTCCAAATGGAAAATTCACCTTTTCCTTGTTCAAATTATTATCAAAAACTTTGTGTCATATCATCCACTTTGGTGCAGTCATGTTGCCCAATTGAGTCTAGATCTTTTACCTAATTTGTTTAAATCATTTATTTATAATCCACATTCAAAATTAAACCTTTCTAAGTTTTAAGGGTTGGTGTGTCAAAGTGGGTCCACAATTTGTGCACTAAGCTTGTTCTAACTTGTGTTCAATTTTCCATTTGGATTGAAGGTCATTTATTAAGACTCAAAATCACATTATCATCTTGGTGGAATCAAGTCATCTTGCATATCACTCATGCTTTGAGTCCTAGAACATATTTTATCTTACTAGAATCATGTGGCCATGTTGTGCTGCCCATTTGGTCCTAGATTTATACTTAGTGATTCATGTATGTTTTTCATCTTGAGTTGCTTAGTCCATTTTGTCTTCTTCATAATTTAGAGAGCTTTCCTCTAAACTTCTAGGGTCAACTTGTGAAAATTGAAACTAGCTTTTATAGTGTGGGTGTATCATAAAGATCTAGGCTTTGGTGTACTAAGTTTCACCTTAGGTCTTTGAGTTACCTTACTCTCTTTTGATCTATATGATTTAAACCTCACCAAAGGTTGATTAAACTCGTGAACCAAATCTTTTAAATTGTGCATGGTTTCAAACCACCCTCCCTTATAGTCTCATTGGTACCTTAGTTATTTGTTTAAAAGAAAGACAAAGCATACTTTGTTTAGTTACCAAGCATTGGTCCAAAGTTTGCCAAACACATAGAATAGATCTTTTATACATGACTCAAAGGTTCACTCGTAGTGGGGCCTCTTATGGCCTTACTTATGAAGATGAGCAATTTTAAAATGGTCAAAATAACCCCATTGTTTTTTATGAATCCCTAAAATAATAGGATCCAAATATGATTACAATGAATATCAACCCCAAGAAGATCAAGATGCATCCCTTCTTAGATTAATAGAATTAGGTGCTAGACTACCTTCTAAATTTCATATAAAACAATTACATACCTTAGTTAGAGAAGGAAAATAATGATGACAAGAGCAAGCTTTTGCACAAATAGACGTACCTTCTTCCTCTAGTAAAGGAAAGGAAATACAAATAGAGTCAAAACCCATAAATCTAGATCTTCTAGCTAAGATCAAGATAATAAGTCAATGATATGCAGATCAACTTGTCATAGACTTAACTGACTCCCTAGTTGCCAGTTCATTTCACAATAATGCTTCTAAAGAATAAGGAAATGTGGTTGAAAATATGAAACAAATATTGGATGAAGACATTACCATAGTGGATCAATGTAATATAAATGAACAACTTAAGTCACAAGAGACCTTACAAAGTGTTCCATTTGACATGGCACATACATTCTTTAATCATCAAAACATGTTGTTAATTTACAAACTAAAAAACCTAAACATTCAATTCGAATTAAGGAAATCCATCCAGACAATTTGGCTAGTTCTTTTCAACCACCATAACAATTGGTAAATAAACATAGAAATTTCCAAAATCAGCAAAGTACAAAATAGCCAAATTCAGGGAATGTTTTAAAATCCAAGAATCAATGGCCTATGTTCTCAACTCAAAGAGAAAATCAGAACCAAGTAATTAATTGAAATGTATACACTCCCTATAGATCCACACAAAGTTAGGGGCACATTCCACCCCAACAGCAACAAAACTAGGGGCACAGTCCACCCCAATAACAACAAAACTAGGGGCATATTCCACCCCAATAACATCTTATTCAATCCAAAAATGTGCCAAACATGCAAGAATGGAATTCTATGAAAGAAATTGTTCAAATATTGGAGGCGAATAATAGAGTTAAAAAGTACAAATTTGGTGAGATATGCCCATATCCATTTGAGTTATCTATTCTTCAAAACCCCTTTCCACCTCATTTTGATGCACCCAAATTTAACAAGTACAAAGGAAAAGGAGATCCATGTGAACACATACATGCATTCTTTATCTTATGTCAAGAGGTTGCTTATAGTAGCGAGTACTTAATATGACTATTTCCATGAAGTCTAGTAGGACAAGCTCTTGATTAGCTACTTAAACTACCTAAGGGATCAGTTGCAGATTGGAATGACTTATCAAACAATTTTGTTAACCATTTCTCATATAACATAGAATATGAAGTAACCATTATTGACTTATGCAAAGCCAAGTAGTGTGATGGTGAAAGTTTTGTTGCATATCTACAAAGGTGGAGAGCATTGGTAGGCTAATTTCAACATAATTTGCTAGATAAATAGTTGGTTGATATCTTTTCACAAAATTTGCATCCTAAAGTTATGTATAATCTATGATTAGCTTGTAATAACTCATTTGAAGAAATTATTGAAAAAAGAGTGTAGATTGAGAAGGCTCTTATTGCTAAGGACCTTATAAGATTTTTGCATAAGGTCAAGCATCTAATCAAACTAAATCACCACCTCAAATAGTTATAAAAGATAAACCTAAAGGCTTTAGCAAAAATAAGAACATGGTTGGAAATGGGGTGACTAAAACAAGACATGTACAAATGGTACAGGCTATGCCTCCTTCATATGTACAATTAACTCCCCCAAATCCACTACCTAATTTGTAGAGATAACCTCCATGAAGGACATTTCATAATAATTTTAGATTCTTTAGTAAGTTAGGAGAATCGATTGAAATAGTGTTACAAAAGCTCATTATAGCTAATTTAATTATATGGCCAGTATCAAGGCCATTTCCTCAAGATCAACCAAAACCAGATTAGTATAAAGATAATGAATGGTGTAACTTTCATCATGTTGTTGGTCACAGTGCATATCATTGCATTCAATTATGACATTATTGAGGACTTTATTGAAAGTGGTGAACTAGAAATTAAGTTGGCCCCTAATCAGAACACCAATCAGGATATGGGAATCTACAAAGACCCCTTTCCTTAACATGATCCACCACCACCAAGAAATAATAAAATGGTCACAATCAAGGATAGAGGTAGAATCAAAACTAACAACAAGGTTAGAATCATAAGGAGCATAATCAAGATCATAATGCCCACACTAATAATGTGGCTTATAACAACATACCTTATGGCTATAATAATATTATGGGATGCATTTCTGTAACCCACATTTCCACTGTTACTATAAAACCACATGGCCAATATCATGTTCCTTGCCACATAGGACCCATCATTATAGGGTTATCACCCTCTCCCTCTAGTAATACCATGTTGGGTTTACATCATCATGTTGCTACTCTGTTTGCATGGGTTACTAATCTTGAACAACAACACCTTTCTTATAAAGGCTCCTCACTGACCCAAAATTGTATAAATACAACTAAACACCCATGAGTCACCATCCAAGGTCATTTGCCTTCCTCTTCTAGTTATAATAACTCCTTGCCACCTCTATTTTATGCAGTCACAACTAGACACCCACAAGGTACCATCCAAGGCCCTTCACCCACTTCTTCCATAAAACCCAATGAGAACATTTTGCCAATGGTTCGAAAGCTAAATACTATCCCAAAAAAGACTAAACTAGTTCAATCCATAGTTTAAAGGTCTTATAGTCTAACAGATCAATTATATAAAACCCCTGTATAAATTTTTGTATAGAACTCTTGTGGACATCTGATGTCCTTAGAACCACCTTCAATAAACTTTTGCAAGATTCTATTGTGCCTAATGATATAAACCTTGATCAGTTCTAGAACCTAATTGGACACTTGTCTTCATTTTGGCAAATCACATTTAATCAAAAAAACATGTACACCCTTAGCCCAAACCACAATAACCCACTATACATTGAGATAATTATTACAGATCACAAGATCAAGTGGGTTCTTATAGATAATGGTTTAGGGTTGAACATCATATCTCTTAAATTGGTACAATGATTGGGCTACATGGATAAAGACCTTCAGCTAGAAACTATTACAATTAAGGCTTACAATAATGCTAAGAGGGAGTCATCTAGTACAATTTGGTTACCAGTCATGGTTGGGTCTATTTTTCATCACACATTATTCCATATTATGGATATTGAGCTTCTTTATAACATACTTCTTAGTCATCCTTAGATCCATGAAGTACAGGTAGTTCCATCTACTCTTCACCAATGCCTTAAGTTTCCCTATGATGGGATTGAGGTTATTATTCCTACTAATCAATAGCCATATCAATACTACAAACATATTGAAGTAGAGTTTCATAATTATAACTATTGCCCAGGTTCTGAATTCATTGCAAAGAAGAACAAAGCCATCATTTCTCATCCATCTCCATCTAATTTTATAGACCCTAGTGATATAGCCTCCACTTTGGTCGATCCATTTCCTATAGCTCTAGCCAAGAAGGTTATTATTAAAGACGTAAGCATTTATACATACTATCTGAAGGACGTCCTCCATATTTCAAAATTACCAAAATATCCTAAAATATTTGGTAAGCCTAAAAATTCCTAGACTACTAACATACATTATTATATTTGGCAACCAAAAAATAAACAACCAAAACCTCTTATGGTTTTTGTACCTATATTTTCACCAAAGAAAGTTCAAGAGGCTTTTACTGAATGAGTTTAGTTATGTTCTAAAGGCCTTGGTGATTATTTTTAGAATCTGAAGTATCCTATCTCTAATAGGATAATGGATCATCTTGACTATACAGGGAAAGGCCTTGGCCCATAGGTGCAAGGAATTTTAAAACCCTTATCAGCTAGAGTTGTCAATTGGAATCATGGTCTTGGATTTAAACCACTAGAGGATGACCTCATGACATTTGATAGTGACTCTTCCAAAGTGATTAGTAACGAGACTCCTAATAGTGACACAACATCCCATTATAGCCTTTTTGATGAGCTTAATGACTCATATTTGTTTGATTCAAATGCCTTATTAACCATAATGCCTATTGGAGCTTCCCATCCTGAAGCAAAAACCCATCCTAGTGGTGCTTCCCTTCCTAAATTAGGACATTATATCTTTATAATTGGTGCTTGTCATCCTGAAGCAAACCCTCACTATAACCTATGCCTTTGTCATCCTAAGCTCATAGATTGGGATCAATAAAATTTAGTCATATGCCTCAATGAGTTCCAAAATGAAGAATCAATCATAGAATACATGGGCCTACGAGATGCATTCCCTATTGGTGATCACAAGTAGGGTTTTGATTTTTCATTAGATCCTTTTACCTACTTTGGAGAGCATGCAAACTTTATTGGTCATAATAATAACAAACATCAATATTTTCAAGTGAAAACCTCTTTGAGGAAGTTATCAATTAGGGAAAAAGTAAACAAAAAGATAAGCCTTGAGTGAAAACCTATTTTAGGTGCTCCTAAGTGGGAAATTTTTCTCATGCCCTCAAGATATAGAAATCCCATACAGCCCAAGTTCCATAGCTAGGACAAGCATCTCTTTAGAACAGCATCAAATATTTGAGGGTCTTGCTCTTGAGTGTCCAGAGGTTTTTGCCAATTGGCCTTTACTTGAGAAGGCAGATTTTGATTCTTCATATTATCTGGATCTTTGGGAGGAACAACAAGAAGATATAGTAGAAGAAACTAATCATGACCATACATTGCCTATAACTCTAGAAGATGGATCCACACTTCTTATTGAGAGAACAACAAAAGTGAATTTGGGAACCTATAATGATCCCAAAATTGTTTATCTTAGAGCTTCCCTTACTAAATCAAAACATGAACATATTATATCCATTCTTAAGGATTATATAGACATATTTGCATGGGCATACTCTGACATGTCAGGGTTGGACCTAGATTTAGTTGTGCATCATCTTATTGTTCACCTTGGTGTTAAACCAATCAAATAAAAGTTGAGAAAGATGCATCCATGCATCACCCTTTTGGTTAAGGCCAAGTTATAAAATTTGTTAGGAACCAATTTTATCAGACCACTGGACTACTCTGAATGGGTTTCTACCATAGTACCCGTGAGTAAAAAGACCCCAAGCATACATGTTTTTATTGATTTTCATGATATCAAGAAAGCATGCCCAAAGATGATTTTCCTCTGCCCAACATTGACATGATCATTGACTCAATTGATGGGTATGAGATATTATCCTTAATGGATGGATTTTATGGTTACAATCACATCAAGATAGCCCTTGAAGATCAACATAGGACCATGTTCACCACTCCATGGGGGACATTTTATTACCAAGTCATGTTATTTGTTTTGAATAATAATTTAGCCACATATCAACATGTAATGACTGTCATTTTCCATGACATGATGCATGACATTGTCGAGGACTATGTTGATGATATACTAGAAAAATCAAGAATAAGAGCTGGACACCCTACCATTCTACAAAGAATATTTGAGAGGCTTCATGCATATAAAGTCCACTTAAATCTTAAGAAATGTGACTTTGGAATCACATCAATAAAATTGATAGGGTTCATTATATCAAAATTAGGGATCAAATTTGACCCTATAAAGGTCAATGCTATTATGGAAATGCCTCCACCAAACAATCTTAAATAGTTTTGAGGTCTACAAGGAAATATCTAGTCTATATGTAGGTTCATTTCTCAATTGGCAAATAAGTGCCACCCATTTACCCATCTCTTAAAGAAATGGGTAACATTTTAGTGGGATGAAGATTGTTAGATATCATTTCCAGAGCTTAAAACATACTTGGCCAATCCATCAGTTTTATGACCTCCAACATAAGGAAAGCCACTACTTCTTTATATATCAGCCATGGAACATGCACTAGGGGAACTTTTAGTTCAGCATGATGATCATGGTAAGGAACACAATATTTATTATTTAAGCTACACATTGGTAGCCTATGAACATAATTATATGCCTATTGAGAAGACATGTTTAACTATGATGTTTGCCACTCAAAAATTGTGACATTATATGCTAAATAACAAAACTATTATTATCATCAAGGTAGATCCTCTCAAGTTCCTCTTATCTAAAGTATCTCTTCAAGGATGCATGGGTAAATGGATTATGCTCCTTAGTGAGTTTGATATTGAGTACTAAAATTAAAAGGCAATCAAAGGACAAGTTCTTGCTGGCCAACTTGCATCAGTTCCTCTTACGGCTACTCAACCTCTCAAGTTTGACCTTCTAGATGATTCTATCATGAAGATAGAACAAGCATCACAAAAACCTAAATAGTGGATGCTATATTTTGATGGATCCTTCACATCCCAAGGGTCTGGAGCTAGCATATTGTTAATCATGCCATAGGGGGATTTAATCCCCAAAGCATTTCATATGCAATTTTAGTGTATAAATAATATGGTTGAATATGAGGCATTGGGTGTAGGGCTCCATCTTATCATATAATGGGATATTCAAAGCTTAAAGGTCTATGGAGATTCATAGCTAATCATAAATTAGACAACTGACTAGTATCAAACAAAGGATGATAAGCTTGTTCCTTACAAACAATTTGTTGATAACCTCAAAACACATTTTAAATCTCTATAGTTTGAGAAATTTCTATGAGTTAACAACAGATCTACCAATGCAATGGAAACAATTGGTTCCATGATTCAAATGCATGACAGTGCTAAAGAGTATCATTTCCTAATTGAAAATATTCTTCAACTGACACATATTATATCAAATTTAGAGAGGATATGCACCGTTGTTGATCCTAATCCCTCACTTGAGCTATCATGGTACCAAGATTTTTATAACTATTTCCATAGTCATGTATTTCCTGCCAATCTTTCCAACAACCAACAAAAACTATTCCTTCATCTTCTAACACATTATATCCTCCTTGGAAACATGCTTTATTGTAAAGGCTATGATGGAATGCTTCTTGATTATTTATCTTTGAGAGAATCCAAGATGGAACTAAAGGAGGTTCTTAAAGGAATGCGTGGGGCCCATACCAATGGTGTAGTCCTAGCAAATAAACTCCTCATAATAGGGTATTATTGGCCCAAAATGGAGACAAATGCTTGTAATTATGTAAAGAAGTGTGTTCCTTGTCAACAACATGGCAACTTGATACATGCACCTTCCTTACCATTGCAACTGATTAAAACACCATGGCCATTCTCAACATGGGGTCTCAATCTCATTAGGAAAATTAACCTGACATCTTCAGATGGCCATAAGCACATTTTGACTGCAATCAAGTACTTTACCAAGTGGATTGAGGCCATTCCTCTCACTTATTTTACCAAGAAACAAATATCCAAATTCATTCATTACCATATCATTTGTTGATATGGCATCCTATCCCATATTATATATGATAATGGCAGATCCTTTGTGAACCAAGATGTGAAATCACTTTATACAAAATTCAAGATCAAGCATAAGAAATCCACTCCATATAACTCAAAGGGAAACAGATAAGTTGAAGCATTAAATAAAACCATTATAGCCATGTTAAAGAAGATTGGCAATGATGTTGGCCATAATTGGCACTTGAAACTCTTTCCTACCCTTTGGGCTTATAGAACCAATCATCGCACCCCAACTGGAGCTACTCTATACTCCCTTATTTTTGGCACTGAAGCTATCATCCCAGTCGAGATTGAGATCCCATCATTAAGAATATCACTGAAGCACAAAGATAATGAAGACTATAAAGCCTCACGACTGCACGAACTAGAGATTCTTGATGGTAAGTGTTTGTCTACCCTAGAAAACTTACAAGCTTATCAGAAAATATTATAGAGAAGCTACAATAAATGCATTCTCCCTTAAGAATTTGAGATTGGTGACTTAATTTTGAAAGAAAACTAGAAGAACACAAATGTTGAACCCAAAAAGAAAGGCAAGTTTCAACCTAATTGGTTAGGACCATATATTGTTACAAGAAGTTATAGATTAGGAGCATATCAATTAGCTAAACCTAATGGTGAAGAACTTTCAGAGCCCATGAACATTATACACCTTAAGAGGTTCTATGCATGAACATATTTGAATCATTATCTATAAGACCTATGACTTGGGGGTAACTTGTGTTGTCGTAATTTTATCCCACCCTTTTACCTTACCTTGAACACATTTTATACTACCTTGGTCCACTTTTCATGATTCTAAATAGTAAAGGCTTTAAATCCTTGACACTTTGAACACATTCTTCATCCCATTCTAGATTTCTCTCTTTAAGAAGCAAATTCTTTTTTATGTCTAAGGCATGTTATAATATTGAAAAAATTTAATCCCTTAACCAATTATGATCTTGATTATGTCTCATGAACATTATGAATATCCTTAGTAGTAGTTCTACAAAGCATTTCAGCCAGGACATATTGTGCAACTTTAGATAAGTGAATATAAACATCTTCTTAGTTCCAGACCATTGCTACACTATTATAGATCAAGATCCTCATTCTCACCAATTTTTGAGCATGGGTCATTGTAGCTAGCTTATATATCTTATTAGAACCTCTACTCTCAAGACGTGTATCTCCTTGACTAGATGGTCCCACCTTGTGCATATTGTATCCCAAAAACACCAAAAACATTATCAATACTTTGAAAATACCAAAAATATTAGAACATGATCCATAAAAGAAAAGAAATATTATCTCACAATTCTATACATTTATACATTCTTGTTCTACCATATTACGCTCTTACCATTTTTCAATCAAAAAACACAAGTTCATTTCACCTTGTCCCACGCACTTGCCATTTTACAAGATCATTTTTTCTCATCTCATCAACTTTTTGTTTGCTAGACCATTCTCATTTTTTTGTCATATCTTCCATTTATTTTATTAATCATAATGGTCTGATCATCATTTTTATTCTATCCCTTTTCTTGGGAGAACTATATTTGGCCTAAAGTTCATGTTGGAACATGTATGCATGGAATTATGTAGGCAACGTATACTTTTCTTATACATCTAGATTCAGCTTAGCCAACCCCTTCCTTTTTTTCTCTTACCCCATTTCTTCTGTCATTGTTCCTCTTTAATTAGGGACCAATTTTCATTGTTCTTTGTTATGATGTGGTGGAAAGTAACGCCTCTATTGCACATGCACTAGCTTATTTTTTATTTGTGTGTGTTTATTTGAGTTTTCTTGGTGTTTTATTGTGCTTTCACACCTCTCCTTTTGTTTCTTCTCCTTTTCTCTTTTTATTACTTCTTATCTCCATTATTGGTCTTGTGTTTCCTTGATTGTTTTTTTGTTTGATTTTGCTTTTCTCTTATATGTTCAAGAATGCCTTGATGGTCCACATGAATCTTGATTATTCATATCTTTGTCTCATTTCGTTAAGATGTTCTTGACTTTTGTTTTTAAACATTTATTTCCTACTTAAGATCATATCTTGATTTCAAGCTAGGTTCATTTATGTTTATCTTTTCTTTGTCTTTGCTTTTTTTAATTTAAATGTAAATCGCTATAACTCTAGTTCTGATCATTATTTTACCATTATCCTTAGTTATAGATATTCAAATTTGAACTGGCTCAGTACAATTAGAATCTTATGTCATTATAATTTATTCATACTTATTATGCCTAATATATTTTGCTATAGTAAGCACTTTGTGCTCAGGTCTCAAAGTCTTAACGTCAACATTAGCTCTGATGAACAATTCTCAAGAACACTTTGTAAAACCTAGGTTCATGATATGGAATTAGGCCTCTAGGTAGAATGTATTTCAAGCTTCTTTGTCTATTCTTAGACATGTATCTCTTTGTATGCATTGTGATTCTAATCAATTCTTGGTCATTTTTCATCATTCCTCATTCCATTATCTCCCAGACTTGGGTGAACTACATTAGCCTGAAGTTCATGTTGGAACATGAGTCCATGGAACTATGTAGGCAATGCTCAATTTATATTGAGGTCAGATCAGCTATCTCCATTATTCTTTTTATTTCTCTCATCACTTTGTTCATTCTCATATGCTTGGTTTTATATGGCTTTCGAAGCCATGACACCATCGTATGTACATTCATGCATGTTCACTTTAAGCTATCTTTTTGGTTATATCCTTGAGCTATTTTTCTTGCCAATTACCCATGCTGGGGCACAACATTTGAACCATGTCTGAATCAAATCAGCTCTATAGGGGAAAATCATTATTTATTCTTTATCAATGATCAATATTCCTCCTACTGGGGTAAAACTATTTTATCATGATCAAATCTGCTCTATTGGAGTACTTCTTATTATATTCTCTTTGGAAACCCCATTCTAGTGGTGCTTCCCTTCCTAAAGGAGAACATTCTCCCTTTTCCTCTAATTCCAAGCTCTCCACATTAAATCCTATGATGGAAATATTCAGTGTGCAACTTATCTTGGGATCGATCAATGACGTAAGCACACAACTTGTACTCTTAAATTGGGTACATTTACAGTGTGTCCCTTACATTTATGGATTATATCTTGCCCATTCACCCTATCTTTGGGGCCTATTATACTATAATTATATTTTGATCATTGATGGTAATCACGTATGCAAACATTAATGTATTTGGATGTGATCTATTTGATGGGTTAACCTCTCTCTTTCTCTCTCTTTTTGAGAGTTCAGCCTTCTCTTCCATCCTAATATGTCCTCTCAAGGGGGCATCATGGGTCTATTCCAATTTTTATTGACAAATATTTTCTTTGAAAATATGTTGCTTTACTTGAATGTCTTTATATGCCTTCTCAAATAGGGGTGAAATGTAGACATCCAATTCCTAACACCATTTGTGTTGAAATTGTCAATCTTACTTGAATTAAACTCAAATGCACATTTTAGGTCAAAATACATAAAACACACTAAATGGTTTGAAATTATCATTTAAAAATGCCAATTTAGGTCAAAGTATCCCTAAATGGAGCAATGAAATTTATGGGCTAGCTAAATTTGATCAATTCATTTCAAGTCAAAATGATAATTTCACCTTTTGTGCTCTGGATCACTCTTTTCTCCTAATTCATTGGTACATGCCATGTACCTTTGTTATTTTGTGTTGGAAACATCCTAAATGGAAATACAATTTTGGTGCATCTAACATCACCTTATAATTCTTCTCAAGTCAAATTACAACTCAATAATATGACTTTCTAACCATTTTGATTAATTGAGGGCCAATTTTCAAATAATTGCATAAATGTTAATTAACCTTGTTTAAGGATAATTAATCCAAATCAAGAACTTAAGTGGATTTTCCATAAGAGTTGTTGAATATTTATTTTTGAAAATTGATTCCTATTAAATTTATCATTAGGTGACATCATTTCTTGGGAAGACATCCCTAGGCCATAAATGCCATAATTATCAAGATTATGGGTCACCCATGCCTACTAAATGCCTCCCATGCCTCTTCAATGCCCCTTCTTCCAAGGTCATAATGAAGATAATTATGGATTTAATTCCAAATATTAAGATTATCCATGGCCACACATCTCAATCTTGAGATGGATGGTCATGGTTGATCCTGACCAATCTCAAAAATTTATAAATTGAGAAGCCATGGACATGAATTTTAAGCTTGAATATTGCAAAGTTATAATGTTAAATTATTTCCACAATCCTTTGCATTTGATTATTGATTTTGTTTACAAGCTTCATTGATAGGCTAGTTTAGTGATTTAGAATCATGAGCCTAGGTTTTATGGAGGGTTCTTGAGACATTGGAGGAGTTTGCCACTATTGTTGACAAAGACAAGGATGCTTGATCAAGGGAGAACATGATTTTGAGCCACATGGGTATGGTGAATCCATTTGGGAAAGTAATATGATGTTTATTTATTTCATTTATTTATTACTATCCTTTGTAATTCCCATAGGAATAGATAGGTTTAGTTAGTTAGTTCTTTATGTATTTTTCATTATTTATGGACTAATGTTTCATGATTGCCCACCTGAGAAATCCTCTATAAGGCCTCCATATGATGTCACTAGCCACCAATCTATATAAAACTTACCTATAATGGTCTATCCCATGGTATCAAATAGACACTATGCTCATCCACCACTCCTTGAATGGTTGTGGAGGTGCCCACTCTGCCCTCGAGAATCCATTCAACTGCACAACTACTATGTGCTCATAGGACTAATAATGTAATAAATTTATTGCACTCACCCCATCACTGAATGAATCCTATGTAAACCTGTAGAGGTCCCTATATATGTGGGCTATCATAGTACTCCCCCATGAGAATAGAGTTCCATATACCTCCACACTATGTATAATCCTGTGCATTCTGTATGCAATAGAGACTTTACTCCCATCCATAACAACAAAATATGCCAATAAAATAGCCAATAACTTCCACAAGCATAAAACATTAAACTACATAATGAATGATAGTAGGACATCAATGTCACTACCTCTCCAATGTGTACTTGAGGTCACACCAACAAAGTGAAAAGATACATGATCAATCACATCAGTACCCATGTCATCTTGTACCATCATTCATCACCCACTAAATGGTAAATGTAGTATATAATACACATCCTCCAAAGTCACTGTCATCTCCCCTATAAGAAGCTAGAAGTACATATATCCATGTTCCACCTCTCACATAAGGTGGTCATCAAATATCAATCCCATTGTATTGTACCTAGGTCACACACGTGACCCAACCCCACCCTATTTATAACTGCTCTCTCATCAGTAGATAGTGATAGGAACCTCAATGTATCCATCACCAAACCCATATGAAACTCTCTCATCTACACCTCACCTTGCATCACTAGAAATAACACATCTATCAATAAATTATACCAAGTCAAAATCCAAGCTAGCATAATAGTGAATAGTAAAGTAGTATCATAGAAATTTTTTGCCTCTTGGACAATAGTGCTATAGTAAGGATAATAGTGCTGGATAGGAGTGACCCAAAAGGATAGGAGAACTGAAGCCTTAAACATGAGTGTTAGACTATAGAATAGGATCATTAAAAATAGAAAAGACTTCCTAAGCTACTTTTAAGCCCTTAAAAACACCAAAATAGGCCTAAAAGTTGACAAAAACCAAGCATTTGAGCTACTTATCAAGGTCACATCACCACCAGCCTGAACTTGGGCTACCAACTACTCAAATTGGGTCATGATAGGTGCTCATTTCCTTAGTATTTTCTCAGTCCATAGCTCAAAATCTCAACCTAGTCAATGCACAAATGAATCAAAAATCAATCCAATTTCCTATATTAACCAACATTTTCATTCAAAATGAAATACCATTTTGCCTATAACTCAAACCCTATAACTCCATTTTTCAAACCATTTCCTTCCATGGAATCATGAAAACTGTACCTTTAACATCACTCAAGATTCACTCTCTTACTACCTTATTTTCCTACTATGGCATGAACATTTCCATATTTATCTTATACCCAGACACATGCCTTGGTCATCACCAATTAAAATGTGTTCCACTCTCAACAACACAATCTAATCAATCAAACAACCTTTCAATCTATTCACAACATACCAACCTTGTTTTTATTACTATGCCACTAGTCATCACTTTTGGCTCAACCTCCTCTATCACATATTTTTTCCCTCTCTCTAAAAGGGGGCATCATTCATACTATTCATATTTTTACACTTACCCAACATACCCATCCACTCTCATAAGTGGGTACACCATAGTTCTTACACATCCAACATTCAAATTATTAGATTCAATTTAGATTGGTTGAGATATACAGTGATTCAGATTATGTGGATCACTCAACATTACTCAAGACATTCAAAGGGATATACCTTCAGTTTATAGATACATAGACTATTCAGATATAGTGGTTTACATTATATGGATTCATAATGATTTTTATACAGATACATAGACTATTTAGATATAATGGTTTAGATTATATGGATTCAAAGTGATTTTGATACATATACAAACTTAGATACCAAATTTGGGGGAATGTACATGCTACATGTCTCACACATATAGCTTCATACAACATGACATAGTTACAGAATTAGATAGAAGACTACAAGCATAGTGCAAAGCATAGTGTTTTCATCTCTAATTTTGTACATGAGGCATGGAAAGATATGCCATATCACATGTGGTTATACATATTACCAAATTGTCCAGATGCATCACTCACATACCAGATTTGGGGGCATGACACAGATGTTCATGTTCTTCATCACTCAATATTATACAGATGAAATGGTGAGACATGCCATTCTCTTCTTGCACATTGAATAGATTTTTATATTACACCTAATTGTACCCAGGTTGTCACCAAGTTAGACCACACAAATATTTGTAGCAGTTGGTATATTGTATTACCCAAATCCAAACTACACGAGTTTGTGTGGGGCAGAGGATAGACATTGGTTTATGGCCTTTGAACACTTCTAAGTTATAGTTTAGATATTTAGAGTGGGGGAATGATATATTTTTCTCTTCACAACATACATATTTTATATATACATCTAAATTACATGATTTTATGTGGGACAAAGGATAGACATTGGTTTTAGGCCTCTAAACATTTCTCGTCTTTACTTAGATTCAGCATAGGGTCAAACATTTCCCTCCTTTTCCATGATACATGGATTTAACATTCAAATTTAGTATATAGGTCATCCACTCTATGGATTCCTTCTCTCTCCAGGTATTATTCAGTTATCCATCCACTTCCTTAGCCAAGAATTGAGTTGGACCCTTACAACATATTCACCTCCATGAAGGTAGGTTCATGTATGCATTTTCTTTTTCTTTATTTCACTCTAGTATTTCATTTCATTACATCAATAGAATAAAAGGGGGGGAAATGTATACACCCTAAATTGGTCAAGAAACCACACATATCATGTCTTTTCATAGTCCTCTTCACAAGAAACTCTAACTAGAGAATACCAGCCTTGTTCACACTAGCCATGTCTTTGTTTTGCTTATCTTGGTCTTATTTATCACCTTTGTCACCTTTATATTGTCAACTAATATATACCCATAGAGACCCCCAAACTTGGCCTGTGTTAGTCCTAGCCTATTTTTATGAGTCCCATACAATAGAATTCTGGTGGTCTATAGTGTTCAATGCCCCTGTCCTCCTTGACATTGTTATCCAACAGTCATTTTTTCTTGCTTAATAGGTCCTAAACCCTTCTTAGCCCCTCCATTAAGTTATATTTATCTTTTTGACGTTGAATGAAATGAATAAAGCTCCCAAATTCAAAATAAAGAGTCTCCTATATAAAGGACTTCATAAGGCATTTTATATCAAGCACTTACTACTTTGGCACACTAAATAATTAAAATCAGTCAATAGTATAGCTTAGAATTTTGCATCACACATAGATTAGCATGCTTGATCAAGGAAGGGCCTAGGTAAAAGTTCATTCTTACAACTACCATGTATGTTGATTATGCACATTCCCTAAGGGAAAACTATATTTGATCTAAGACCCTAGTTTGAGGGTTAATGTAGGCAGTGATCAAGATAACAGGGGTTCTATATCATGTGATCATACTTCCCCTAACCTAGTTTTTTCCCTTTTGGCTTTTGATATGTTTGTTGTTTTGTGTGTGTAGGTAGGCCTAGGGTTTGAGAAAGAAATAGATCATATAACAACATATATATGCGATTGTGAATAAAAACATACACCTATAGGACCTCAAAATCAGATTGCACTAGAATCTAGAATTTGAAATTAGAAATCAAAATGAATAACAATACTAAAATTAGACAACAATGATGAATGCTCTTATTTGGACAATAGTGACAGGTGATCCTATCTAGATAACAGTGATGGGTGCTCCTATCCAAACTTGACACTCCTGTCTGGAGTAAATTTGAGTTGTATATTTGGAAATGATCCCTATTCTTGACTATTTTTGGACTATTTTAGAACCTGTAGATGACTATTTTGCCCAAATAAGTCATTTTTTCCACCATGTAATTAATTTGGTCAAACTAGTATAAATCTATGTTCTACTACACTTGACTATATTTTACCCCTTAATCTAGCTCCTTTATTATTTAGAAACTAACCCTTGTTTCCTAGACAGAATAAAACACTAACCTTATAAATGGTCTTTTTGAGAGTCATGTCTTAGTGTCATATTTGTCTTGTCATGTGTCAATTATCAAGTTATTTCAATGTCTAAATGAGGTATTATCAAGAAGGATAGTTATGACATATGACGTGTCCAATCAATCTCCTTAACATGATCACTTATGAACTTTTTCAAGCATTTTGAAAAATTTAAGGTAACTTTGGAGAGTTTAAGGTTGTTTTACAAAAGTCAAGGTATGTTTGATCCATGGTGAAAACATTGATGTGATGATATTCCAAGATGACATGGTATTATATAATAGATATTAAATTGAGAAACAAAGCTAATGAGATATAAATATTTCCATTTCAAGCGTTAGCAAACTTTAAGGTATTTTAGTTGAAATTAAGGTTTCACTTTGTTTTGTCCTATTATTTGTTAAAATATTGAAAAGTAAATCCCTATAAAGATATCAAGTGTGAAGAGTCAACACCATGGGTAGAGGTTAAAATATATTATTTTAGATAATTTAACACTTATTACAGATCATATTTTATTTCATTGTGCCTGTACACTCAGTCAAGGTGTCAAATTTTCTATTTTCAATGTACAATTTTAAAAAATATTTTGTTCATTATTTTAATGTCCAAACATAGCATAAGATAATAAATAGAAATAAGGGTAGGAAAAATATGTTCTTGTGCATTAAAATATCATTATAAAATCCAATAAAGACTCCATCTAACATCTTATATGTAGCTGTTATAGGGCATTTTCCCAAATGAACAGGTTTCATAGTAAAAGAAGGCACATTTGGATGAGATTTTATAGGTTTTAATGTTGGATCAGGTATATTAAACCAAGATAAGCATGTATTAAATTTATAAGAGCCTAACACAACCTCCTCTATCCTTCTCAAGCATAAAACCATGCCAAAATAGAAGCTATAGGTCCCAAAAGGGCAAAGAAACACTTAAGATCTCTATCGAGTCATATGTAAGGGAAGAAGAGTCAGTTTCATGGTATTAGTTAATATATGAGGAGAAGTATCAAGAAAATTTATCTTATGGGAAGTATATTATCCCTAAACCCTTCCAAATCATGGTAATAGTTCTATGTTTGAGGGGTAGAGCTCTATGAATAATCATTAAGAAGTTTGTTGCCTCTAAAACCCTACAAAACCCCAACATCTCAATTTTCTTCTTGTGATAACATTTTTAAGATTGATGGATGCACGAAATTTTTTTAAAATCACATCCTATGGGTCTAAGATTCCCTACAACATCAAACTCAACATAACCAACCATGGATCATAACTGTATTACCAAGAAATCTCATTGTTTTATTATTTCCTAACATGACATACAAATTTAGAGGTTGTGAAGTGTTTTAAATCATGAAGGGGGATTATAAATTTGTTATAATTTTTTTTTTAAACCTTATTAATCCCCCTTATACTTATTCAAGGTACAAACAAGGTAAAAAGTGCAAAGAAACAACTTGAGCATGCATGCCCAACTTGACTATCTCAATATTGTAGGTATATTCATGAAGAGAATATGCAAGTTTGTGTTGAGAATAAAGTTTAAAATGTCATATAGGGTGTGAGGGACCCTAAGGGAAACTTAAATATTGATTGTAAATGTGGTCATTAGAAGAAACCATCAAAATAAGACTATTAGGGTAAAAAAATCTTATACTGCCTACAAACCCTTGGCATGTGCTAAAGTAAGTTATAAAAGGATTAAGGGGTCAAGATATTTGGATAACCAATTGTAGACATTAGAGCTCATGGATAAAGCCTAGAGGATACATTTACAATAAAAAAACAAGTAATTTGAATACTTTTTTTCTCAAAACAATCATCTTAAATGTACACCTACAGACCTACTAGCTCAAGAAGGTCATATTCCTCATGTGTGAAGTCAAATGAGTAGGTACATGGGGAAAAATATATTTAGGGGATTTAAATAAGGTTTATACCCTCCAAGTTTCTAGTATTTTTCAATCCATTAGGGTGCAGATCTTTATTAATAATCATTAAGAAGTTGAAGACCTCAAAATTACTAAGAAACCCTTAAGAGAGATCGATGATTGTAAATGCTTGTATAAGTGAATCTAATGGACATAAATTGATTTAAAAAAACATAAATTTAATATAAAAATCTCATGGAAACCTATTGGGTTAACAATTTTGCACACGTAGATATAAAAATATAGAAAAGAGGACTAAAACTACATTTCTTGACTAGTTTGCATGGTGTTTGGATGAATTAGAGCTTCTTAACCATTTAAAGAGGTTTTAAAAGATTGGGAAGAGGTCTAATGACCTTCCACCAGCCACTTAAGAGGCTCTCATGGAGATAAGATATATTATCAAACATGATCTAAGATAAATGAAGAGTACCCTCTCACTTGCATTGAAAAGATGAAGTTATAGACCTTCTTAAGGTCATCAATGGCAATAAGAAGCTTCAAGACATCCTAGTAAACATCTATTGTCATCCTTTTATGAATCTATAGGTCATAAAAAATTCCATTTCTAATGAATTCAGGTAGATGTTGAGAAAATACACAGTCCAGGCCTTGTTTATAGTCATGATGAGCTTAGGAAGCTTAAACCTTATGTGAAAACCTTGTTGATAAGTTGCATGGATTCTTAAGCATAATGTGGAAGGTGTGTTGGGTTTATGATCCAAATTATTTTAATTTAAATTAGTTTTTATTTTAATGCCTTAATTAGTTTTCTTTTTAATAAAGTTAGTTTTACAAGAAAGTTGGTTGCATCCTGTAACCACTCGTGAAAAGCCTATAAAGCTTTTCACATGCTTTGTAAAAAGGATTTTGAAATAATATAGTAATATTTTTATGTGAAATACAATGTTTACTATGTAATATTTGAGTCTTTCTCTATTTCCCCTAGGCCATCAGTAGTATCAGAGCTAGACATTTTGAAAAGAAAGAGTTAAGAAATTTGTAGAAAAAGATTGCTCATGGAGGAAAAAATATAGATGCTATAAAAAATTCTCAACCGAAGGAGATGATGAGTTTTTGGAATGGTGACACGTCTTGAATTTGAATGGAAGTGGAATTAATGAAAATATGCATAATGAGATTATTCTTTTCAAACTCCACCAACATCTCAGTTTTATTTATGGCCACCTTCAAATACTGAAAACACTACACGCTACCTAAAATTCTCCATCACTTTTGTCTTCATATATTGCAGTCTTTGGAAAGGGACTTTTTTTTGGTATGGTTGCATACATAAGCTAGCATGGATCAACCAAGTATTTTTTTTGTTGTTTGGATTTTTTATCAAATCTTATACCTGTACAGTGACACTAAGACAATGTGGTTGGTAAAAGCAAATAAAATTAATTAATTATCACACTAAGAATTTTAAATATGTACAGTGGTGATCTTGAAGTTAAAAGAAGAGCATAATTTTATATGACAACATTCCCCAAGAAAAATTATCTTCCAAAATCTAATCCTTTCACTACAAATCTATTTGTAGTATGACTACATAATTAAATCATTGAATAGGATGGCATCAAAGTGAATATTTGTTTATATAAACGATGGTATTGTTATCAAAGAAATTAATTTATAGGTGTGGAGTTGAAGTCTACACCAGTTTTGGGTGCATAATTTTACAAGCTTAGTCAAACTTTGGTGAAACCTAAATTAGTGTGGTGTCCCAAGCTTGGTATGGCACAACACAATAGGTATTAAAATAAAAATCATATTTTACATTAAAGTTTCAAACTTTATTGTATTCCATTTATCACTAGTGGGGTCCACCAAAGCAAAGAAAGTTAGCAAGTTTTTTCACAATTCTTTTTTACACGCATAGGTAAATAAATTTATAAATATATGATTTATGTGTCAAAAATAATAAAAATCAAGGTTCAAATGTAAAGTTTGTATTTAATATCTTAATAATGCTTGTAGTGGAGTTGGTTATCAAGATTTTGTGAGTCAGTTGTAAATAAAGAGGTTACAAGTTCAAAACACTCCTAAGTATTTTTTTGGTCAAAATACATCTAAGTCAAAGATGTTTTTTTGAAGAGAATATTCCTTTTTCAAATGCTTGTAAAATGAATTTGGTGATATAAGGGTGTAATTGCGACATTTTTACAACTCTTAGAGTCGAAAGGTGGTCATGTGACTAGGCGATCTTCATGGTTTTTGACATTCTAGACACATTAGAATGGTCAAATTTCTAGTTTGGAACCTAGCTATGTGATTTATATGCCAAATGTATTGAATATAATGTTTTACAGGTGCATTATTGGTGGAATCTGACACCTTATCTTTTTAAAAAATTTCCAAATGCATTCTATACACCAAACTAAGATTTTAATGATGTGTCACACCATTTGTGTTGTCAATGATGATGGTATTACATTTAGGCATTTATAATTCCCTGAAGATTTAACAAGCTAAACATAGCCAACTAGAGGTTGGAGGATCCATGGAGGTTGGAGGATAATTTCCCTTCTCCAATTTGCTATTCGCTTGGAGTATGGGTTCACCACTAGGATAACAATTTTTGGTTTATGTAATTTACTTTTAGTTTTGATTTTCTTTCAATGCATTGATATAATTATTGAGGAGAAAAAAGAGTAGTTTAAATTTGTTTTTATGCTACATAGCTTCTCACCTCTTGATTAATAGGGGAATATATTTCATAGTGGCCTTCAATCAATCATCAGTGGTTATACGAGTCAACATTAGATTTTTTAGCATTTTGAGTGTTGAACAAGGGCATACTTACGATATTGGCAATTGTTGGGCATTTGAGAAATGTGCCATAGAGAGTACTAGATAATCACTTATATAGGTTGCTATGTGGGACCTTATATAGGTTGATGCAGTTGGACACGCTTTGATTAGGTTCTATTAAAATAAAGTATGATGATCATAGGGGATGAACAGGCCTTGATCATGTTCATCAACCTTTTATACCACAACTCCTAGGGTAGGATTTTGTATGGAATGACATAAGTTTTGATTAGTAACATAATGTACAATGTGCTAGCTTGTAGATGTAGTAGAGATTCATTGATGACCTCATAGTCATAGCTCAAGATCTTCATCATCTATACCCATTTGGGTCAAGGGGGAGTTTGTTGGGTTTATGATCCAAAGTATTTTATTTTAAACTAGTTTTTATTTTAATGTTTTAATCAGTTTGATTTTTAAAAAAGTTGGTTTTATGGGAAAGTTAGTTGCATCCCGTAACCACTCATGAAATCCTATAAATCTTTTCATGTGCTTTGTAAAAAGGATCTTGAAATAATATAGTAATTTTTTTGTGTGAAATACAATGTTCACAATGTAATTTTTGAATCTTTCTCTATTTCCCTTGGGCCATCAAGGTGAAGGAGTTTGTTTACACATAATTCATGGTGTTAGATATATTTTTAGATCCCCTAGCTCTATGAATGATCCTTAAGAATCCTGACTGGTTTTGAACCCCTACTAAACCATAGATGAAGGCTTGATGAGAGATTTTCATCATTTTATAGAATTCTAAAGGTTTATTAAGTATGTGCATGAACCAAACACTTATTACACACTATGATAATGTCAAAACTCCCATATATATGATTTTTTGAAAAATGATAATGCATATAGTTATGCATAGTCAGTTACCTAAAAATATCACCTACAACAAGGTAAAATTTTATATAAAACATGAAGAAATGTGGAGGGTTTTGAAGGATGTAAGGTTTTCTCAATACATGCACAATATGGTGGTAATTAGACAAAATTTTATCAAGGTGTCTATGCATGTCAAGTATTAAATAACACCTCAGAACTTCACTTACAAAGATGTCCTTATTGTAGTTCTCTTGACTCTAAGTGAAGTGTTAGGCAAATTATACCTAGTTCAAATGAAGAGAAGATCCTCTATAGTGAAAACCAAGAAACTCATTTCAATCCAACCATGAAGAGCATCAAAATTACAGGTCCTGAGCAAAG
The DNA here is from genome assembly GCA_037957365.1 of Torreya grandis. Lineage (NCBI taxonomy): Eukaryota > Viridiplantae > Streptophyta > Pinopsida > Cupressales > Taxaceae > Torreya > Torreya grandis. The sequence continues at coordinate 631,796 of JARHVA010001540.1, read as the reverse complement.
AGAGATAATCAATGACTATTCAAGAGCAAGTAATAAGACTATAAGGTCAGATCTAGAGATTCCTAAGTATGAACTAGGTATCACAAAGATCAATGGGGGTTACAAGCAAAAAATTACAAGAGAGATACATGACAAAGGCATGAAGATTGCAAGTAAATTGAAAATTTACCATATTAATCCTCATCAATACACTCATGAAGCATGATTGACATCCCCTAAAACCAAAATAAGCTCTATCTACACCATATAATTAAAATACTCTAAGATTGTGACTTTGTACATCATGAAAAGAGGTGAAAAACTCCTTCAAGAATAGTGAAAGGCATGATGTCAAAAGAGGATATTAGTTTCAAGAAGAATCAAGTCAGCCATGATGAACTTCTGTGCCATCTCTCTTTGAGAACTCCACTAACACTTGGCCTAGTGCATTGAGAACAAGATGATAACACTTTTTTTACATGCTTTATTCAAGAATACTTCTTTTTAATAACTGAAAAGAGGACTATAATAACATTAAATTGATTACTAGTCTCTTCCCCTCCTATCTTATTCATTATTCTATATATTTAGCATGGAATGGCTTGTAAGATCACCCTCCATGTTAGTATGGAAAATCCCTACTAAAATTGATACTTGTTGTTTCTTTTGAAGTGAAAACAAACTATTTATACCTTCTCCATGTCACATCTAGTGTTTTCACAGTGAATTTTTAATGAATGATAGTAATAATGTTCAATTTCCTTGTATTTATCCTCTTCATTCTTGCTTCTTTATGAGTAAGTCATCTTTTTATAGTTTGTATAGTGTGTGTCAAGTATTTTTGAAAATGTTAAGTGTGGAAAACCTTCACTAGTGTCTCATTCTAGACCTCTTGATTATCCCTCTTAATTGATGTATCAACTATAACCTCCATATCAAAATACTTATGCTAGAAAGACCATTTGGAGTTTTGTGATCAGATTCACCTTTGTCTTAGCTTTGTTATGAAATCATAGATAAGAGGAGACCTATAATTTTGTACATAACCCTTTTATTATTGCTTTCAACTTTATCTCTCCCTTTTCCTTGTAATTTGAGTAAGTGTAATGATAGTATAGGTGTAAAATCAAGGGATCCAACCTTATCTAGAGGTTCTTTTTAGTCATAGGCCACCCACAGCCTTAGAGAGTTCCCATTATGTCAATTGAGAGAGGAGACCTAAAACACATCCTCAAAGGGTGTAACTCAAAGTGACAATAATTTTTGGCATGCTCGTGTGATCAAAATTCAAGAATATTTCTCAAGATTAGCATTGGTATTGTCATACTTATAGTTGTTATAGCATCTACATTCAACATCTAGTGACTCTAACAAGATTTTAGGCATCCTAGTTGTGAGATTAGTGTCTAGGTTTCATGCCAAAGGTAACTACAAGATCCTATACTAAGGGTACTCCTTTTGAGATTGTAGAATTACCTTACCATTCAACTAATAAATAAATATTTTCTACTACACACCCTTATGCAAAAAAGTCTTTTGTTGCAAACTTATCTATAGAAAAGTTTTATTTACCTCCAATTTTCAAGATGGCAGTGCCTATAAATCAGGTTTTTATTCCTTGCAATGGTGGTAGTCCCATTAACCTAGATTAATATGATGATATCTCTATTTCTACCCTTAGAAACATCCTAAATTTCACTAGAGAGGATTCTACCACTCCTGTTGAGCATATAAGATATATTGATAATATTTATTCTATGCATCATGTAATACAAGAAAATGTGGAAATCATATTTCTATCCACTTCATTAAAAGGGAAGGCTCTTCAATGGTATAGAGGATTGAGGCATAATTCTATCTATACTTGGGATGAATTACGAGAACAATTGTGTAAGCACTTTGAATATAAGAGTGATCACTTGTCTTTGGTGAAACAGTTGACTACTATAAAGAGGGTTCCCCAAAAATTCATGGTGGATTTCAACTATAGATTGCAAAATACTTGGGATAAGATCACAACCATAGTAAAACCCACTCCAAACTATGCATTCTTGTACTACTTGAGGGCTTTAAATAATGATGTAGCAATGATGATCCAATGAATAGGGGAAACACATTACCTAATGCATATGAGGTAGAAATAAGAGATACAAATTGTCTCATCCAAGATAGTAAGATTGATCCAAAGCCTCTTATGCCTTTATTTATATAATTGCATTCCCTACTCCTTCTATACATCTTGCATTGCCCACATTGGCCCCTATTCCTTTGCGAAACAATCAAGAAAAGGTTGCTCCTAACCCTTTAAATGATTTACATGAATTAAAGGGTCTTATACAAATTTTTGGTAATGATATTGTAAAAATTAAAAGGCAACAAACTCATAACTACTGGCCTTATCAACACCATAATCAATTGAATTGGGCAAATAAACCTCTTTTTCAAAGTAATTACCAAGGTCAAGGATCAATCACTAATGTTAAACCTTTTAATAGCTATAACTAAATTAATTTTAGCTCTTCAAATGCCATTTTTCTTGCTCAAAATAATCTAGTCCAAGATCAATCATGGTGCCTTCCTCATGATTAGTACCAAAATCAGATTATGTACTCTAATAGTGTGTCCAATCAAACTCTAATGGTGTAAGGCGTTCAAACTTATCAAGGTGTTCAATTCTCAAGATCCAAAATATGAAGTGCCACCATAAAGAGAAGATAACCAAGGGCAAGTGAAAACTAATTCCACACTTGTAAATTTGCAAGAAGGATATTATTGTGAAATTAATTAGTTTAGAGGCGCAAGTAATGTTGATACTCTTGTAGTAGTCAATATAAAGGCTAAAAAGAGATAAATAAAGGGTGCCCAAGAGATGGTTCAGATACCTATCCTACCTTATCAAGTATCTCAAAGGACAACTATACCTAATATAGCCCCTAAAGTGTAGGAATTATAGAAAAATCAAAATGTGAAAGGTGTTTCTCTACCTCAATCTTCACAAACTCAAGATAGTGTTGTTACTCCTAAAGGACAACCAAATGTTAGTAGTTATTCTATAAAAATTGTTAATCAAATGAAGAAATCACATATGAATATCTCAGTGTGGGAGATATTGGCCATCTTGAACAAAAATATCTACTTCAAAAGGAACTATCTAACTTCAACCTTGAAGCTGGACTAGCAATGAAATAGAAAGCAATCCTCATGAATGAAACTCAGCCTAAAGGAGGAAAACAAGTCAAAAGTGATCAACCTCATCCTTTATACCTTTATCTCAATATAGGCAAGTATTTTTTTCATAATTATATGATTCATAGTGGTGTTAGTACCTCTGTAATACCTAAGTAAGTGGATGATAAGCTAGGTCTAAAATATGAGCCAATCACTAAAGGAGTTTTGCAATTAGATGGGATAACCACCAAAACTATAGGCATCATTAAAGGTCTAAACTTAAATTTACATTCTTTCCCCAATTTTTAAATTTCACAAGATGTTTTTGTAATAGACCTATCACCCTAGTTTGCCATGTGTCTATTTGGGGAGTTCACAACACAGATTGGGGGATATCTATCATCAAATAGGTCTTACATGGCTTTTAGAACTATGTATGGTAATCAACTCAAGATAGAATAAAAACCAATTTTTAAGAGTCACATAGAACCTTATGTGCCTAAATTCTCCAATGTTAATTTCAGTATCCTTGATGAAGGAGACCTTCATGCTGATCAAGAACCAACTTCTTTCATTGAAAGCATACCTAACCTCTTTATTGATGAGTGGGGGACTGAGCATCATGAATATGACCCATATAAGTTCATGGAAGAATCAGGGCTAAGAGTGTATTGCTTCCATGAGGAATATTATTTCATTCCAAATTTGGTGAAGCCTAGTGAGCCCATGGATGGTCTATGGCAGCTATTCTTTTATGGATCTAGAATTAAAGTTTTTGCAAGAGGTGGTGCAATGTTGGTATCTCCATCTAAATAAATGTACTATAATACTTTCATATTTCAATTTAGTTGTACTTAAAATGTATAAGAGTATGAAGCACTTATAAATGGCCTTAAATGGGATAGGAAAAGAGGAGTGAAGCATTTTTATGTGTTTAGTGATAGTGAGATGGTTGTTCATGAAGTGAGGGGCCAAAATGTAACAAAAACTACTTTTTAAAGTCCTAAAAACAAAGTTTGTGGGATATTATAGAATATTTTGAGGCTTTCAATATAAAATCCATTCCAAGATAAGAGAATGGTCATGCTAATAGGTTAGTTGTAGTTGGAGCTCAATTTGATATGCCTAATGATGTAAAGAGTCCAAGATGTCAATAACATATCAAAGTAGTGGTAAGGCATTTAATTCCTAATAATGATGTTAATTAGTAAGTTTTTTATAGTGACAAATAAATATCATGATTCCTCAAAGAAGAGGTTGAGTTATCTTCAATAAATCATTCCAACTTGCATCAACAATATGGTGATTAGATTGTACAACTAAGGTCAAATAAACTCCCTAAAGGTCTAGTAACACTTGAAAGCATTTTCAATGATGATGATCAAATGAAGAAAGAGAAGATAAACATATCTACCAAGAAATATAATTATGAGAGGGTTACCATATTCAAAGATAAACTTCTCACACTTGGAAAGGTATGTAATAAAGAAGAGAGACTTGCATTCATTGAGTTGTGCAAAGAATTTGTTGATATATTTGATTGGGAGTATAATGACCTCATAGATTTTAACCCTTGTCTAGTTAAACAAACTATATAGCTAAATACAAATGTCAAACCAATAAGGTAAAGGTAAAGACCTATCAACCTAAGGATATATCTCCTAATGAGGAAAGAATTGACTAAGTTGATATAGTTTAGCATCATCTTCCCCATCAAGAACTCATCTTGGGTTGCCAATCTAGTCCCTATAAGAAATAAGAATGGAGAGATAATATTGTGTGTGTAGACTTTAGAGACCTAAATATGGTCTCACTGAGAGATCACTATAATTTTCCTTCTATGGAACAAATCTTGTATATGGTAGCAGGTTTTGAGAACTTATCTCTCCTTGATGTCTATTAAAGGTACAATAAAAATTTTATGCAAGATGAACATCAGCATAAGCAAACTTTTACCATAAAATGGGGCACATGTGTATATAATAATATTACTTTTGGGTTGTCCAATGTTATATATACTTTCGAAAGAGCCATGAATATGGTATTTCAAGGTTTGATAAATTAGAAGTGTTAATTTACCTTGATGATATCACTATTTTCTCTAAGGATGCAAATTATCATTTGACTCACCTTAGACAAATATTTGAGAGATGTAGATAGTTTAGGTTTTATCTAAATCCTAAAAAGTGTATATTTTTAGTCCATGAATGCAAATTATTAGGCCATATTGTCTCAAAGAAAGGTCTCTCCATATACTCTAAAAGAGTAAGTGATATATTGTTCTTGTCATTGCCTAAGCACAAAAGTGGGTTCCAAAGTTTTTTTATAAAAATCAACTTCAATAGGATTTTCATACCTAATTTTACAAATCTTGTTAAGCCTATAACATCCATGTTGAATAAAAATTGAATTTTTTTAGTTGGACTAGAGAAGGAAGAAATAGTTTTGAATCCATCAAGTAAGCCATAGCTCAAGATACAACACTTAAGAATCTTAATTTAATGAAGGAATTCACTTTGTATACTTTAATAAATGATGAATTGATATCATCCATGTTAACATAATCAGATGAAGAAGGTCTTTAACAACCCATTACTTTCTTTAGACAAGGGTTGGAGGACTATGAGGTAAGGCACACTTTTTTGGATAAGCAAATGCTTACTGTCATAAGAAACCTTAAAACATTTAGACATATACTCTCTAAAAAAAGTTCATGTGATGGTGTCTCATCCAAGCATCAAATACTTCCTTTTGAGTAAAGACTTGAATGAGAAAATAGTTGGTTGGATCACCAAGGCAATAAGATATGATGTAGATATTAAGGTTACCAAGTTGGTGAGAGGCAAGGGGCTATATTATCACTTAGCATAAGATTTGAAAGAGAAAAAAGAGGTTTTCCTAGCACTCCAAGATGACACTCAAACAACTGTACTTCCATCTACCATGAGTTGGACATAAGACATGATTAAATTTTTCCAAATAGGTGAGTGTCCACTAGGCCTAGACAAAGCTAAAAGGAGATATTTTAGATTGTAATCTGTATACACAATTTTTTATTAAATTTATCACTTAATAACACTTTTTCTCTTGTAGGAACCTATCGAGTTTCAATCTCTTTGAGTGCACACCTTAAAGTGTGCACCGAGAAAGGGGTGAGCATACCATTGGTACTTTACAAGATTTTTGTGGCTTTGTATCATTCATACCATTAATATAACTTATTTAGAGTGTCTATCCATTTAACTCATATGATGCATCCCTAAAATCCTATAATTCTAAAATATGGCTAATTCTAAAATCCTAGAACCTTGAAATATGGATAAATCTAAAATCCAATAAGACCCTCCAAAATCTAGAATTTGCATTATAGCTCCTAGAGGTCTGAAACCACTTTCAAATGTCCTAAAAGTATAAATATAAAATATAACTTAAAGTATAAGAAACTATATGTCCATGTATAAATGTCTAAATGTTTATTTTATAATTATATTACCTATTTTTAGTCCCTACCTAATCCAAAACCTTATTTTACCATCTACATGCATAGTCTATTGGGTCGACTCTATTCTGAGAGTTGAGCACATTACAGGACTAAGTTAGCCTAGACTAAATTAGTCTAGACCTAATTGCTTTTATTTCTAACAGGGTCGACTGGGCTAACTGTGTTAGCTAAATTTATGGAAAGTTTTAGGGTTAGACCCATCTTTATATAAACACATCCTTTTTGCCATTTTCATTTAAGAGAGACAATGATTAAATCATTATTTGTGCATTTGCTTATCCTCCATTCTAATTGATGAGCATTGTTTAGGGTTTCAATACTAAACTTGGAGATATGAATCTTGTATTACAAAGAAGTCTTTTAGATGCATAGGAGAATTTGTGTAGCTTAGAGCTGACCTAACTTTGTTATCCTTACAAACCAAAACAACCTCTTGTGAAGCCCCTTGGCTAAGGGATAAATTGAAGCTCTGTGGATTCATTTTCAAGGTAAGTATTCCTAACTCTTTCTCATATTTATTAAAGTAGATATATTTTTATTTGTTATCTTATATGATTCTCTCTATATGCATTAGGATTACATCTACATTGACTTGAGTAAAGTTCTTCTATGCATGTTTACTTTCATGTTTATTACCTCCATTTTGTGGCACATGATTTGGTGAGCACTAGGTTATATTTTGCTTTAATTTTTTATTTACTTTGTGAATAATAAAATATATACCTATCTAGGGTTATCATATGGTATTGCTTGAATAAAGTCTTTGTAACCCTCTCTAGTGATATTGTTATGGTAAGGGACCCCTTGGTTAGGTCTAGAAAATCCATATTGGTCATGATCTTGATTGTCTAAATGTACCAACAAGCAAAAGGAATAGTGTGATTTATCTTCTCTAAGTTAGGATTGATTTGTAGATCATCTTCACTTTCCCTTGTATACATTTTGGTGAACTCAACATTAACTAACCCTTGCAAGTTTTCATTAATGCTTTCATTTATTATCATCTATTATATATTTTCATTTTTATAATACTGAATCAAGTCTATTGATAAATTCTAACATTCTATGCACATGTTTAACACATAATCTCTCTATGTAGGCCACCTCTAACCATAGGTAACTAGATCGATCATCTTAACTCGGTTCACTTTTTTACATATAGGTTTTTAGACTCAATCAGCCCATTCGACTCTTTTAGCAAGATACAAATCATCATCTAAATAACATAGTATAAAAATAACAACTTCAACATCTTCAAAAATTATTAGGTTCATTCTTACCTTCTTAGTCATTTTTGTTCTTCATTTATAGTCCTATTTTTCATAGTTTTCAATCTATAAAATTGTAACCCTATAGTGAACTAGGTTGATTAGATAGACATAGTTATGTATCTTGTTTTTGTACATAGAAGACTCAGTTGATTCATTCAACTATGTTCTTTTGGTTCTTGCCTCAATAAACTATATCGACCCAGTCAACTATATTTTGTATTATTTGTAAACATGGTCACCTGAACTAAACCTGTAATCTTCAATCAAATGAATTAACTTATTTTATGAGTAATTAATTCACTTTTCATTTTTTTGCTTGTGTGCTTAGATTATCACACATATACTAAATAGGAGGTTTTTAATTTATCAATTTATTTGCATTATTTTTTATTTTTAATACACCTCCAAACCACATTACATAAAAAATCATTAAACAAATTCTACCCAAGGTTTACCTACTTGGATTTCATTACCAAAGGGGAAGCCAACTTGATTTTTTGGCCAAGTATAAATATGTGGTTAATGGTATATATTGGAAAAGAATATTATACCCTTATCACTATGATATTTTGAAGTAAGGGGGTAGGCACCAATACCAAGATAGTACCATCACCAATACAGATCCCTCTTAGCCTTAACTACCTGAAACTATCCTTAGATTCAATTTCTAGTTCTATTTTACAACCAAATTCCTATCACATTTATTTCTAAAAATTACAATTATAATATAAAAATACATTAGGAATGACCACATATATTAACATTTATATTTTTTAGTATTTTTGTTTTCTCTTTACAAATTGTATTTTCTATTGCAAAACTTGTACTAGATAGGATTAGTACAAGGGTTGTGATGTATGTTATAATTTGATGAAACACATTGATATAGTTACTTGTGTTCTCAATTTAATTTGTTTAGTCATATAAAATTTATCACATTTCAAAAAAATCCCTATCCTTAGAACATAATCGACCCAGTTGACTTAGTCTTCTAACACAGTTGATTAGTTTGACTCAGTCTATTATAGGTTGTTCTTCTTAGCTTTCTCACAAAACTAAGTCGACGTATTCAACTTAGTTATTTACAATTTTATTATTTATCTAGTCCTATTTCATAATGATGTCATCTTTTTAGCCTCTAATTATTTAAGAACACTACATAATTAAGGATTTATATCAGAACCTCCCTTATTTTATTACTTCAAATGAAACTATTCAGTTTCTTCCTTCATATCTTCCTAATCCAAAACTAATTACTACATAATGTAATATAATTGAGGTCCTTCATCCTAATCCTCCTCCTACTACCAATGTTGGGAATCAACCACCCAATAATCCAACCCCTACTACCAATATAGGGAATGTTCCTCCTACCAACACTAACATCCCACCTCCTACCACTAAAAATCAGCATCCTCCCATTGATACAACTTAATTATTACTCAAATAATTCAACAAATTTATGTTATGAAAATAAATAACCATTACCAAATGTTGTAAATGCAATTTGAAATGTTACAAATTGGTAGTCAACCACCTCAAGTTATCATGAATCAACCAAAACAAAATTTTGTCCCTCCCCCTCTTAGAGATGCCAATGGGAATATAATCCCTCAACCAATCATGCATAACAAAATTATTCAAAATCTTTAAAATTAACCTTTAGCTCCATTCCTTACATCCATATACATTTGAAAAATTTCTCCAACTATTACATATGATAGAATTAAATACCCCACTAACTTTCTTAAATATTTTGGTAATCTCTATAAGGAATGGGTTCAAACTAACACCTTTGATACCATTAATCTCTTAGCTAAAACCTTTTTTGGTTATGCACTTAAATGATATAGTCAACTTCATAGACATTCCATCTCATAACTAGATGATTTAGTCAATGCTCTAGTGAAGGAATTCTAACATGATGACCTTCCTAAAAATTACCTTATCCATTTCATCAATGCCAAGTAAATTCCTAACAAATACACTTACACTTTCATCAAATGATGATGTCTCTATCTCACAAAGTGGACCATAACATGAATGATGAAACTCTTTTAAAACTATTTATTGTTGATCTTAAAGCTAATATTCAATACAAAGTTTAGATTTTTCCCCTAAAACTTTATAAGAAGTCGTAGACCAAACAAAAAGGAAAGACTTTCTTATGAATCAATTTGAACCACCTCAAGGAACTAATATTGAACCTTCCCAATAATTTTATCATGATTGATTCATATAAGCCTCCCCAACCTTGAAATGGAGCATCCAATTCAATAAATTTAACCCAAATCACCCTCCCTTAATTCTAAAAGTACTTAAAAATAAATTTCCACCCTTTAAACCAATGAGATTTGATCTCTCCAAACCTCCTCCAAAATGGTACAATCCTAATAAGTTTTATTTTTGGCATGCTACTATAATTCATTCAAATGAGTCTTGTCATGATATTCACCAATTTTTTCTTGAATCCTTGTTTGGTTCACATTTTAATCTTGATACTCTAACAAAACAATGTTATTGAGACTATCTTCAAGATTCTCAAATCCAATCCAACGAACCACAATCATATCAACATCAATAATCTAATGATCAAAAATAATTATCCCATACCTACACCTCATCTGTTAATGCTATCCAAACCATATTTAATCCTTATTAATATATTAATAAGGAAAGGATAGATAACATTAATAAGTTCAAATGGGTGGTTGCATTCATCCAACCTCAATGTCTTAGGTCACATAAACCAAAGAAACACCCAGTTAAAATGTCTACTCCAAAGTGCATCATACATGGTCCTAATTTTCCTTATAAACCTCTTCATAACTCTCCTAAAAATACTATTTCAATTTTAAAACCCTTCAAATCTAACAAATCAACACATTTACCTATCCCCAAATGCACCTACTTACCCAATGCAAATCATTCTAATAGTTCAATTTCACCTCACTCCATATCACATTTTGGGGCATCTTGTTATGCCCATTCACAAATCACTTCAAAATTTGGGGCATATTGTGATGCATAACCATCCATCTACTTACCCTTTGGGGCATCCTATGATGCCTAGTCTTCTTATACAATGCATAATAACAAATAAATTCAACTTCATGAAACATTCCAAGACACATAATCTTGTATTTCACATGCTCATATTTGATATAGGAATTATCATAGAATTTGCTTGCTATGTTTGTTTAATGTTTCTTTATTTTTTTGCTTTTTATTTCACTTTACAGTTTGTGAGTTGCATTATAATAAATCAGATAGGAATATGTCTTCCTCACAAACACATGTTACTAACCCAATTATTTCCTTTGGGTTCTTTGGTTTTATTACACATTACATTTGTAATTTATTCTCATTTTAGTTCTTAGATATCTCTTTCAATGTTATCTTTTTATGTCATTATTTGACACTACTTACCTTCCCCCTCTTTTAGGATGACTACTGCTTTCATTGGTGCTTGTGCTAGATCCCTTGTAGGTTAGTATGAATTCTTAGTGACATTATTATCATAACATAGTTACATCCCTTTCATAGCACTATTTTACCTCCTTGTGATCAGATACAAGCATATTCATCATTGTATCACTTATTACATGGCCATATCTCTTATGATCCCCATCTTTGCCTTACTTCCTTTCATTTGAGACACATGTAGGTAAAATTTGAGATTTCTCGCTTACTTGTGGGAAAGTATATGAGTCTTTAGACACCTTGGTATTTAGGTCCTTTTCTCTAGTGACCATGTATAAGCTCTCTTGTGTTTGTTAACTATTTCACTCATGTTTGGTTCTTTGAATTCATATGAAGGAGGAATATAAAAATACAAAAGAGTTAAAATCAAAATCATAAAAGAAACAAGAAACAATGATAAAAAGGCAAAAACAATCTTAAAATTTAGATCACACCAAAATACATTATCTATATTTGGCACATCTCCTATCTTAGTTGAAGCTCAAATTCCACAATTGACCTCATGATAGAGCCGAGGTCCATTAGGGTGTGGTAGTCTAGTAGATTGGGGTAGGAGGTCTTTTTATATCATATACTTCTAGTGCCACCTACTTTCTCACATAAGCACCCAATATTCATTGTAGACCAAAGACTCTATAAGGAATCTTGAAGAATAGGGAACACATTATGGGAAGGTAGGTCTATTTTACTTTTCATGCATATAGACTTCATGGGTTGATCTATATACTTCATTTTTTAGTCTAAGTTTTGTGTTCATTAGTCAAAGTGTCCTAAGTCCTTGTTGTCGATAGTTTCTAGTCTTGCTCACTTGACTATTATGTCTCATTATTACTAAGGATATTCACGTCACCCATGTGGCACCTCAAATTCCTTATTTAAATCATATTTTCCTTATATTCCCCTTGTTTTATATTGTTTTTATCTGATCACATCTTTGATCACATATAGCTTATTATGCCTCTTGGTTTATAGTTTGTGAGTTACATTTAATGCATTGGATAGGACTAGGTTTTCCTCACAAACATCTCTTCACATTTGCTTACCACACCATCTCATTTTCATACTAGTCATGTCATTAGGTGGATGTTTTCTTACATTATATCATAGAACAAGCACTAATTTTGAGTAGTCATCCTTAGAGATTTTGACTTTCACCTATCCATCATGTTCTTGTTTTATTTTTATGAACTTCACTTATCTTATATAGGACATTTTACATACATGTTTTTATTTGTGTATCACTTGACATGTTTGTTTTACATCTTGAATTACATTTCATTTTTATTATTTATGCTTTATTCATGCTTCATTTGACATACTTGTCTTTTATGTAGATTTCTATGTTCTTGTTTTCAGTAATCTATGTTTTCTTTATGTTTGATTTGACATGCTTATCTCACAGGAGGTTCCCTTTCACTTTTTTACATATCTTTGTTAGAGTTTTATTGAATTGATATTTTGTTTATTTACAATGTTTTACATGATTCCCAACTTGATTTAGTATGTTCTACGTTCATTTTTGTCATTTATGTTTTACATGCTTCCTAATGTGACTTAGCATGTTCTACATTCATTTTTACCATTTATGTTTTACATGCTTACCAACTTGATTTATTATGTTTTACATTCCTTTTTGTCATTCATATTTTACATACTTCCCAATATGATTTAGTGTGTTCTACATTCATTGGCCATCATTTTTTCATTTACATGTTTGATCTTTTGTTTCTAACCTAGCCTTAACAATCTTAGTTGACCAATTTTTATAAGTAATTTAATTAGTTTTGAGAGTTATTCATTTATATTTTAACCATCCTATGTAAGCACACATTGTTTATATTATTATTTTTGTATCTATAGGGTTTCACAAATGCAGGTATTGCACTATCTATGATCAAGACTAGGTTATTTACATGCAATCATTCATCAGAAAGGTAAGTTAAGGTATGTATATGGTATTTTCAGTTACTTTCATTTCATTTCAGCATTAATTTCAGTACTTCATTTTTAGTTAGATCATTTTCATGTGTTTCCATGTTCTTTATTGAAGCACCATCCCATGTTACACTCATATGACATGTGATGAGCTTAGAGTGGGACATATGTACACACATAATATTAAATTATTAACTTTACCACTTATTAACACTTTCTCTCTTACAAGAACCATATCAAGTTTCAATCTCTCTAAGTGTATGTCTTAAAGGGTGCATCTAGAAAGGGGTGGATAGATCATTGGTGCTTTGCAAGATTATTGTGGCTTTGTATCATTATTACCATTATTTTAACTTATTTAGAGTGTCTATACATTTAACTCATATGATGCCTCCCTAAAATCCTAGAATCCTAAAATATGGCTAAGTTTAAAACCTAGAACCCTAAAATATGGCTAAGTTTGAAATCCAATATGACACTCAAAAATATATAATTTGTATTATAGATCCTAGAGGTTTGAAACCACTCTCAATATCATAAAATTATAAATATAAAATATAAATTAAAGTATAATAAACTATATGTCCATGTCTAAATGTCAACTTATATATGTCTATGTCTAAATATCAACGTATACATATATATATATGTATGTATGTATGTATGTATGTATATATATATATATATATGTATATATGTGTATATATACATATATATATATACATATATACATACATATATACATACATACATACATATATATATATATATATTGCATATTTGTATCCCCTACATAAGCCAAAACATTTTTTTACCATCCACATACACAATCAATTGGTTAGACTCTATTCTGAGAGTTGAACACATTACAGGACTAAGTCAGCCTAGGCTAACTTAATCCAAACCTAACTACTTTTATTTCTAACATAGTCTACTGGGCCGACTCTATGGGATAAAACTTTGGAAAGGTTTAGGGTTTGAAACATATATATAAACACATCACTTTTTCCATTTTTATTAGAGAGAAACGAGTAAATCATTATTTATGCATCTCCTTATCCACCATTCTACTTGAGGAGCATTGCCTAGGGTTTCAATACTACACTTGGAGATATGAATCTTATCCTATGGAGAAGTCTTTTGGATGCATAGGAGAAGTTGTGTAGCCTAGATTTGACCTATATTTTTTATCTTGGCCAAGGGAGAGATTGAGGTTCGATGGGTTTGTCTTCAGGGTAAGTATTCCTAACTCTTGCTCATCTTTATTAAAGTAGAGAGATTTGCATTTGTTAGATTATATGATTATCTCTCCATGAATTAGGATTACCTATACATTGAATTTAGAAGAGTTATTTTATGAATGCTTAATTTTATGTTTATTACCCCCATTTTGTGCCACATGCTTTGGTGAGTACTAGGTTACATTTTGCTTTACTTTGTCATTTAATTTGTGAATAAGAAAACATAGGACTTAATTAGGGTTATCATTTAGTATTGTTTGTCCAAAGGCTTTAGAACCCTCTCTAGTGATATTTTTGTGGTAAGGAATCCCTTGGCTTGGTCTAGTAGATCCATATTGGTTATGACCCCGATTTTCTAAATGTACCAACAAGTGAAAGGGCTAGTGCGATTTATCTTCTCTAAGATAGGATTAATTTATAGATCATCTTCACTTTCCTTTGAATACAAAATCCATCCCATATGATATTGTATATGTAATAATATTTATTAAGGACCTTAATGGAGTTATCCTAAGATGTGTAGAGGTTGATCAGATTGAAAGAGTATTGGTAGAATTCCATGATGGGCCATCAGGTGGGAACTTTGCACCAAGAACTGTAACAACAAAGGTAATGAAAGCTAGTTATTATTGGCCTATATTGTTTAGATAATCATATTCATGGGTGATAAAGTGTTAAAAGTGTGCTTTCTTCATAGGAAAATATAATCTTGTAACCCTCCCTTTCCATCCTATTTAGGTAGACCAGCATTTCATATAGTAGGGATTGGATTTCATAGGTATGATCAATCCTCCTTCAAGTGTTGGTCATAATTGGGTGGTGATTGCAAATGAATACTTTACTAAATGGACAAAATTAGTAGATCTCAAAGAAGCTAATGAGACTAATATTTTAGACTTATATGAGGGCATAATAACTAGATTTGAAATAACTTCTACACTTATATTAGATTATGCAATGGATTTACTTGGTAATAGGATAAGTGAGTGGGTTGTGAAGTATGGAATCCATGTAAGTACCTCCTCCAAATACTATCCACAAGGGAATGGACTAGTAGAGTCCACAAACAAGAATCTAATAAGAATTATCAATAGGATTATGGAAGAATATCAAAGAACATGGTAAATAAAATTGAAGACATCCTTATGGGTTGATAGGATCACTCCTAAGAGAGCCATTGGCAACTCCCATTACATGCTTATCTATGGAAAATAATCAAAGCTACCAATCTACCTGGATATACCAATTCTATATCTTACACATTAGCTTAAGATAATGGAGAATGTTATCATGGAGATCAGACTAGATAAGTTGATAGAATTAGAATAAATAAGAGATCATACACTACGTACAATGGATTCTCACCAAGATCAAACCAAAATGTACTTTGAAAAGAGAGATGTTAAAAAAACATTCCAAGAGGGTGACCTTGTATTGAAATGGAATGAGTATAGGTCCAAGCCTATAAAACACACAAAGTTTAACACCCTATGGAATGGGCCCCATGTCATCACTCATTAAAATAAAAATAAGCTTTTTAACTCTCAAATTTGAATGGAAAAGAGTTACATATCTTAGTCAATGGAATACACCTTAAGCATTGCTATTAAGGTCATTCCCTCCTCTTGTACATAGTATATTAGTCTTTGCTTTCTCTAAGTGATTCTAGAACATGTTTATTTAGTAGAGCAATTTTTTGTGTTCCCTAAATACCTCTTGGCATAATGTATATGTCTTACTTTGTTCTATGTGTCTTTATTTGTTATGTTTGTAAGGTATCTTCAGATATATAAACTTATTATCAAGGTCTAAATCGTGTTATTATTGCATGATAGGTGACTCCATATCCCAATGGAATTATAAGGATACTAGTCTAAATTTTTAATAGGCAAACTATCGTAGGAGGTCACCAAAAATGTTAGCTAATTAGCCACTCTCGACCAAGGTCTATTTGAAATAGGAAATTGAGTCATCAAACCTTGTAAATGGTCTTGTTAAATTTATGTCTTAGTGTTGTATTTGTCTTGCAATGGTGTCAAGTATCAAGTTGTTTTAAGGTCTCAATGAGGTCTTCTCAAGAAGGTAATTTATGACATATAACTTGTCCAATTAGTCTCCTTAACATGATTACTTAAGAAGTCTTTTGCAAGCATTTTGAAAAGTTTAAGGTAAATTTGGAGAGTTTAAGGTTATTTTATAAAAGTCAAGGTATGTTTGATCTATGGTGAAAACATTGATGTGATGATCTTCAATGATGACATGGTGTTCTATAATGGATATTGGATCTAGAAGCAAAGCTCATGAGATAACATATTTCCCTTTTAAGCTTTAAGAAAATTTAAGGTATTTTGTAAAAATTAAGGGTTCACTTTGTTTTTTCCTATTGATTGTTACAATGTTAAAGATCATATTTTACTTCAATGCATGTACATGTAGTCAAGGTGTCAATGTTAGGGTGTGGAGCTAAAAGCTTCACCAAGGAGCACACTTTAGTAGGTTCGGGTCTACACAGACACCGGCGTCGGTCAGGAGCGACCGATGTCGGTCAGTTGCAGTTGCAGAGGCACCGATGTCAGCAGTGGGTCAGCCGGCGACGGTCATAGGCAAACAGGCAGGAACCGGCGTCAGTTACCTGTGTGTCCAAAAAGCTATTTCCGAGGACAGAAGCGAGTGTTTGCATGATGAGTTTGAGTTGTAGTCTCAAGCTCGCGTCTCTATTATTAGCAATATTATTTTTAGAGTCCTTGTTCAAGAGGCTTAACTGTTTATTGTAAGTGCATGCTCAAGTTTCCTAATTCTATATGTAGGAAAGATCTTCTTAGCTTATTGTGTGAGTATGAGTAGAACATTGTGAATGTTTGAAGGACAATACACTTGAGAGAGAGAGATCTTAAGGAATAGAGATCTAGTGAGAGATCTTATGTGCAACTGAGAGAGGTGTGGTAGAAATAAGTTTCTTCAATTGTATTCCTTTTGTAAAGAGTTTTAATACAAGTTTTCAGGGTGGTTTCTTGTATCTCTTGTTCTGTGCTATTTATCATTCTAGTTACTTATCTATCTGATTTATTTCCACGTTTATTTCTTTCACAAGTGTAATCCATTGTTGGTTGATCCCCAACAAGTGGTATCAGACATTGATGTGATGATCTTCAATGATGACATGGTGTTCTATAATGGATATTGGATCTAGAAGCAAAGCTCATCAGATAACATATTTCCCTTTTAAGCTTTAAGAAAATTTAAGGTATTTTGTAAAAATTAAGGGTTCACTTTGTTTTTTCCTATTGATTGTTACAATGTTAAAGATCATATTTTACTTCAATGCATGTACATGTAGTCAAGGTGTCAAATCCTCTATTTCTAACATATAATCACTTTAAAAAAACTGTTTTATTCATTATTTTAATGTCCAGACATATCATAAGGTAAAAAATGATAGGAAGGTCAGGAAAAAAGGTTCTTGTACATTATAATATAAGTTTACAAGCCAAGAAATACTCCATCTAACTTCTTGTATGTAGCTATAGTAGATAATTTTTCCAAATGAACAGGCTTCATAGAAAAATAAGGCACATTTGGATGAGATTTTATAGGTTTCAATATTGGATAAGGTATCTTTAACCAAGGGTAGCATGACCTCAAGTGATAAGAGCCTACCACAACCTGCTCTTTCCTTATCATGCCCAAAACCATGCTAAAATAGAAGCTACGGGTCCTAAAAGGGAAAAAACCACTTAAGATCTCTATCAAGTCATATACAAGGGAAAAAGAGTCATTTTCATGTTATTGGTTTATATAAGAGGATAAGTATCAATCCAAGTGATATTAGGGTAGGGATACAACCAATATACCCTTATAATTCATGGCAATAGTTATGAGTTTTAGGGGTAGAGCTCTAGGAACAATCGTTAAGAAGTTTATTGCCTTTGAAACCTTACAAAACCCTAACATCTCAGTTTTCTTCTTGTGACACCATGTTTGATCTTGATGGATGCATGATAATGGTTGAAAACAACCTCCTATGGGTATAAGAGTCCATATAACATCAAACTAAACATAAGCAATAATGGATCAAACCTATACTAACAATAAATCTTATTATTTTGTTGTTTATTGCATGACATTCATGTTTGGAGGTTATGAAGTGTTTTGAAGCATGAAGGGGGACTAGAATTTTTTTTTCCACATTGTATTCAACCTCATTAAACTGCCTTTTACTTCTTTATGGCACTAATAGGGTGAAAAGTGAAAAGAAAGAACCTAATCATGCATGCCCAACTTGATTGTGTCAATGCTACAGGTATAAACATGAAGATAAGGTGAAATTTTGTGTTGATCATGATGTTTATAAGGTCATGTATGGTATGAGTGACCCTAAGGGAAACTTCAAGAGTGGTTTTATAGGTGTCATGAGAAGAAACCATCAAAAGAAGACTATTGGGGTTAAAACTCTTAAACTACCTACAAACCCTTGTCATGGGCTAAATCAAGTTCTAAAAGGCTTAAGGGGTCAAGATATTTATATAATCATATAAAAAAGTTATATGTCATGGATCAAGCCATAAGGAAACATTTCCAATAAAAAACAAGTAATGTAAAGACCTTTTTTTTCAAAACAATCATCTCAAATATACACCTACAAGCCTAGCAGTTCGAGAAGGTCATCTTCCTCACATGTAAAGTTAGCTAAGTAGGTGCATGGGGAAAAGTGGATTTATGGGATGTTGATAAGTTCTATACCCTCAAATTTTTCATGTATTTTTCAATCCATTAGTGGGTAGAGCTTTATGCACAATCATTAAGAAGTTGAAGACCTCAGAAGTGCCATGAAACCCTTAAAAGAGCTTGATGATTGTATATGCTTGTATAAGTGACTAAAATGGACCTAAATATATTTGAAAACACCTAAATGTAATCTTTACACCTCATGGGCACCTATTGGGTTAACAATTTTGCATGTGCAGAGAGAAAAACATAAAAAAGAGGCCTAAAACTACATTTCTTGATTGGCTTTCATGGTGTTTGGATGAATTTGAGATTATTAACCAATTGAAGAGGTTTTATAAGCTTGGTAGGAGTTATAATGACCTTCAAACATCCATTCAATAGGCTCTCATGGTGCTAATCCAAATTATCAAAGAATAACTAAGCCAAATGAAGACTACCCTCTCATTTGGATTGAAAAGATGAAGTTGTAGAACCTCTTAAGGTCATAAATGGAAACAAGAAGCTTTAAGACATCCTAGTAAACATATAATGACATTATTGTATGAATATACAAGTCATAAACAAGTTCATTCCTAATGACTTCAGGTAGCTGTTGAGAAAATACATAATCCAGGCCCTTTTTACAATCATGGTGAGCTTAGAAAGCTTAAACCTTATGTACAAACCTCATTGTCAAGTTTCATGGATTATTAAGCATCTTGGAGAAGGTTAAAGAGTTTGTTTACACACAATTCATGGTTTTATATCTAGTTTTATATCCCCTGGATCTATGAATGATCCTTAAGAAGCTTGACTAGTTATAAACCCCTAATAGACCATAGATGAAGGTATGATGAGAGATATTAATCATTTTTTAGAATTCTAAAGGTTTATTAAGTATGTACATTAACCAAACACATTTTCCACACTCTATAAGGTCAAGACTCTCATATATATGTTTTTTTGAAGAAGGATAGTGCATATAATTGTGCACAATCAGTTACCTAAAAAGAGCACCTACAACAAGGTATAGTTTTGTATAAAACATGAAGAAATGTGGAGGGTTTTGAAAAATGTAAGGTTTTATCAAGACATGGATAGTATGATGGTACCCAAACAAAATTTTCTCAAGGTGTCTATACCTATAAATTTTGTAAGGACACCTCAGGCTTCCACTGACAAATATGACCTAATTATAGGTTTCTTGACACCAAGTGAAGTATTAGATAAATTTCACCTGGTTCAAGTGAAGAGAAGCTCCTCTATAGTGAAAACCAAGAAACTAAATACAATCCAACCATTAAAATCATAAAATTTATAGGTCCTAAGAAAATAAGATAATCAAGGACTATTCAAGAGTAAGTAACAAGCCTATAAGGTCAAATCTGGATATTCCTAAGTATGAACTAGGTGTCACAAAGATCAATGGGAGTTAAAAGCAAATAAGGACAAGGGAGATATGTGAAAAAGGCATGAAGATTGAAATAAAAGTGGATAGTTACTATATGAATCCCCATCAAGACACTCATGAATTATGATTGACATCTCTTACAACCAAAATAGGCTCTCTCTACACCACATAAGGAAAATACTCTAAGATTGTAACTTTGTACATCATGGAAAGAGGTGCATAACTCCTTCAAGAATGGTGAAAGGCATGATGTTAAGAGAGGAGATTAGTTTTAGTAAGAATCAAGTTAGACATGATGAACTTATATGTCATCCCTCATTGAGAACTCCACTAACACTTAGCCTAGTGCATTGACAAAAAGATGACAACACTTTCTTTACATGCTTTATTCAAGAATACTTCTATTTTTTAATTGAAAAGAGGACTGTAATAACATTCATGATATTCCTAGTCTCTTCCCCTCCTCTCTTATTCATTATTCTATATGTTTAGCCTGAAATGGCTTATAAGATCATCCTCCATGTTAGTATGGAGAATCCCTTCTAAAATTGATACTTTTTATTGCTTTTGAAGTGAATACAATCTACTTATACCTTCTCCATCTCACTTATAGTGTTTTTACAGTGAATTATTGATGAATATAGTGATAATGTTCAATTTCCTTGCATTTTTCCTCTTCACTATTGCCTCTTTATGAGTAAGTCATCTTTTAATAGGTCATATGGTGTGTGTCAAGTAGTTTTTCAAATGTTAAGCATTGAAAGCCTTCACTTGTGTCTCCTTCTAGACCTCTTTATTATCCCTCTTAATTTTTGCATCAACTATAAAATCCATATTGAAATACTTATGCTAGAAATACTGTTTGGAGTTGTGTGATTAGATTCATCGTTGTCTTAGCATTGTTATGAAATCATAGATAAGAGAAGGAGACCTATAATTTGGTGCATCATCCCTTTTTTATTGATTTCAGCTTTCTCTCTCCCTTTTCCTTACAATTTGAGTAGGTGAAGTGATAGTATAGGTGTAGCTTCAAGGGAGCCATCCCTCTCTAGAGGTTCTCTTTAGTCATAGGCCACCCATAGCCTTAAATAGTTCCCATCATGTCAATTGAGTGAGGATAATTGAAACACCTCCTCAAAGGGTGAAACTCAAAGTGAAAATAGTAAGTAATTCAAATGATATTATACATTATCCACATCCTCTGTGGAATTATAGATCTGATTCTCTTCTAGATCCTCCTTTTTATGAATCCTAACATCGGATATATATCCTAATCATGTATGATTCTATTTTGAAATCCTTGAAATATATTTTACTAACTCTCTCTATATATGTGTGTGCACGCTTATTTTAAAAATGTATGTCATTTTTAAGGTAGTGAAGGTGATCCACTTCATCTACTACTAAGAAGGAAAAGAAGAGATCAAATAGGAAGAATGGAAAGGGGTAGTAGTTTTAGAATGAGAATTACAATTTTTGATGTAAATCCCAGTAAGGTTACTAATTTTGACTCTTCATATTTACCCTCTATCTGATAGGAAAGAGGAAGATCCAAGGAACTTCCTGATGGCCAAATTCGGCCCACATAGAGATCTTGCCTATAAATGGTTTGAGTAGGTGGACCGAGTTCTAGATGAAATGAGTGGTCTAAAGATCACCCATAACTTACAAGGCTTTTGAAACACTTTAAGCTTGCTTAATTTGTATTTCATCAAGGACAGGTCTATAGATCAAGGTAAAGGGTCTGAGTAGGTTCTCATGGTGATCAAATTAGTTCTAATTCATGGAACAAGTCTGCACAAGCTTCAAGTTTCCATAGTTCATTTGAGCCTTCAAAGATCCAGTAGCAGTTCAAGCACTAGTCCAAGAGAAACTACATAATCCGTAAACACTAGTAGGAACTTCACTACTTTTATAAAAATGTTTAAATGGATCTTTTAAGTTCTCAATTATAAAATTAAACTAAATTGGAAGCATAAATTTCTCAACTTTATAACGTTGGAGTATTTAGAAATTGATTAAAATCTGATCCAAGAATCATGTTTCAAAACTGAAATATAGATGAATTGAAAGTTCACATCATTTATCCTTTGAAACTGTCAGATTTTCCAAATTCTTGATTTTTTTCAATTTCCCATAATTGATCAAATGATTAAATTTTGAATTCTATTTTAAATCTGAATTATAATCTGCAATTTAACTAAAATTGAAATGCAAAAATGAATCAAAAGATCAAAACATAGAAATTGTTTACGAGGTTCAAAATTCCTACGTCCCCGAGTTCTTATTAAACCAATCCATTAATGTTGCTCAAATTTGCAAGTTAAAATATACTTAAAATCAAAAATAGATCATTTCAATCTGCAAAAATAGTGTTTCAGACCTTCGAAAGACCTTGGCTAACTCAGCACGTCCTTCACCTTCCTGAATCACAAGCAAAGGCTTCTCCAAATCGAAATTTGAAACTTCTATAGCTCAAAATGGCATCACCAATTATAAAAAATGGAAAAATGAATATACTACATAGAGTGTATCAGAATTATAAACAACTTTTTAGTTTAATCTGAGCTCTGATTCGGCCTCTAAGGGCTCCAAAATGAGGAAATACAACAAACTAGTCTATTCTGTTTCTTACACAGTCGGCTGAATGCTTACATTTAAATAGAAGTTCGTGGCTTTATAAACATATTTCCATGTGCAGCTCAAGTGGTCAGGCCTTACCCCTTTTGATGGATAGGTCACAGGTTCCAAATCGATTGGCCTCCTTTGTGGGCGCTTGGCTTATCCATTTATCCCACATTTGGGAAATCAAAACGAATTGCATGCTTTTAAAAAGGATGGTGGCTCCTTTAATACTGCCAACGCCCCCCATTTTATGGGATTTCAATGCCAAAGATAATGCAAAACATAGCATGGGTTTGTTGGTATTATGTGGCTCCTCCATGTGGTTACAAATCATTTCAAAGCATTTCTACAGACTTGCTGGACTTAGCGTTACACAACATTTCTACGAACTTGCCTTTTTGAAATTTCTACGGACTTGCAATTTTTAATGCAATATAAAAACCAAAAGTTTCTATAGACTTTGCACAAATGTATGGACTCCATTCACTACCATGTGTCACCTCCTGATTGGTCCATTTGGCATGTCCACATTGCGCCACGTCATCTTGCAACACCGCATTTTTCCCTATTGCAAGAAAACTTCAACATACCATATCTTTTGCATACGGTGTCCATTTTGCAAACCACAAAAAGTGTCAAAAAGATCTCGATGAGCTCTATGCTGTGAAATCATTTTTATCAAAATACAAAGACTTAATTGTTTAACAAATGAAGAGATCCACCTGGATCAAACCTCCCCACTAAGTGCTTTTGGACCCCAAAAGCATGGTCTCCATTAAAATGCTTCTGCAAAAACATCACTGCAACATATCATAGTAATGATTCAAAATTTAAACTGAATCCTTGAAATGTCAGTGAAAAACAAATATCTACCCATTACCACATTGTGGATAGAAACACACTGCTTGCTCAAATGTCGCATCTCAAAAATGGTGCATCTGCCAATCACTGGAAATTGTTCACCAAGTGCAACTGCAAACCAATTTGTTAGTGTAATAATTTTACATGCTATTTGTAACCATAATTGATAGTTACAATAAAATGCCCAAAAATGAATAAGGGTCTTATAGAATGTGCAAATATCATGCATGGCTACAAGTAGTTTGTATAATTGGTACAATTACAAACAGTGTCTATAAACATCTTATAAGCCTCTATTTGCACAATATAAAAGACAACATATAAACTGCATTGAAAATTTCTCAAATATAGACATACTACTCATGCCCATATAAACTACTTATACTATTGATCAAGGTTCTGAAAATCAAGTTTCAAGATACTCTCACATACTTGAGTAACCCATTAGTTTTGCAATTATACCTTGTGAAAGACCCCATCTCACTTAAGCTATTCTCTATAGGAAGACCACTCCAATAAACCATGATCAGGTAATTGAAAGCCTGGTAGTTGTCCTGATTAGGTGTATCATAAAAACATGAACTTGAAAAGTACTTTGAAGAATGAATACATCTCAGCTTATCATGATCAAACATGTTTGTCAAAAATTGTTTACCAACCTTAACAATCAAGACATGCAACCAGTTTCTTGGTCAAAATACTCAAGTGGATAAAGTAGCAATGGTATGGGTAATAATTAAAAAATTAAAAGATTCCTATTTTACCTTAAAATTATCCCACTATAACCATTTTTATCTATTGAGTTCTGAAGGTGAAGAAACATCCAACAAATGTAGAACCTGTTGTGGACTGACTAGTTATAATGAGTGACAAAACCTCATATCAACTCTTTTGAAAGACATATTCTTATTGCTACTCTCAGAACTATGTCTAGGAGAATAGTATTCTCAAAAAATTTCCTAACATTGAAGTATATTAGGGTACCAATCATTTACCTACACATATTTGGACTTAGACAATCTCTCAAAAATTGACCGTACTGAAGATAAATACGTGCCACAAATTCTTGTGTAGCATAATCAAGGAAGTTGATACATTGAGAGATATTTATGGTGTTTGGTAGAATTTTGAATCAACTTTATTGCAAGTGTGGTAAAAATAATGTATTTTACCTTCCATCCCAGATGGTTTACACTTCTCCATAGCACATCTTGCTTATGCTTTCTCAGAGCATTCACTTGTTTCATTCTGAATACCAGATCTGTATCCTAACCCTGCACGATTAGGCTTATTCTCTACCTAAATGGGGTTAGTATCACCTTGGCCATCTTTTCCCAGGCCTTTTCCATTAAATCCCATTTTAAAAAGTAATTTTGAACCTATTCCTTTTGTATATTATTTAAATATACCAAAATCATTGTTACTAGATTCTTCATGGGAAGGAAAATCAATTGATGACTTACATGCACTTACAATGTTTTCATCTGTCATAGTGCCTGCATCTACAATGGAAGGCAAATCCTTCACTTGTACACCATTCTGTAATTTGTCCACGAGCTCATCCTTGGCTCGTAACTCCATTTTCAAATGGGCAATATCCTCATTCAAGGAGTTCAATCTTGCTCTCAGGAAAGCATTTTCTCCCTGGATCTGTTGGTTATATGCTTCAAGATCATCAAGCTTGGCTTTGTTTGACAACTTGCCCATTGCACAAACAAAAAAATTGAAACAAATGCCAAAATAGAAGCAAAAACAACAACCAACTATTAAATCCCGTTGATCAACTGCTCTGATACTAAAATTTGATCCGTAAACACCAGTAGGAACTTCACTACTTTTATAAAAATGTTTAAATGGATCTTTTAAGTTCTCAATTCCAAAATTAAACTGAATTGGAAGCATAAATTTCTCAACTTTATAATGTTGGAGTATTTAGAAATTGATTAAAATCTGATCCAAGAATCATGTTTCAAAACTAAAATATAGATGAATTGAAAGTTCACATCATTTATCCTTTGAAACTGTCAGATTTTCCAAATTCTTGATTTTTTTCAATTTCCCGTAATCGATCAAATGATTAAATTTTTCATTATATTTTAAATCTAAATTATAATCTACAATTTAACTAAAATTGAAATTCAAAAATGAATCAAAAGATCAAAACATAGAAATTGTTTATGGGGTTCAGAATTCCTACGTCCCCAGGTTCTTATTGAACCGATCCATTAATGTTGCTCAAATTTGCAAGTTAAAATATACTTACAATCAACAATAGATCATTTCTCTCTACAAAAATAGTGTTTTAGACCTTCGAAAGACCTTGGCTAACTCAACACGTCCTTCACCTTCCTGAATCACAAGCAAAGGCTTCTCCAAATCAAAATTGGCAACTTATATAGCTAAAAATGGCATCACCAATTCTAAAAAATGGAAAAATGAATATACTACATAGAGCGTATCAGAATTATAAACAACTTTGTAGTTTACTCTGAGCTCTGATTCGGCCTCTAAGGGCTCCAAAATGAGGAAATACAACAAACTAGTCTATTCTGTTTCTTACACAGTCGGTTGAATGCTTACATTTAAATAGAAGTTCATGGCCTTATAAACATATTGCCATGCGCAGCTCAAGTGGTCAAATATTATCCTTTTTGATGGATAGGTCATGGGTTCCAAACCCATTGGCCTCCTTTGTGGGCGCTTGGCTTATCCATTTATCCCACATTTGGGAAATCAAAACGGATTGCATGCTTTTAAAAAGGATGGTGGCTCCTTTAATACTGCCAATGCCCCCCATTTTGTGGGCTTTCAATGCCAAAGATAATTCCAAACATAGTGTGGGTTTTTTGGTATTATGTGCCTTCTCCACGTGGTTACAAACCATTTCTATGGACTTGCTGGACTTAGCGTTACACAGCATTTCTACGGACTTGCCTTTTTGAAATTTCTATGGACTTGCAATTTTTAATGCAATATAAAAACTAAAATTTTCTATGGACTTTGCAAAAATCTATAGACTCCATTCACTGCCATGTGTCACCTCCTTATTGGTCCACTTGGCGTGTCCACATTGCACCACATCATCTTTCAACCCCACATTTTTCCCTATTGCAAGAAAACTTCAACAGACCATATCTTTTGCATAGGTGTCCATTTTGCAAACCGTGAAAAGCATCGGAAAGCTCTCAATGAGCTCTACACTGTGAAATCATTTTTATCAGAATATGGAGACTTAATTTTTTAACAAATGGAGAGATCCACCTGGATCACTACAGGCCAAAAAGCTAAGTGCAAAACCTTTATTTTTGCTAAGTCCTTACTTGGAAAATATTTTAGGATTTTATTTGGCTATGTTCAATTTTTTTTGACCTTTTACTCATGCTAAGTGCTAATATTTACTTCATAGGAATTGTTTCCAGTTTTTTGACTAAGTGTTGGGAATTATTTGGGGATTTTTGTTTCAATATCTGAAACAAAAATTCTTGAAGAACTAATTTATTTTAGACATTTTATCTGAGGTAAAATCTAAGTATAAATTATTTCAATAAAATTGTTCAAACAATTTTCTTGAAGACCTAAATTCTCTTGGACATTTTATATGCAGCAAGAAACCTAAAGGCTCATTCTATCAAACATTTTGCCCATAGACAAAAGTCCTGAAGACAAAGATTTCTCTTAGGTAAATTATTCCAGTAGAGTTACATTCACACAAATGTCAAAGTTCAAGATCAATAGTCATCCATTGGGGTCTAAATATTGATGATCATGTAGACGTCATTGAAATTCCTACAGATATCAATTCATGAGTGCATAGACATCAAATTTTAGTCATGAAAAATGGCCATTAGTTTTCAAATATCTCAATGATGGCTATGCAAACATCAAATAAATTTGTGCAAACATCAAATATAGGCATGTATACATTAATTTTAATTCCCATGGAATTGTCATTTGGATTTAAAAATCAAAATCAATAATCAGCATTCAATCATACATAAGATCTAATGGTGAGCAGTGACTGAGAGGTTAATGGGCCCAAGCAAATAAATGGGTCATGTTCAATCATGGATTCAAATATAATGACATGTAAGCAAGTCAAAGATTCAATGGATCTTAAGCATAAAGGCATGATTAATAAGTGTCAAGAGCACATTGAACTGGCAAAAGATCGACGATCAATGTTTATCCAAAAAAATAAAGATCAGATGGTGCGAGATGAATCACAATGTTAACAGGCTGAGTCAGATACCAATAACTAATGAATAAAGGGCAAGTCTAGGGATTTTGATGGAGGTTGAAGGGGTATATTTTTAACACTAATGAAAATGCAAAGGAATCGAGCTCAGATAGGGTTTGAGTTAAACCAGAATGAATCAGCAGGATTGAACATTGCCATTAGAGAGCCATAGAGATAAAATGGGTCTTTTTAGATATAATATAGACCAAAAGGGTGGTGGTTGAGCATCGAAATGGGACCATGCATCCAATAGAGCTTCATCAACTTTTAAATATAGGAAAACCAATTAGGTAGATTGGTTTTCATCTATGATAGGTAAAATACATGCAATTAACAGAGAAACATCTCATCATTGAGCATAACCATACTCTCCAAAAATAGTCACTAAAAGTAGACATGAGCATGGTCCTAAATATGAATATTTTGCCCTTTTAATAAAGGACTTTGATATATAAGATCTCAAGAAGGTTCATGTAATAGCTGAAATTTCTCCTTCTAACTTGTCTTAATTTTCATGTCCTCCATCACGCTAGAAAAGGATATAGTGACATTAATGCAAGAGTAGGCTTGAGGAGGATTATGGTGATGGTTTTTCTAAATGAGATTGGGCTCATTAATGCCCTCCTTCTAGCACTAATTTCTCTCTCCTACCTTTTCTCTTCCTATATATAGTAGCTTTGAGCTCTTGATTTGTATCTCTCACATGGAGATAGCAAGGATCTATTAAAATCACTTTGTAACACTCTCTTGAAGTAATATAAGATAGTTTTTAGAATCTAGTTGAATGCTAAGTGTGTTTTATTGAAGTTTGATGTGTAAAGTGTATGTTTTTATTAATCATTTGTATGTTCTTCATATACCTTGCTTCAATTATATTGGTTTCTTATAGGTTATATGAAGTGTTAGCTAGTGGCATGCCTCTTGAAGTGTCATGCATCCATAGCGTCTCATATAGACATATCTCTTTCCATCATTCAAGTTACAAGTATATTTTCAGCCTTCATACAAAATACTCATGCTTGTAACCTTGTCATAAAATCTAACCAGTCCTTATCTTGATTGAATTCATTAGTAGTCATAGAAGTGTCTAAGCTGAAAGTGGATCATTAGACAATTGGTGCATCATCACATCTAGTATAGATTTTCATTCTTGTATTTCTCTCCCTTTTCATTATAATAGTATAGGTTTAATAAAAGGGACTATATTATTATATATAAGGAGTTAGTCTCATTAAAAATCTTAGAGGTCTGACCCAAGTTTAGGTAACCCACAACCTAGGGTCATTCCCATGTTGGACTGGATTTAAGAGTAGCACTCAAACACTTCTAATTTCAGTTAGGGTGAAATTTGAGTCCATAATAGTTTCTTGCATGCTCAGTGGGATCAGTTGTAGAAGAAGGTAAATAATTTATGCTATATTTGGCTAATAAGTGTAGTAGACACTCAACAAGAGCACTTGGTGACTCCAAACATCTTTGGTTCATAAAAGCCAACCCCTTACCTATATGCCAAGAAGAACAAGATCATATATAAGGGATATAAAATTAAATTTTAGTGAGCTTATAGCACTCTCAAGAAGGAGAGTAAGAGCATCCTTGTCCCCTATCAGAAGGTACAACATAAACCACTCACCCCATAGAGCTAGTCTATACCACCATTTAGAGGATTCTATTCTACGTGAGGCTTATTTCTTGTTCCATTCACAATGTTGTCAAGGAATCAAGATTTTGTACTCTTTAATGGGGGGATCCTTCTTAACCTTTAGTAATATGATGACATCCATGCTACCTCTTTGAAGAGTCTACCATAATTTACAATAGAAAACTCCACCACTCTTGTAGAGCACATTGCTGATATTACAAACCTTTGTGTAGTACATCACATTACACAAAAGAATGTAGCCATGAGACTATTATCCACATCCTTGAAAGACAAATCCCTAAAATGGTATATAGGTTTAACTCCTACCTCAATCAATACTTGGGATGATTTTTGTTTGTGCCTATGTAAACATTTTGAGGATAGAAGTGACCATGTATCACTTGTGGAACAACTTACCTTAATCAAAAGGGCACCCTAAGAACCTATGGTTGATTTCAACTATAGATTTCAAAAGACTTGGGATATTATCCCTATCATCATTAAGCCCACACCTAATTATGTTTTCTTTTACTATTTGAAAGAATGAAATTTAGACATTACAGTCATGATCTAATATATGGGTGGGACAACTCTACATGGGGCTTATGAGATAGCTATAAGAGTATAAAATTGTTTGATACAAGTAGGGAAACTCATGCCAAGACCTCTCATACCACTTTTTCTTGAACTTTAACCAACCCCACCTACCAATGCCCCATTACTCGCTCCAAACAACCAAGCCTAACCTAATGATGGCCAAGTGGATAAATTTGTAAGGATTGAGATCTTGCTGAAGGCAAAAAACAATAATCTAGTGGCTCTAGAGAGATAGAAACAAATTTCATGAGACACCCTTATCCATCAAACCAACAAGCCCAAAGCTAACTTACTTAAGGTAGATCTTATAATAGCTACAAATCTGAAGCTACGAGTAGTTTGAGAGCCTTGGTCTTTGCACAAAACAATCTTGTACAAGAGGGTCAATGGCAATCAAGGAAATAGTCTAATGAGATGGTAATGGTTACAAGTGGGGAGATGTATTAAGACCCTAGTTGGCAGCATGCTCCTTCATTCCCAGGCCATGACACCATGCCTCTTCTACCACAAGGCCGTCTAATAAATTAAGGTAATATGCCTACCATGACATCATTAGAAGCTCAAATTAAAAAGTAAGGAAGCATGGGTAATTCACTAGCTGACACTATGTATATAAACTTTCAAGAATGGGAGCATATGTTTGAACATGTAGTAGCAAAATTGGGTTAGATTACACAAAGGCTAGATGAATAAGTTTTATCCTATACCACATATAAAATGATGATGTTGGAAGATAATTTAGAGTAGTCTAGGGATTCTTCAACGTCTCCACAAACCAATCAACATCCTACCGTTTCAAATATATTTGCTAAAGCTCTTGAAACTCAACAAGTACCCTAACATTAGAGGCAACAGTAGAAGTCTCCTTTTGTTCCTCATATCACTCAAGTGTCAAGTGATGCTTCTAATTCCAAGGTGTAGTCCAAAGCTACAAGTTTTACTTTAAATATTGTGGATCATATGAAAAAGGATAATGTCATTATGTCTATGTATGATACTTTGTCTATTACGGGATCGAGAGAGATTCTTCAACAAGAACTCTCCAAGATTTCTCATGTGAATGAGATAGATAAAAAGTTGAACATTGTTTTCACAAATAGTATTAGCCTAGTCCTAGTCAAGTTTCTAATCAATATC